>JAJIBD010001221.1:0-95114 GCA_021461705.1 Cryptotis parvus
AAAGAAACACACCTGAACAATCGGAGCAAAAGACAGGCTCAAAATAAAAGGCTGGAAAACAATCCTTCACTCAAACAATCCATCCAAAAAGGCTGGGGTAGCCATACTGGTATCTGACAACATAGACTTCAGGCTGAAGAAGGTCAGAAGGGACAGTGAAGGTCACTTCTTAATAGTCAAGGGATGCATATATCAGGGAAGAAATCACGCTATTAAACATATATGCACCCAATGAGGGCCAGCAAAATACCTAAAACAACTACTAATAGACTTCAAAGAAGACATTGACAGCAACACAATTGTAGTTGGAGACTTCCAACACTGCTCTATCAACCCTGGATAGATCAACAAGATTGAAACTTACCAAGGAAATACTGGCCCTAAAAGAG
Organism: Cryptotis parvus; assembly: GCA_021461705.1. Lineage (NCBI taxonomy): Eukaryota > Metazoa > Chordata > Mammalia > Eulipotyphla > Soricidae > Cryptotis > Cryptotis parvus. The sequence continues at coordinate 390 of JAJIBD010001221.1, forward strand.
GAGATGGAAGAAAGAGGGCTGGTAGACATATACAGGACATTTCCATCCCCAAAAAGCTGAATACACTTTCTTCTCCAGTGCACATGGAACATACTCCAAAATAGATCACATGCTGAGCCATAAATCATACCTCCATAAAATCAAGAAGATAGAAATTGTGCCAACTATTTTTTCAGACCATGATGCACTGAAAATAGAAGTTAATTGTACACAAAAACGGAGACCAATACCAAGTACCTGGAAACTAAACAGCTCACTGCTGAACAACCAGCAAGTCATAAAAAGAAATCAAAGAGGAAATCCAAAGATTCCTTGAAATAAATGAGACTGAAGACACGAATTACCAGAACTTGTGGGATACAGCAAAAAGCAGTGTTAAGAGGCAAGTTCATAGCTCTTCAGGCATTCATCAGAAAAGAAGAAAAGGCCATCATAAACAGTCTGACTTCCCAACTTAAGATCTTAGAGAGTGATCAACAAAAAGGAGCCCAACCCAAGCAGAAAGAAAGAAATAATAAAACTTAGAGCAGAAATCAATGAGATGGAATGTCAAAAACAATCCAGAAGATCAACGAAACCAAAAGCTGGTTCTTTGAAAAAATAAACAAGATTGACAAACCACTTGCAAGACTTGTAAGAAAAGGAAAAGAGAGAACCCAAATAAATAGAATCAGAAATGAAAACGGGGGACATCACAACTGAAAACACAGAAATTCAAAAGATCATCAGAGATTACTATGGAGAGCCTGTATGCCACGAAACAAGAGAACCTAGGAAGAAATGGACAAATTCCTGAATTCCTATAGCTTCCCAAGTCTGCAACAAGAAGATTTGGAATACCCCCAACAAAACCTATCTCCATCGAGGAAATAGAATCGGTAATCAAAAAGTCTCCCCAAACACAAAAGCCCAGGCCCAGATGGATTCACCAGTGAATTCTACAAAACCTTTAAAGAGGACCTACTCCCAATTCTTTTTAAGCTCTTCCGGCAAATTGAAGAAACAGAAATACTCCCCAAATAGCTTTTTACGAGGCACATATCACCCCTGATACCCAAAGCAGACAAAGATGTCACAAAAAAAGGAAAACTACAGACCAATCTCCCTGATGAATACAGATGCTAAGATCTTCAACAAAATACTAGCAAATAGAATCCAAAGAGTCATCAAAAAAGATTGTACACCATGACCAAGTGGGATTCATCCCGGGAATGCAAGGATGGTTCAACATCCGCAAGTCAATCAACATAATACATCATATCAACAAAAGAAAAATAAAAACCATATGATCATATCAATAGATGCAGAGAAGGCATTTGACAAGATTCAACACCCGTTCATGATGAAAGCTCTCCGTAAAATGGGGATTGGAAGGAACCTTCCTCAAGATAATCCAGGCCATCTACTACAAGCCCACAGCGAGCATCATTCTCAATGGGGGAAAAACTGAAAGCCTTCCCCTTAAGATCAGGGACAAGACAAGGCTGCCCGCTCTCACCACTTCTATTCAATATAGTACTGGAAGTACTTGCCATAGCAATCAGGGAAGAAAAAAGACATTAAGGGCATCCAGATAGGAAGGGAAGAAGCCAAGTTATCACTATTTGCAGATGACATGATATTATACCTGGAAAACCCAAAACTCTCTACCAAGAGGCTCCTAGAAATAATACATTCTTATAGTAGAGTAGCAGGGTACAAAATCAATACCCAAAAAGTCAATGGCCTTCCTATATGCAAACAGCGAAAGAGAAGAAAGGGACATTAAAGAAACTATCCCATTCACAATTTGCACCCAGGAAAATCAAATACCTAGGAATCAGTTTGACAAAGAATGTAAAGGATCTCTACAAAGAAAACTACAAAACTTTACTTCAGGAAATAAAAGAAGACCTGAGGAAATGGAGACACATTCCCTGCTCATGGATTGGAAGGATTAACATTATCAAAATGGTAATACTCCCTAGAGCTTTATACAGATTTAATGCGGTCCCTATAAAGATACCCATGATGTTCTTCAAAGAAATTGAACAAACACTCCTGAAATTTGTATGGAATAATAAAACCCCACGAATAGCTAAAGCAATCCCTTGGGAAAAAGAAGATGGGAGGTATCACTTTCCCCAACCTCAAGCTCTACTACAGAGCAGTTGTAATTAAGACAGTGTGGTATTGGTATAGAGACAGACCCTGTAGACCTATGGAATAGAACTGAGTATCCTGAAACGCACTCACAAATATACAACCACTTAATCTTCGATAAAGGAGCAAAAAAATATTAAGTGGAACAAAGAAAGCCTCTTCAACAAATGGTGCTGGGAAAACTGGGCAGCCACGTAAAAAATGAACTTAGACCTCCTTCTAACGCCATGCACAAAAGTCAGATCAAAATGGATTCTAGATCTCGATATCAGACATGAATCTATAAGGTACATCGAAGAAAACATAGGAGAAACGCTCTATGACATCGAAACGAAAAGTATCTTTAAAGACGACACACCGCTGACCAAGCAAATGGAAGCAATGATAAACAAATGGGATTATATAAAATTGAAAAGCTTCTGCACCTCAAAAGAAACGGTGACCAAGATACAAAAGACAATCCACAGAGTGGAAAGGATATTCACCCAATACCCATCTGACAAGGGGTTAATATCCAGGATATATCAGGCACTGGTAGCACTCCACAAGAAGAAAAACAGCCAACCCCATCAAAAAATGGGGAGAAGAAATGAACAGAAGCTTCCAAAAAAGAAGAAATTTGAATGGCCAAAAGGCATATGAAAAAGTGCTCTTCATCTTTAATCATCAGGGAGATGCAAATCAAAACAACAATGAGGTACCATCTCACCCCACAGAGACTGGCACACATCCAAAACAGCAAGAACAACCGGTGCTGGCGTGGATGTGGGGAAAAAGGGACTCTCATCCACTGCTGGTGGGAGTGCCGACTGGTCCAGCCCTTTTGGAAAACAATATGGACATTCCTCCGAAAGCTAGATATTGAGCTCCCATTTGATCCAGCAATAGCACTCCTGGGAATATACCCTAGAGACCGAAAAACACATAGCAGAAACACTATCTGTACTTCTTTATTCATCTCTGCGCTATTCACTATAGCTAGAATCTGGAAACAACCTAAATGCCCGAGAACAGAGGACTGGCTAAAAGAAACTGTGGTTCATCTACACTATGGAATACTATGCGGCTGTCAGAAAGGATGAAATTATGAAATTTACCTGCAAATGGATGGACATGGAGTCTATCATGCTGGAGTGAAATTAGTCAGAAGGAAAAGGACAGATATAGAATGACTGCATTCATTAATAGGATATAGATACCAGTGTTTTAATAAATATGGGAAATTGTAATGGCAGATTAAAACTCACCACTGAATATACACAAAGAGACTTAAGTGATTAACTCTAACTATCTGCAGGGCTAGCCACAATGTGTAAAATAAGAGGGAGAGAGATGCAGAGACAGAGAGAGAGATAGAGAGAGAAAGAGAGGAAACTGGGGTACCTGCTATTAAGGCGGGTGGGGGATGGGAGGGGAGGGGTACATTGGTGGTGGAAATGGGGCACTGGTGGAGGGATGGGTGCTGGAATACTGTATTACCAAGAACCAATTATGAACACCTTTGTAATTGTATGTTTCACGGTGGTATAAAAAAAAAATTAAAAAAAAAAAAAAAAAAACTATTGAATATTGTTGATATTAGAATATTGCTGATAAAGCTGAATTGTCTTCTGGCATCTAGGCTTCTGTTGGTGAGAATCTAAACTATTTTTATTACTCGTATTAAAAAAATACATTTAAAGTTCTCTGTTTATTTATTTATTTTCTTATTTGTAACTACACCTGGTTGTGCTCAGGGATTCCCATGGCTGTTCTAGGAGGCCCATTATGTTTTGTGTGGGAAGCAGGGTCATCTTCTCTGCCAAGGCAAAACAGTTTAACTCCTGTCTATCATTCCAGTCTCTGATTACTGTTAATTTGTAAGATACCTTAATTGTCAGCGTTTTTGTTTATTTGTTTGTTGTATTTTATTTATTTTTTTTGTTTGCTGTATTTTATATGTGGCTCTCTCCCACTTATATTTTCTGTTACCTGATAGGCATTATAAAGTTATTCAAAAATGTAACTGTTGTATTATTTTTGTTTATCTAGTTTTGTTTCTTTAAGATTTCTTACACTCTTTACAGATATAATTTCAGAAAATCATTTCCCATACTTGTAATTTTAAAAAATTATTTTAAAATATTATATTTTTATATTAACTTTAAAATGAATTCCTTTTCCGTTGCACCTCTCTGTCTTGCTGTCCTTTTAGGTTAATGTCATTTAAAAAATGCACCGTCTCACTTGGCAGGGTTTTTACAGAAAGAAGAAATAAATGCATAATCAATCTTATGTTTTAGGTAATGGGCTCCTTTATGAGAAAGTTTAAGGTAAAATACGACTAAAATTATTTGCAGTTGAAGCCTAGTGACAGGTTATGCTTTACATCTAGGTAATTTCAGTATTTATGTTGCTAAGTGCCGTTCAAGCAGACAGCTCCGGCTTTATGGGAAGAGTTGTCATAAAGCGGGGATATTCCCCTTTGTGTTATCTGGAACATCTGGTTTCACCCTTTTGGGAAACATTTGTTCTATACAAAAATAATGTGTTTCATATTAAGAGTCGAAAGAAACAATATATTCTTTGTTCAAAATACAAATTTTGAAGTCATTAGAAAATGAGTTCAAACCCTATTTTGTTCTTTTTTTAACAGTGAGACTTTGATTATCTTTAATTTCTCCTATCTACTGAATCTTCCTCTATAAAATAAGGACTAATTCTGATGCTTATTTTGTGAGGATAAGTTGAGATACTATTGGGATGTATTAGAACAGCAACCCGCAGTGGAAGTACTGAATGAGTGGCATCTGCTATTATTTTAATGGCACATAATTACGCATAACAAAGCTCAAACACCCCACATATGGGGATTGTCTAGAATGAATCAAGGTATGTATACATATAATCTGAAAATAAAAAGAAATATAATGGCTATATAAAATATTACTTGCTAGCAGTAAGTACTTAATTTGTAGTGAAATAATTCTTCAGGGGCAAAAAACAGCCTCCTAAAATTTTTTCTTAAATGCATATGTGTATCAAAGGTCCTGGAGATACACAGAAAAAAACTTTTACCTATCTATCTATCTATTTATCTATCTATCTATCTATCTCACTATCTATCTATCTATCTATCTATCTATCTATCTATCTATCTATCTATCTATCTATCTATCTATCTATCTATCTATCTATCTATCTATCTATCTATCTATCTATCTCTACCTCTCTATCTATATATCATCTGTCTATCCAAATTATATATATGTACACATCTATATATATATATTTATACTATCAGACTTAGAACTATTATAAATAAAGAATAAGATTTATAGATGATTTTCTTTGATTTCTTCTCATTTTAATGTTATATGGTTCTTTTCATTTTTTATTTACAGAAGCAAGCAATGATTCCCTTCAATTTAGATGCTTCGCAAAATGTTACAAATGAACTTAACTCTTCATCTAGTATAAATTTAAAGGTAACGTATTCATTGTACTAATGTGCTTTTAGTATAAAGATATACTTAGGGTGCATCTTGCTGAGTGAAATCAGTCAGAAGAAGAGGAACAGACACAGAATGATGTCTCTCATATGTGAGATAAAAAGAAACATAAGGGAACAGCAAACAGCCAATGGTAAACAGGAAATGGAGAACTGATCCACAGGATCAGAACTTACCTAGGTGAAAGGGTTAGTACAAGGAAACTGGAGGGTGAAGAATGCACGCTGGGACTGGATAGGGGTGTGGTACTGGAATGATGTATGCGTGAAAACTGTCACTATCAGTATTGTAAATTCTGGTCCATCAATAACAGGGGGAGAATTTATTACCTATGATTATTAAAATTTTTACCTTTAATCTAATTTTTTTGTTTGTTTGTTTTGGACCACTGCTGGCAGTGTTCAGGGCTTACTCATGATTCTGTGTTCAGGGATCACTCCTGGCAGAGCACAGAGACCATATCGGGTGCTGGAATTGAACCCAGTTAGTGCAGCCTGTGTGGGTCAGACCTTGGGAGAAAGCATGTGAAATGCATGAATTCTTTCTTACAGAAACCATCAGCAAGTGCTCTACCTGCTGTACTATACTATGTCTCTTACCCTACCTTTAATTGTGTTTGGATCACTGTTTGATGCATGCTTTTAAGAAGATGAAAAATTGAATTTCACTTTGGTTTGTATTTCTATCATTACTAATTATACAAAGCAACTTTTTTGATGTGTTTATGAACCATCAATTTAATTTTCTTTTTTACAATACATTTATCAATTTTGTATTGTTCACTTGCTATTTTTTGTTAGTGGCTTAATAAAAGGTCCTTATTTCAGGGGATAATTCTAGGTGAGCAAGTTCAAGCTGAATGAGTAGGATTCTTTGTTACAGAAGTCATTAGCTGGTGTGTTTATGCAATTTGTTTTTTAGATTGTAGTGGGACATCATTCCATATCATGTCATTGTGTTTGAAGGGTTGTATGTGTATCTGAGGTACTCACGGCATAAACTGATTCAAAGACATCTAAGAAATAATTTCCTTATCTCCAAATCAATAGTTTTCAATAGCTTTCACTAGGAAAAGGTTCATCTAAGCAGATGAATCTTGGCTAAGGTATTTGTTTATTAATTGATTTTTAAATCCACACCCAGCTGTGTTTAAGGATTACTCCTGACTGTGCACAGGGATCACTTCTGGCTGTGCTCATTGGAGCATATGGGGTACGAAGACCTAACCTGGTGGGCCAAATGCACCACTAGTGCCCTAAGCAATATTACATTTCTGCAGACCCTATAGATGCCCAATACAGCCTGTGGATTGCAGCTCTTAGCTTTCATTGGTACAATGGTTGAAGCTTCCAAGTGCATGTGAACAGAGGCAGTGCTCCCAATGGACCATCAACTTCATGAAGGTATGCACAATTTCTATTGCTACCGCTCTTCTAATTTTCACACGCAGAAAAGTCCCTGGGAAATTGCAGGCTCATAGCAACCTTCAATCAATGAAATCAAGTGAAAGAACACTTTTTCCAGGGCTGTAATGAACTACAAAAATTCAGTTTTGGAATATTTTATCATTTTTCTGGAATGATCTGCATTCTTACTCTGTAGTGCTAGTGATGAGTTATGAAAGCAAAGTTGAGCATAAAAGATGCTGGGGGAAATAAAGAGAATAAAACCCTCAAAAATCAGCTAGAAGTGTTTAATGAAGTGAAGATTGCTTATGTGCTCAGAGTCAGAACACGATGCCATTTAGGAAAAAGCATGGGTGTAACTTGTGACAGATATTTGCTCCTGAAATAGCCTCTGCACCTCTCCTGAAATGATAAGCCTTATTCTCTGTGGCTTTACCTGGATAGAAACCAATCAGGCAATTTTACAAATACTACAAACACCTGCACATTGGAACGGTTTTACAGTGCCAGCACCAAATAGTTCTTTGAGGTTTATCTCAAAGAATGTTCCCAGCTAATCCTCTCTTGGGGACATAGATAAACACCTGAAGCTAATACAGTCTTAACATAAATTAAAAATAATGCAGAGAAGACATCTTAGAGCATACAATATTTTGTTACCTTTGGATTGCTATTCCCATTTTGTAAATCTTATTGTTGAAAAGAAAATATTTTCACATTATTGTTCTGATGAGGCATGTAAACCTCAGCACTATACAATATGGTAAAATTTCCCCATTTCCTCCCTTGATAACCACTTAGAAAACCCAGATGCTAAGCTATGGAGGCTGTTCCCACTCAAGCACCTGGTTCTTTGTAGCTAACTCAGGTGGTTGGATTGCTAGTTTCTTTCCAGCTGAGTTCAGAGCCAAGAGTTACTTTTAAATAAAAAAACTAGATTCTTTTAAGAAAAAACTATATTCTCATTTAAATATGGAATCGAATTAAAATTTTATCCAAATAAATATTACATGATATGAAAAATGTAGTTCTATGATATAATATAAATGATCATCTAGAATATAAATAATATGATTTTAATTTATTTTTGCTTTTTGGAGGAGTCACTCCCAGCGGTGCTTAGGGGTTACTCCAGGCTCTGCATTCAGGAATTACTCCTGGCAAAGCGCAAGGACCTATATGGGATGCCAGGACCAAACCCAGGTTGCCGAGTGCAAGGCAAACATTGTATACTCTCAACTGTCACTCTGGCCCATATGATTTTTATTTTACACACATATAGTTAGGTGATGGGGATCCCAAACATGGCCTGGTGATTCCTGGGATCTATTTCAAATTCAAACTTTTCCCTAGGGCCAGAGTGATAGTCCAGTGGGTAGGGCATTTGCCTTTGCACGCGGTCGGCCCATGCCGGCCCGGTTCTATCCCCGGCATCCCATATGGTCCCCAAACACCTCCAGGAGTAATTCCTGAGTGCAGAGCCAGGAGCAACCCCCTGAGCATTGCCGGTGTGACCTAAAAAAGCAAAAAAAAAAAACTTTTTCCTTCAGAAGAATTTTAAATATTACCTTAAGATCTTCCCCCCTACTTCTTTAAATATTGATCAATAAGTATCTCACAGATCACTTTTTCAGAATATATGATAATGCTAATGCTTGCATCTTACTCTCACCCGAAGAGGCATGATGATTTTATGATTTTCAAGTATGATTCTTCAGTATCTACCTTTACAATTTGAAAATTTCTTACCTTTTATGCCATTTAGATGTCTTTTTCACTTATAAATTTTATAGCAGTACTATTTGAAAGATATTTTATTAATAATCCTATTTTCCTCAAAAATGCACATTTAGTCATGCTTTTTCAAAAGCCTTGTTAATATTCCTGCTTGCTATCTGCATCAATTTCTGACATTTTGATCTTTATTTTTCTATTTCTTGATATTTATCAAAGTTTAGTAAAACATGTGGCCTCCCCTTTTTATTGAAACACCATGATTTACAAAGTAAAAAGATTTTCATATTACTGTTGATAGAAAATTTCATACTTCCAACACCCTCCCACCACCAGTGTGTTCCCACCACCAAAGACCCTCATTTCCCACCCACCCCAATCCCCATTCCTGGTCCATCAGCTGGCACTGATTGTATTGACCATTAAAGTACATACATGCAATTGTTATTGATGAATCCATTTTCTTCCTTATTGTTGGTTATGGCTCTTCCCGTGGATTCCTCTTTGGTGGGACTCTTCTGGTAGAACTCTTTGTGGTAGAATCCTCTTTTGGTAGGAGATTTGGATCCTCATGTAATGTCTAAGATCTGACCAGAGCTAGAGGTCTTCCATTATATTGGATTGTGGTGCTAAAACTTTTTGTACTATTAAAAGCTCTTTTGGAACTGCGCCAGACCCCGTGAGTTTTCATCCGTTCCCTGGCAACCTCGGAGGTAGAAGTGAATATCTGTCCTGATACTGTTGGGGACCCCAGAAGCTCCCCAACACGCTCAAGGTTTACTCCTGACTGCACTCAGGAATATTTCTTGGCAGACGCAAGGAACCATATATATTACTGGGGATTGAACCCAGGTATAGATAGAGCTGCTATCAGCTCTCCCCATGCCTGGCTGATCATGAGGCATCCAGGAGGGAGGATGAGTTTGGGCCTTGGCCTGCACCCCAATAGAGCCCTCGGAAGAAGCCAGAGGAACCTCTGCACCATGATGGCAACCATTTTCAACATCTGGATTCCACATTCATCAGAACTCCACCCAAAGAGAGAAGTCAATCTCAAGCCCAGCTCATCAGAAGCCCCTAGAGAGAAGCCTGTTTCACAGACTCAGATAGACCTACTACCAGCTTTCCCTGTTGCACACAGCTGCAAAGTGTCTGCGCAGTACATAAGTAAGTGCAAAAACTAAGAGCAACCACACAGCAGAGCCTGGCAAGCTACCATGTTATATTTGATATTCAAAAACAGTAACAATAATAGACCTCATTCCCATGACCTGAAGGAATGGTTTGAGGCTCTTTATATTCCTAGAGTGAGAAGAGGCCCTTAGGTTATACTTGGGATGCAATAGGGACAAATGAAGATGTTACTGGCGCCTGTTTGAGTAAATCAATGAACAACAGGAAGATAAGTGATACAAGTGATACAAGTGATTGTTGGTTATGGGAGAATCTGGTCAAATTCTGTTCTTGAATTTACTTTCTGAGTTTCTATCAACATGGTTGGTTCCTCTAGCTTGATATAGCATGCAACTGCAGCCGCACAACTGGGGGAGAGCCAGATGGCACCTCTCCCCCCCTGTGTCTGAGTCTCTGTCTGCATGATGGACAATAGCCTGGAGGCAGTCCATGGGCGTGTCCCCTAGGCCTCCCGATGGGACAGAGAAGGGAAAGGAAGGGGGACCCCAGCTCCATCTCCACGAATTCCCAGTGATTTTTGCTGACAAGAACTGCCTACCTGGGCTTGAAATCAGCTGCTTTGTTTTGTTAGGCTCTGGGTGAGCCCGGTTTGAAATCAGTTTCTCTCTTCGGTTGGTGATGAGCTGTGGAGTTTCGATGTTAAAAATGGCTGCCATTATGGTGAACGAGTTTCCTCTGGCTCCTTCTGAGGCCCTACTGAGGTGGTGGGTTAGAACGAAAACCTTTCTTCCTCATGGACACCTCATGGTCAGCTAAGCTAGAGGAGAAACCAGATGGCAGCTCTCCCCCCTTGTGCCTGAGTCTCTGCATCCTTTTTTTTTTTTTTTTTAATCTTTGGGTCACACCTGGGGCTGCTCAGGAGCAGACAAAGACATCACAAAAAAGAAAACTACAGACTAATCTCCCTTATGAACACAGATGCTGAGATCTATCTTTAATGTTTGGAGAAATGTATAGTTTTCCATAGGTGTGGAAGCAGATGACACTCTGAGGTATCTTTGTTCACTGCATTACTCCTGTCTCTGTACTAAGGAATTGCTCCTAGTGGTGCTCGGGAGACCATAAGGGATGCTGGGGTTTGAACCCAGGTCAATCCCCAGCAAATGCTCTACCTGCTGACTAGTAAACCTACTTTCTAATATTATACTTAATTTTTCAGATGAGTGTTTGGTCTATGAAAAAATTACTTGAAAATGTAAATTTCATCTTTTTTTCTCAAAGTCTAATAGTATATTCCTAGTAATCTCTGTAGTTTTATGTTTCATAAAATCTGGGTCTCTATATTTGTTACATGGAATAAAGTTATGCTGTATAATGGTAACAAGTTAGAATCTTTGTAAAAATAGGAAAACATGCTCTGTTTTGGGGACACTCCCAGTGATGCTCAAAAGACTGTTAGATGCCCTGGCTCCAATACAGGATTTTTTGCATATCAAGAACTTTTAGCTATCTACCCAACCCAGAAGGGAACAAGTTGACCTGTTATATAGCACTATTGCTGCCCCTGATTAATTTTTTCACATTTATTCCTACCATTAAGCATGAACATATTTATTGTTAGAACCACCAGGAAAGTAAGTGAATGAAAATACCTTTCTTCTGGCAAGAAAAATGGTAAAATCATGATATATCAATAAAATGCTGATTAAAAAAGAAAAATATCTATCTATACTCTGAAAAAAGTAACAATCTTTAGTGAGTCTATAGATTAAAGAATAAAACTGATATGAAAGGAAAAAGCAAAAAAATACCTAAAACTAGTCAATATCTGGAAAGTTTGAGTTGAAGAAATAGGAAGAAGTACTTAGAAAAAAAACAAGCAACAATACAAAACTAAAAGCACTGAACACACTTTGTGTCTGAAAACTTTTCAGAAGAAAAACGCTCGAATTATATAACCACATACATCTTAGCAATTTTCTAGTTAATTATTTTTATTACAGTTGAGATAATGTTATTAGAATAGTGTTAACTCTTGTGCTTTTTGGTCTACAACATGACTGTACCTCTGCCATCACCAAAGTACAAAATACCCACAATTAGTTTCTTTTATGTCTCTTCCAATCAACCTCATTCTTCCTCAATATCCCACCTGGTAACCCTGGTAACCTCAGTAGCATAGTCAATGTCCAAAGGTTTGCTGTATTTAGAACCTGCCCTCTTTCCTTTTCCTCTGAATATGCTAAGTATGTTATCATCCTTCTTCTTCCTCTCATTTACCTCACTTAACATGTCACATCTCACTCCAGCCAAGTTGAGACAGAAGGCAAAATATCATACTTTCTCTTGCTTAGTATTGCATTGTGCCTATATACCACAATTTTAAAATTGCACTCATCTATTTTCAGATACATGGGTTGTTTCCAGCATTTGGCTCTTGTAAACAGAGCTGCAGTGACATAAATTTTCAGTTAATATTTTTATGTTCTTGGGATATGTGAAATAGAGGGAATTGCTGGGTCATATGAGAGTTCTATCTTTAATGTTTTGATCACTCCCAAATAGCTTCTACAAGGCACATATCACCCTGATACCAGAACAGACAGAGTCATCACAAAAAAAAAGAAAACTACAGACCAATCTCCCGATGAACACAGATGCTGATATCTTTAATGCTTTGAGAAATGTATTGTTTTCTGTGGGTGTGGAAGCAGATGACACTTGGAGGTATCCTTTTCACTGCTGCTGGTCTTTATAAGCTGTCTTTCTGACTGGTATGATGCAATATCTCATTGTTTTGGTTTGTATTTGCTGACAATCAGTGACCAGAAACACTTTCTCATATGCCTATTGGCCATCAGTATCTCTTCTTAGAGGAAGAGTCTGTTCATCGCCCATGCAACAGTTAGGTTACAAAGTATTCAAATTATTTTAAACAGTTATTTTAGAGCCATTTGTCTGTTATCTGTCAGACATGGGGCAGAGCTGCTACTGGCTCTCCCCTGTGCCCAGCCACCTGCCTCATGAGGTGCCCGGGGGGGATGGCAGGTTCCTAGCCCTGGCCCGCCACCCCAGCAGAGCCTCACAACAAGCCAAACAACCCCCCACTCCATGAGGGCCTCCGTTTTCCACATCCGGACTTCCCCTCGTCAGAACTCCATCAGCAGACCAGTCTATCACAGCCGGGCTTACGCAGCCGCAAGTGGCCACGTGGTTCATCAATAAATGCTGGATTTGGAGATGACTACAAGAGTATGCTACCCGCACAGCAGAGCCTGGCAAGCTACCCATGTCGTATTTGAAATGCCAGATATAGTAACAATTATAGACCTCATTCCCATAACTTTATGGAATGGTTTGAGGCTCTTTATGTTCCTGGAGCAAGCAGGTGCCCTTGGGCTCTACTTGCATAGAGACAGGTCATATGGAGATGTTACTGGTGCCCGCTTGAGCAAATCAATGATGAATGGGAAGACAGACAGTGATTGTCTGTTATCAATATCTCATTTAATATTCTTGAAATATTTCATCTTGTTCAGTTTATTATTTTTTTCTAAAAGTGCATTTTGATACAACACTGACATGTGACTCAATTGTGAAGATTTTAAGTAGGGCAACATAAACTATGAAGTGAGTTTGATGATGGGCCTAGCTAGCTTGGGAACTTTGATTTTTTTGTTTTTGTTTTTGCTTTTTTTGGTAATACCCGGCATTGCTCAGGGGTTTCTCCTGACTCTACACTCAGGAATCACTTCTGGCGGTGCTCGGGGACCATATAGGATGCTGGGGATCAAACTGGGCCAGCACAGGCAAACGCCCTACCCGCTGGACTATAGATCTGGCCCCAGAGCTTTGATGTTTTATCCACTCACAGCTTAGTCTATTTGCATGCTCTTAAACCAGGGTTAAGATCTAACAAGATCTTTCTTCTATGTAAACACTGACAGAGGGTGTAGCAGTTACAGAAATCACCTTGACTCTGGAATGAGTAACTTCTGACTTATTATTATACATCTCCCAAGACTTCTATGTTATCTAGATTGGGCACAGTTCCTCTTACACCCACTGGAACCAGTGTGGCACAGTTAGAATTTATCAGGAGACTACCACCCTGGCTACTGGCTGCATTGAGACTATTGTTTAAAATTATAGGAAGGATCATACTAGTTTAAAATTATAGGAAGGATCATACTGGTCTCAAGCAGGCGAATGTGACTCTCAGTATTCAGAGAACAAGATACTCAGAATCACCCTGGTGCAGATATAAATAAGAAGGACCTTATGGGTACAATCTAGATTACATGAAGCCCATGAAATTAAGATGTATTATTTTATATCAGCACCCCCTCTCTCTCCAGTGTTTTACATAAGAGATAATCTCTCGGAAGAAGGGATTAGTCCTTGGCATAATCCTTTCTTTATACCTACAATAGAGTGTGGCACCACCCTTCTACACTCTTCTACTATATAGAAGCTGTTTAGGGTTTTTGTTGACAAAGGATCCCTGAAATTAGGATTACTTTGGTGTATATAAGGGGACTGATGAGGTACGGCTCTCTCTCAGGCGAGATCCTCATTTTGGTGGGACTCCTTTCTGTAGGACCCTCTTTTGGTAGGACTCTCTCTCTCTCTCTGGTAGGGTCCTATTTGGTAAGAGACTTGGGCCCTTGTGTATGGTCTAAGTTCTGACCAGAGTTAAGGTCTTCCATTATATTGGATTGTGGTGGTAGAGTTTTATACTATTAAAAGTTTTTTTTTTTAACTGCACCAGACTGTGAGTTTTCATTCATTCCCTGACTGCCTCAGAGGTAGAAGAGAACTTCTATTCTGGTACTGTTGGGGACCCCAGCAGTTCCCCAACAGAAGTGGTATTTGGTTTTCTCTCTTGACTGAACTTGGGTGGACTTTCTTGTCTTCTGTCCTTGAACTCAGTTTAGTTTATTTAGTCACATAACTTCATAGCTTGTAAACTAAGAAACCAATGTTAAGCTGCTGTTTGACAGAGAAGAAACAAGTCATTCTATATGAATACTGATTGTGATATGAGCATCACTTCACGTGTATCACTTGTCTTCTTGTTGTTCATTGATTTGCTCAACTGGGCACCAGTAACATCTCCATATGTCATGTCATGTGCTAGTGTAGCCCAAGGGCATTTGCTAGTCCAGGAACACAAAGAATCTCAAGCCATTCCTTCAGGTCATGGGAATGAGGTCTATAATTGTTACTGGTTTTTGGTATATCAAATACGACATGGGTAGGTAACTTGCCAGGCTCTGCTGTGTGTGAGGTATACTCTCAGTAGTAGGCTCTCATCTCATGCATTTACAGATGAACCGCAATGGGGAGAGATTGACTTTTCTCTTGGGTGGGTGACGAGCTGTGGAGTATGGATGTTGAAAATGGTGGCCTTCATGGTGTGGGGGGTTTCTCTGGCTTCTTGCAAGGCTCTATTGGGATGAAGGGCCAGGGCTAGAACTCACCTTCCCTCCTGGGTGCCTCATGATCAGCTGAGCACAGGGAGAGCCAGTAGCACTCTGCCCCGTGTGTCTAAGTATGTGATATGAGCATATGATTACAAAAAGTGACTGGGGAGTCTGGAGTTATGTATATAAATTCTCACTTGAAAATAGTTATCCTTTTTTTTTTGCCTTTTGGGTCACATTCAGAGATACTCAGGGGTTTCCTCCTGGTTCTGCACTCATTAATTACTCCTGGTGGTGTTGAGGAACCATATGGGATTCCACAGATCAAACCCCAGTTGACTGCATTCAAGGAAAACACCCTCCCTGTTGTGCTATAGCTCCAGCCCCTCATCGGGTCTTCTAAAGTGAACTGAAATAGATTGTGCAAATGGGCGTTGTTTTTGCTCGTGGAACTCACTGTTTGTATATGCCTGTGGTGTGGTTTATTGAACACAGGTAAAAGATCATCAACATCAGGATTGTTTTATAAAACATTCAGTTGATATGAAAGTCACAAAGATAGGCAAGAAAATGTTGGAGATAATTTTTAATTAAAAATAAGTGAAACTATTCTTAGATGTTTATATAACCCTTCTTAAATCTCCCTGGATGAAGTGGGTCCTGTGAATTTATAGTGTGATAAATAATTAACTTTGAATTACTGATAGGTAAGGGATGGTATGTAGATCTAGTATATATGACTCACAGATGTTTTGTGAATATTGACATTGTGTTTTTTTCAAGGAGAAATATTTAAGTTGTTATATGTTATGCCATGTTGATTCAGCTAGGAAGGGGAGTCTGTCTTATCCTACTCTTTGTTTATAACTATGCATAGAACTTTGGGTAACAAGGTAGAACAATATAGTTCCTCTTACACTGTTTACCAATTTTATTTGCTCCTTTTCTTGTTTCCCTTTTTTCTCATTGTTTAGCATTTATTTTCTGTCTCTTCATTATACTTCTATAATCTTATATTTTCTCTTTCTCCTCATTACCTTCCCTAAACTTGGTTTCTGTGTATTTTTTATTGAACTAATGATAAAAGGAATCAGCTCAATTCCCTGGAATCTAACTCACTCTGTAGTTTATTTTCACTTATTCATATAATTTTAGTAAAGCAATTTCAAATGAAATTGAAATTCAAATGAAATCATTAAATGAAAAGCCATTTAGTGATCAATAGGCATTTTCTTCATACCCAATATTCTTCATTTCCCTTTTCTCTAAGCATCACTGCTAGATTTTCAACTGTATATTTTTAAATTATCAAGATATTTTTTAAAGATACAAAATTTTGTTATTTAAATTCATATCAGTGACTTCGTTATTTATTTAGAGTTATCAACATCACATCTAATTTTAGAATGTTTCAGTGCCTCCTCAAAGAATTCCAGTATCTATTACCAGCCATTTTTCCAGCTCCTTTCACCAACCCATCCCAGTCTTAGTCAACTCCTACTCTCCTGTATCTATTAATATAAACATGTCTTATGAACGAAATCATGCAACATGTGATGTTTGTTGACTAGCTTTCAAGTTTCATCCATGTTATAGTATATATAACCTAATACTTTTTAATGATAGTAGTAAGATAATAAATTTGCCTTTAGTTAAACATAATTTCACTTTCATGCAATTATCCAACAGGTATACTAATCACAATAACAATCAAAAGGATTTAAGCAAAACGTTAATTTTTAATGATGAAAACAAATAGTACTAACATGTGTTTCCCTAACTTTATGATGGGTTTTTTTTCTTAATTGTGATTTTTATGGACGAAAACAAGCATATTCTCTTTTTTGTCTCTTTTAAATCTGCTGAGTTTTCTCATTTAATGCAGTTCCCAAACTTATTGCATTAGTCAGATTTCCCAACTAAAACATATATATTTTTTAAATTTGTTGTAGCACATAACTCAAATATCGAATGATTAAATCCAGCATGCACCTTATTCAATGAGCATTTCTCTATCCCGATGTTTTCAGGGATATCATTTTCTGTGAAATTAACTTTGTGCGGGAAGATAAAATGCAAACTTAAAAATAAATTGTTACATATAGGAAAAAAATTCTCCATGACATTGAATCAGCTAAAGGATCTTCAAAGATGAAACACCACTAACAAAGCAATTGGAAGCAAAGATAAACCTATGAGACTATATGAAACTAAAAACCTTCTGCACCTCAAAAGAAATGTGACCAAGATACAGAGACAGTTCTCAGAGTGGTAAAGAATATTCACCCAATACCCACCTGATAAGGGGTTAATATCCAGGATATCAGGCACTGGTAGAACTTTACGAGAAGAAAACAGCCAATCCCATCAAAAATGGGGAGAATAAATGAACAGAAACATCCAAAAAGAAGAAATTCTAATGGCCAAAAGGCATATAAAAATGCTCATCATCACTAATCATCAGTGAGAACAACAATGAGATATCATCTCACACCACAGAGACTGGCACATATCCAAAAGAACAAGAACAGCAAGTGCTGGGGTGGATGAAGGTAGAAAGGGACTCTCATCTATTGTTGGTGGGAATGTCGACTGGTATAACCTTTTTAGAAAAACAATATGGACATTCCTCCAAAAACTAGAAATTGAGCTCCCATTTGACTCAGCAATACAAGTCCTGGGAATATACCCTTGGAAGCGAACAACAATCAGCCCAAATACCATCTGCACTTTTATTTCCATAGCAGCACTGTTCACAATAGCCAGAAAATGGAAACAACCAGAGTGCCCAAAACAGACGACTGGATAAAGAAACTTTGATTTCTTTATCTATACAATGGAATACTATGCAACAGTCAGGAAGAAAAGTTATGAAATGTGCTTATAAATGGATGGACATGAAGGAAGAGAGAAAAGAGAGAGAGAAAAGAAGTAAAGAACCTGGCATAGAGGCAGGCTAGGGAAGGAGGGAGAGAATTGGGTACATTGGTGGTGGGAAATGGGCACTAGGAGGGGATGGGTGCTGGAACACTATGACTGAAACCCAAACATGAACATCTTTGTAATTGTATATCTCACTCATGGTGGTATAACAAAAAATAAACTCTTACAAGGAATAGTTATAAAATAGCAGATACTCTTTTCAATTTTAGATATGAAGTGAACACACGTGAATGAAGGCCAAGGGAAATTTTATCCAGCTACTTCAGATTTGTCTATCCAGCTGCTACCCAGTAAATGCTTATTACATGATGTTTTTCCCTAATTGGATACAATAGTGTTTTTGTTTTTTGTCCATATAATATGGTATTATTAAGGAAAATCAGAACTGCCATTATTTCTAGGTTAACTAGATCTCTCTCTCTCTCTCTCTCTCTCTGTTTTTAGGCTACACACTGCTGTGCTAAGGGCTTACTCTTGACTCTACCTTTAGGGATTGCTCCTGGTGGGCTCAAGAATCATACGTGGTACTGGGGATCAACCTGAGTCAAACACCTGTGAGGCAAGCACCCTACCTGCTACACTATCACACAGCCTTATTTACTAGATTCTCAAGAGCAGTGAGACCATCTGTGCATTGGGAGCAAAATTACTGAACCTGGAATAACATCGTATAGGAGAAATCTAAAAATCTTTTAAATAGTGGAAATTGATTGCATTACAGCTAGTTCCACCTGTTTTGACTACATTCATTCCTGTTTAATGAAATTGCTCACTGTGGCTTAATGTTTCACTCTGTATTTGCTCATGACCTGTGATCCAAGAAGACTCTAGAGAAAGCAAGTGAGCACATCGACAGATACCCCCTCTCTCTGCCATCACTGACAGAACATGACCACATGACCAGATGGTCTTCTGGAGGATAAGAGATATGGGGGGGGAATCAAGTTGCCACAACTCACCTAATCCTTAATGCGTGTGACAGCTCAGCTGCAGATTTATAAACAGGCTTATTGAAAACCAGAAGTTTATTCAAAACTTAGCCAAGACTAATCAATATTCTGGTCCAGAGATTCATGGATTTTTATATGTTTATTATTTGTTATTAACCTGAGGCAAATGCCCTCCCTGCTGTGCTATCACTCTGGCCCCTATCATTCAGAATCTATACAGAGCTTCATGAACAGGTAACAGCTTAGGGAATTTGTAGTCTTGAAACCAGTTTTGCAAGAAGCATCAAAAGAACTCCCTTTAAAGGGCAGGAGGAACTTATATCTTGTGGCATTGGGTTTGGCACTCATTAAGGTGCATATGGCTGCCCTCTACTAGATTAAGAAAGGTTAAGCGTACAGAACAATTTATCATTACAAGTTGACTTTTATTTATTTAATCTTCCATTCTTTTAAGTTTTATTGAACCAAGTAATACAAAATAAATTTGTTCTGTACCTGCCAAGGTGGTAGTCTAGGGGTGGGATGGAACCTGGGCATATTAGTGGAGGGAAAGGGACATTGGTTTTAAGAATGGGTCTTGGAACATTGTATGGTTGAAACCCAGTCATGAACAGCTTTGTATAAAAATTAAAATTTAAGAAATTCATAAATCAGTGGGACTTCGACTCTGATCTCTGACAAGTCCCACCCTACAGAGGGTGGGACTATTTCAAGCCCACGTATGCCTGATCCAGAGACTCTGATATACAGGGCAGATTTGCTACGGGCTCTCCCTGTGCTCAGATGATCATGAAGCGCCATGGAGGGAAGGCATATTCTAACCCTGGCCACCATCCCAATAGAGCCTTGCAAGAAGCCAGAGGAACCCCACACCATGAGGGCAGTCATTTTTAGCGTCTGGACTCCACAGCTCGTGAGAGCTCCACCCAAGAGAAAAGCCAATCTCTCACCCTTGCACAGCCACAAAGTGACTGTGAGGTTGATCAGTAAATGCACAAGATGAGAGCCTACTACTGAGAGTATACCACCTGCACAGCAAAGCCTGGCAAGCTACCTGTTGTAATTGATATGCCAAAACCCAGTAACAATTATAGAACTCATTTCCATGACCTGAAGGAATGGTTTGAGATTCTTTGTGTTCCTGGGTGAGCAGATGCCCTTGGGCTACACTAGCTCTTGACAGGACTTATGGAGATGTTACTGGTGCCTGCTTGAGCAAATAAATGAACAATGGGAAGACAAGTCATACAAGTGAACTTGCTGCCATTTATAATATAGCACAATAAGAGCAATGGATAACTGATATGTTTATTCTCAAAAAGGACTGTGTAGGTCTGACTTCGTTGCCATTTAATGAACTACTCAACTGAGAGACAAAAAATGGATCAAGAAAATGTGTCACAACAATGAGATAACATCTCACTCCTCAGAGACTGACACAAATCCAAAAGAGCAAGAACAACCAGTGCTGGTGTAGATGCGGTGAGAAAGGAACTCTTCTTCATTGTTTGTGGGAATGCTGACTGGCCTAGTCATTTTGGAAAACAATATGTGTTGGGTTAACCCCACCTATTAGCCCTGGGTTCTTGCATTGCCGATGAGGGATTGTTTTTCTCCTTTTTTATAAGACTTTTGCATATGTTTAGATAAGAGATTTTGTTCTTGTATAAACACAAAAGGAAAGTGGGAGCAGGTATATTATGCTGAGTCCTTTCCCAGGTCTGAAATATTTGTAGTAAAATGTCAACGATGTCTAATTTGTAGAACATAGTTTTAACACACTGAGAACTCACATATGCTACTAATAGAAATATAAAGTTGTGTGTTTTGAAAATGTTGCTAAATGGAATGTTTATGTCCTCTGTAATTCATCCATGTACTGAACCTTAACTCCTGATGCGATGTTTACTTGTTTGGTTCTGGTTTAGGGGGCTTCATTCAGTGGTCTTCAAGGCTTACTCCTGGCTCTGCACTCGGGGATCACTCCTGGTCCATGCTGAGGGGTCAAACACCAGTCTGCTGCTTGTAAGACAAGTGCCCTACTCATTGTACTATCCAGCTCTTTGATGGTATTTTGAAGCACGATCATTAAAAGGTGATCAATTTATGGCAGTGAAATCTCATGAATAAATCTTTTTTTAGAGTAAAAATGACAAAAAATTACTCTGGAGGTTTACCTTTGTCCTTTGTCCTTTCTGCTAATGTGGACACAATGAAATGACTGACATCCAGGACCAAGGAATGAAGTTTTGAACAAAACTCGCTGATGCTGTAATCTTAGACTTTCCCTTATCCAGAACTGTGAGTAATGAGCAGTTGTTGATTAGCAGTCACAAATCTGTGGTAGTTCATTAAAGCAACTAATACGAACAAAATAGAGGTCTTCCCAACATAAATGTCCAAAATATAAAAAAATGAGCCTATCATTTAAATTAATACTCCTATTCCTAGTTCTTTGGCTACATTGGCACGTGATAGGGTCCAATGGAAATGTTACTGGCGCCCGCTCGAGCAAATCGATGAATAACGGGATACAAGTGATCAAGTGATCAAGTGATTCCTAGTTCTTTATACTAAGTTTTCATAGTTATGCATTATACTAAGAATGGAATTATAAATTTAGGGAAAGACATCTTAAAATGACTTTTCAATACTTTTTAATAATAATAATGTGTAGAAAAAGTTAAGCCAAATAAATCATGGTATATCTACATGCCTAACATTTAAAATATATAAAAGAAGATCTATTGAAAGGAAAGTTAAGGAGGTATGAATTGGAAAGAAGTTTATAAAACAATGTGTATTCATGGATACATGACTGCATATAGCATATTAATCATGTAACTTGTTAAGTTCCATGCAGTTCCCTAAAATTATTAGGGGATTCCATTATCTAAAGGATATGTCTGTGTGGCAGGACTATTACATCATATTATTCTGTTTTATTGGTAGATTGTAGATTGTTGTTTCTTATTTTATATTTTTAGATTGTTCTTTCTAAGATCCTTACTTGTGTCATCTACAATAAGATTTATTGAATGAAGGTCTATAATACTCACCTATGAATAAAGTATATGAGTTTTATTGCCTATATTTTATGTTTTTTCTTTAGTCTGCTCAGATGTTTTCTTTCTTTTTTCCTTTGCTTCTTGGGTCACATCCAACCACACTCTGGGGCTATTCCTGGCTCTGCACTCATGAATTACTCCTGGCAGTGCTTGGGGAGCCATATGAGATGCCAGGAATTCAAACCCTGGTCAGCATTGTGCAAGGCAAATGTCCTACCTGCTGGACTATCACTCCAGCCTGGTGCTCAGATGTTTCCTAATCCACATTCCTAATCCTATATGTGCATTAGGATAACAGATAAATTACCACCAAATATTTACAATTACTGTTATGAGATTTCATATTGAGTTAGCTCTCGATATTTTCTGTTGTTCTTCTGTATTTTAATAGGTGTGCTATATATAAGCTTCATGATTAGTCATGATTTGCTAATCTAAATATTTTACATATGAAATATATTGTGTCTTGATGTTCTCAGGAGCCAAGAATTTCATGCAAAAATAAATAAAGCAGATAAACCACCAGTCAGGGACAATGGAAATAATGACTCATCATTAACATTTTTGTTTTGTTTTGTTTTTTGATTTTTGGGTTACATTCGGTGATGCACAGGGCTTACTCCTAGTTATGACTCAGGAATTACTCTTGGTCATGCTCAGAGACCATAATGGATGCCAGGGATTAAACCTGGGTAGGCTGTTTGCAAGGCAAACTCCCTTCCCGCTGTACTGTCACTCAAGCCCCTCATTAATTTACTATAACTAAAGAAACCTGAACTTTGTGGTACTAGCTCTGATGATTTTTTGAGAGAGTAAAAATTATAGTCTCTAAAGTTATCTATTTGTATGTCTTGACTACTAATTCGAACATTTCAAAAGTTTATAGGCAACAGAAATATGACTAAAAAAGTTGCATTTGTCCTGAGTACAGACAGTTTGTAATTTATGGCATTCAGACATGTCAGCATGTCAAATCTGTGGCATCTACAAATAAAGAATTATAATATAAAGACCAATAATTTTTTACAGTGAACAATCAATTGACATATTAAGTAGACACCTAGTCATAATGTGACTGTCAGTTGTCAAGGTGAATGAGATAAACAAGTCAGAGAATATTTTTCCACTTTATACCCAGGAATTATTTTAAATAAGTAAATGA
Source organism: Cryptotis parvus (assembly GCA_021461705.1). Lineage (NCBI taxonomy): Eukaryota > Metazoa > Chordata > Mammalia > Eulipotyphla > Soricidae > Cryptotis > Cryptotis parvus. The sequence goes on from JAJIBD010001221.1 coordinate 23,846, forward strand.
GTTTTTTACACATGTTCTTATAAACTTCAGTGTGTATAATCTCTACTTGTGAAATAAGTGGACCTGAGAGAGGAACTTACAGTAATCAAAGAAAAGAATCTTGGTTTAAGTTATTAGGTGTGAGGTTTTTTGTAATTTAAGCTTATGATGCAGAACAGGGATATATTTCCTATGATCTCTCGGGTTGAAAGTCTACACACCAACTTCTAAGGTAATGAGAGGTCCAACCTGTGGGGTGCATGTAAGTTTTAGGGTTTATCTGATAAAGAAAAGTGACCGATATCTAGAAAAAATCTCTTATTTGTAGCTCTCCATTTCCTGTCACTATCTGACCATGCCTGCATAAAATAATTCCCTGAGCAAGAAATGTCTAGCTAAGCAAGTTCACCCCAGTCATCTGGGCCACAGAATCTCTGAAAAGATTAAGGTATTGTTATTTGTGTAAGCTGCTAACTTTTAGAGTGATTTGTTATGCAGTGGTACAACAGAAATTGCTCTTTCAACTCCTTTAAAGAGAAGCTTAAAAGGAGGGAGATTCTAATTTAAGGAAGACAGTGTAGTCTCAGGACCATCTGCTTACCCCTTTTTTGGCATACGAGGCACTTCAATGGAGCTTCAAGACTATATAGAGCAATTTGTAGTCAAATATTTTTTGGAAAGAATGAAATGAAAGTTATCAGTCTCTACCATCCATAAACAATTTCCAAAGATAGAAGAAGCAAGAATAGAGAGAATGGAAACTAAATTGTGCACTCATTCAGATGGCAGGAAAGCAATTGATTCTTCTAAGACAATAACAAAAGTCTTCTGTTGCCAAAACTGCTGACATGGAAATAAAATTATGACATAAAATGAATGAAACCAACCGATTTATTATAATTCAGATGAGAATTAGAGCGAAAATCTAACATTTAGGATTATGAGTCCTTGAGAGTCATTTCAGTTCATTGAGAAACTAAACGTAAGTAAATTAAAAGCATGTTTGGGATAAAAATCATCATCATCTGTAAATCTATTAGAATGCTCATGAAATTTTCACAGTTAGGTCTAGTTCTTGAAATTTAAAATATATATTATCTCTAGAGATTAGATGGAAAAATTGAAGCACCATGTTATTAAGTATAAAGTTATGCATATATGGAGGGGTCACACCCAAAGGTGTCAGGAATTGATTTTGTCTCTGCACTCAGATATCGGTCCTGAAGGGCTCAAGGAACCATACGTGGTGCCAGATATGGAACAGTTAGGTGCCTGAAACACAAGTGTTAGTTCTCTATATTATTTACTTTGACTTAAGATATGTCATGCATATCTTAAGAAATAGACAGTCTGAGTTAGTTTTGTCTCCTGACAGATCTTGTGTGACTTCTATTATTATTCTCTATAACATGGTTTGGGAATAGGAAGTAGTGTGGCAAAGAACCAAAGGAGATAACTGTATCTCTGACATTCATCGCATTGATTACTAAGGTATTAATGATATGTTAGTTTCATCTTCCCATTATATTGGGCACATTTACATCAGCAACTTAAATCTCATGGACAAATCTATCATTTCTACTTAATTCCCTGAGTGCTATAGTTGAGTTTGTCAGAAAAAAAATCCACTCCCATAATCTCACAATGGCTAAGTATCTTGCCAGTGATTCTATCTGACTTTTGCTACATTATCTCCCAAAGCCAACACTGTTCCAAGTCAGTGGTAAATGAATGTACCACACAACAGTCCTCATGTTTCCAGGGGTATTCCATTTGTAAAGCTGAAACAAAATAATCTTTTAAGGTAGGAAATTATGAATCTGCCTAGATGGTAATATCAGTTCATTACTTTCTCTTTAGAAAACTTTATTATACCACCATGAGATATAAAAGTACAAAGCTGTTCATGATTGGGTTTCATTTATATAGAGTTCCAGTACCCATCCCTCCACCAGTGCATATTTCCCACCACCAATGTTTTCAGTTCTCCCCCTCCCCCAGACTACCTATATGGCACTGAATCATAGATGATTCCTAGATTCAATTTCATAATTCTAAATTCAATTTAATTTATGGATTCAGGCCTGATTTGAATGTCTTGAATTAATTTTGCATTTATTTTTGTGCATGGTGGGATATAGGGTCTGAATTCATTTTTTTATATGTGACTAACCATTTTTCCCCAAAACCATTTGTTGAAGAAGCTGTCCTATTCAACTTCAGACTCTTTTCTCCTTTATTAAAGTATATCTGTCTGTATGTGTGGAAATCTGTCTCAGAGTTCTTAATTCTAGGGTACTGGGCTAAGAGTCTCTTTTCAGCACCACACTGCTTTTATTACCACAGCTTTTTAGCATAATTAAAGTTTGGAAAATAAAAGTTCCCCATGTTCTTTTTTCTTAGGATTATGTTGGTTCTTCTGATAGGTTTTATTGCTTCATAATGATTAAAAAAACAAGTCAAAAATGGGGTAGATCCCCAGGGTTTACTCCCAGAAGTGGTATTTCCAGGTCAAATGGTGCTCTATTTCTAGTTTGAGGATGAATGTACATATTGTTTTCCAAAAAAGCCTGGGCCATTTGACATTCCCACCGACAGTGAATGAGATTTCCTTTCTTCCCGCATCCATGCCAGCACTGGGTGTTCTTGCTCTTTTGGATGTGTGCCAGTCTCTGTGGTATGAGATAATATATCATTATTGTTTTGATTTGCATTTCCCTGATGATTAGTGAAGAAGAGCATTTTTCATATGCCTTTTGGCCATACAAATTTCTTCTTTGAAGAAGCTCTGTTCATTTCTTCTCCCCATTTTTGATGGAGTTGGCTATTTTTTCTTGTAAAGTTCTACCAGTGCCTGATGCATCTTGAATATTAACCCCTTATCAGACAGGCATTGGGTGAATATTCTTTCCCATTCTGTAGGCTTTTATAAATGTTTTTTTACCATTTCTTTTGAGGTACAAAAAACTTTTTAGTTTCATGTAGTCTCAAATGTTTATCTTTGCTTACACTTGCTTTGCCACTGTGTTCCATCTTTGAAGATGATGTTAGCTTCAATATCATGGAGGATTTTGCCTTTGTTTTTTCGATGTCCTTTATGGATTCAGGTCTGATATTGTTCATGGGAAAATGGATTTTCCTGTGCATATGGGTTTTTGAGAATTATATGAAAGATTTGCATACACAACTCAGAGTAATTGAAGTTAAGGTTATTATACAGATGGTTTCACGTCCCTCCCCAGATGTCTAGGCCTCTCTATTATCTGTGAATGCTGCCTAGTCCAGTGTACAACTTCCCTGTCCCGTCCCACAGTCTACTCGCCTCCCATAAACAATGTCAAGCATCCTGTCCATGCACGGCTCTATCTTATATGCTTTCCCAGAGACTGCCACATCTGCTTGTGTGAGGCAGATCCCTGTGCTCTGCACTTTTTTCCCTTCCTGGCCGCCTAAGCCCGGCCTATACCTGAGTTAACTGGGGTCCAAGCACAGCCTGTATTCTGCCCCTGACTGGCCCTGAGGTGCCTGCCTGTACTAAACCCTGAGCTGGTTCACCGCAGTCCTACCTGAACCAGAGGTTCCATGGAGACAGAGTGGTGGGTCCCACAGTCCTTGTACTGAGAGAAATGGAGGAAAGGCAACTTCTGCAGGGCTGGTAAAGACAGATCAGAGACAACCTCTTGCCTCTCTCCTCTGTCTCTCTCTGTTCCTCTTTGCTGTTTGCTCTAGGGTCTTGTATTTCTTGTATCTATTCCAACTCCAGCCCCAGCCACTCCCTTCTACATCCTGATTAGCTGCCTGTTTCATGGCAGAGATTTACAGTGACCTGGTGCTCTACTCCTCAACTTGCTGTAACAATGTTGAGATTTTTAACCCATTTTGATCTGACTTTTGTACATGGCATTAGCCAGAAACACCATCTTCACTTTTATGTTTATTCACAATAGTATGCTACTGCAGACAGACCTGGGACTTCCCCTGGTCAGAACTCCACCCAGCAGACCAGCCTATCACAGCCTGGCTCGCTCGGCCTCAAGCGGCCACGCTGTTCATCAATAAATGCTGGATTTTGAGATGACTACAAGAGTATGCTAACCGCACGGCAGAGCCTGGCAAGCTACCAGTGTCATATTTGATATGCCAAATACCAGTAACAATTATAGACCTCATTCCCATGACCTAATGGAATGGTTTGAGGCTCTTTATATTCCTGGAGCAAGCAGGCGCCCTTGGGCTCTACTAGCATGAGATAGGACAATATTGAGATGTTACTGGTGCCCACTTGAGCCAATCAATGATGAACGGCAAGACAGTGACAGTGATTCACAATAGCCAGAATCTGGAAACAACCAGAGTGCCTGAGAACAGATGACTGGATAAAGAAACTATTGTACATCTACACAATTGAATACTCATGCAGCTGTTAGAAAAAAAATGAAGTTATGAAATTTTTCTGTAAATAGATGGACATGAGAATATTATGCTGAGTGAAATTAGCCAGAAGGAAAAGAACAGATATAGAATGACAGCATTCATTTGTGGGATTTAAACATAAAAATGGTATGAGACCAATATCCAAGGTCAGAGAATACATGGACCAGAAGGACTTGCCAATGGTTGGATCTCTCACAAGTGTGTTAGGTAAGATAAAGATGGGACTACTGTGTTAGTAATTGTTTGAATAGTGACACCTGACTAGGACTGAGCATTGAACATAGGCAAAGAAGCAAAGGTTATATGTGATAACTCCTAATTATTGTAAGCCACAATATGTAAGAGAAGGGAGGGAGGGAGAGAGAGAGAGAGAGAGAGAGAGAGAGAGAGAGAGAGAAAAGAGCCTGCCATAGAGGCAGGCTGGGGGGAGGAGGGAGGGAATCTGGGAATATTGGTGTTGGGAAGATTGTGGAGGGACAGGTGCTGGAACACTGTATGACTGAAACCCAAACATGAACAGCTCTGTAATTGCATAATTAAAAAAATATGATAAGAAAATGGGGTAGAAGAAACTTTCCTTAATATTGTTAAAGTCATTTACTCATTTACTACAAACTCCCAGCTAATGTCATACTCAATAATGGAAAATTGAAAGCCTTTAATTTAAAATCAGGCAAAGACAAAGTTGTCACTCTTACCACAGGGATGCGATATAGTATTGGAAGTTCTTTTCAGAGCAATTAGGAAAGAAGAAGCCATTAACAGCATCTAGATTGGAAAAGAAGCCAAACTCACTATTTTCAGATGAAAGGATCTTATACCTATAAAGCCCAAAGATTCTACAAAAAAGGAAACCAGAATAACAAGAACAACAAAACTCATTAAGTGAGAGAATATGCATGATGAATCCCAATAATTTCACAACTTCCATCCTAGAATACCACTTCTTCAGTTCGCATGCACACAAATCACACTGGTTCAAGAGTGACTTGTGTATGGCTATCAGATAGATACACCAAACCTGGAGACAACCTCTCTGTTTTATATTGAGTTCTAAGCAACTTTTCACCTCCCAAATCTTCATTTAAAATAATAAGTAATATATGGGGTTGTGTGGAGTAAGTGTAACGAAATGTTGAGAGAATGAGTCAGGTAAGAAAGTGTTCAGCCAATTCGTGCTTTAATCTTTTAAGTAGTGAGTGTATGTTTTATTCCGTGTTGTTGCTGGGGTGGGTGCTATTACATGCCTGCTTCAATGAAGAGTCTAAAAGAGCTGAGAAATTGGGCACTGAATGGTCAGGGAAGTTAAGGCTGGAGGAAAAAGAGCAGAATCTATTATCTTTTTCCTTCCCATTTTTGTACCTATAGCAATTTGTAAGCAAGAGGGAAGGAATGATAAGAAAGAACAAGTATTTCAAATTTGATTATGCTTTTAGTCCTACCATCTTAAGAAATTGCCCTGGGTGATTTCTAACGTCCTCTTTGAATCTCAGTCAAGAGGATTTTCCTTTGAGATTAAACTCTGAACACATTCCAACTTGTAAGGCTGATCTGAATGCAAATGAGGACAGCGGTCACTGAAACCAAAATATGCTGATTTGGGCTTATAAAGCTCATGGTTGACCTGTAGCCCTAGTGCAAGATGAAGTAGAACTTAAATGTGCAAAGTGATCATTTCCCAGGCATCTGCCATTTGGAGTTAAACTTTCCTGATGCGTGTCTTGCCTGTCCTCTTTCTCTTGATACAAGTATGGCTCAGACTGGCAATAATGAAATAATGTTATGAACATTCAGTTTTTATTTGTTCCACATGCCATAGTGAACAATACTGTGCCATAGCCACTATGATATTTGCACTTTGAAACAATTCAGTGAACTAGAAAAATTACAATAGCCTGTGATTAGGCATATTCTTAGAGCACCGTAGTCTCTAAACTTCATTAGAATATGTGCTCCCGCATCTATGTACATAAAGACCTCCTTTCTGTGTGCAATGTGTATGTTATGCTATTGAAATTTTATTTTTTTCATAAGCCATTTGTCTCTTCTCTTGATAGGGGCCAAACCTGTCAGAGCTCAGAGCCTGAACCACTGTTGGCAAATGCTTGGGCATTTGCCTTTTCTTAAAGCTCCCTGTTCTTTGACTCTTTGCATCTTGTCCTAGCCTCTCTCTAACATTAGTGAAACTAATTAATGAGAATAAATGCATATTTGAGACAGGCTCTTGGCTGAATTTCTGCTGGAAATTCTCCCCAATAAAGCTGTCTCTAGGAAAACGTGGTGTGCGTGTGTGTGTGTATGTGCATACACATGATTGTGTCTGCCCATGTCATGTGTGTCTGTGTGTGTCTGTGTGTGTATGTGTGCCCACACACATATATGCAAAACCATACCCATATATAAACTGGAAAATGCTAAGATGAAAAGTCAAGAAAGAATGAGTTGAATTTAATTGAGAAAAACATATTTGAGTTTTAAGAGTGTTATTTGGAGGTTAGAAACAGGATCAATATGGGTGTGAAATCATAGGACCTATGATTTTATGGAGAGTTTATTTTTTTTGGCAAGACAAAGTAATCATGTTTGGCTGTGCTCATTAAATTCATTCCCTGTACAAATGAATAACTAAAGTTAGTGTCAGGTAATTTTTTTCAGTAATTTTATGTTTAGAGACTGTATTCTCTTTCTACTTTCTCTTGTTAACATTTATCAGGTGAATTAACATTCTCAAATGTGCGTGTGATAAACATTGCACTGCAATTATCATGATCCTTTTCCTAAATGATTCTGCCTTGTATTTCAAGATATTTATTTTGCCAGATGGTATTGAGATCACTAATACAGCAATCAGGAGTTCCCATACATGCAAAAATGTAACCAGCAGAGATGGGTGTTAACAGAGTGAGAATCATATTTTTTATACTTGTGAATTTTAAGATTCTTAGTGAGAAGCATGTTTTATATATCATAGATTTTGAATGTTTTTTAAACAAGGAAAGGTTAAACACATACCTGGTCCAAATCTCTCACATCAAAATAATAAGAATAGTTTAATAGTAAAAATTCAAAATAATACTGAACATATGGTAGAAACATAAACCTATTTGTCTCACACTTTTTTTTTAATTTAGTTTAGGCTGACTTTGCCAAATATTTTGATAGGGGAGAGGACATTTTATGTTGTGACTAAAAGCATAGCTTCTAGAGTTAGATAGAGTTGGATTTGCTCTTCTTTCCCAGGCTTACTAAGCTTTCTGGTGCCACTTTTTCATCTGTACAATGGGACCAAAATTAGGAACTAAACAGGATTTAAAAAGATAACAAATGCTTAAAAGCCTAGCATTGTACAATAATTAGTGTTCACTAAATACTGCTATGAGTGTAGTATTATTTGCCATCAGTTTTATTAATTCAGATACATGAAGTAATCTTATCTATTAATAAAAAAGAGGTAATTTGTTTTGGAATATATGAGCTTAGGAGCAATTTTTTTTCTCTGCATTAGGGCCAGAGAGTAGAAGCTTTGCATGCAAGAGGTCTGAGTTTGAGTCTCAGCACCACGTGGTCCCCTGAGCACTGGCAGGAAAAGTTATTCTTGAGCAAAGAACTGGGTGCAACTTCTATTTTGGGTCACCATAAGGGTGGCTCCAATATAAACAAAGATGTTCTTTGTTGATAAGATTAAGAGCTAAGTACTTATAGAGTAACAATTCTGTGTTTGATCTCTTATTAGAAGATAAGTTTTCAATGGAGTGTACTAGCAGAATTCTTCATTGCATGGAGATGGTGTTCTGTGTGGGAGGTAGATGATAAGGAAGTAAATAAAATCACAAACATTTGTCATATGAGCTCAGGTCTTTCTGTATGAATTCACTAATAACTATGCTCTGAAGATTGGTCCCAGTATATGCGACAATGTGGGGAATTATATAGTAAGCATGAACCTAGAAACTTCTATTTCATTTGGAAGCTCTTGGTTTCAAAGCAGTTGGAACTCATGTAAACCATATCTTGCCTTTCTTATCACTCCACAAAGCAGAACTGCTGTGTACACGTGCGCATGTGTTTCAACCAAATCATCTTTCAGAGCTCAGTCACTGTCACTGTCACTGTCTTCCCATTGTTCATTGATTTGCTCAAGTGGGCACTAGTAAATCTTCATAAGTCCTGTCACAAGCAAGTGTAACCCAAGGGCATCTGCTTGCTCCAAGGACAGAAAGAACCCCAAACCATTTTTCAGGTCCTGGAACCGAGGTCCATAATTGTTACTAGTTTTGGGCATAACAAGTAATAAAACATGGGTAGCTTGCCAGGCTCTACCGTGTAGCTGGTATAGTCTCAGTAGAAGGCTCTCATCTCGAGCATTTACTGATGAAACTTAAAGGGGAAAGATCAGAAAGATCTAAAACTTCAGAGCTCAGTAAAGAACATAAAAGCAGCATATTGAGGGCCATTCTTTTTAAAAGGCACATTTTAAGAATGCTCAGCTGCTATTGGGTGTGCTGGATGGATACACTAATTATTTGTTTGCCCTCCTGTACTTCTTAGAAAAGCTGGGGATGACTTATCTCTACTTCATTATTTCAATCTCACTACTCCAAGTTTTCATAAGAAATAAGAAAGAATTCTTCAAAGATGACTTTTTGGAGTGCTGGTGCCTCTGCAGAGGAAGAGTTTGGTTCTTGTTAATCCAGGCTTCACTAATGAATACCCCAGGGGACTTTCTGAGTACTATTCTCGAAGACTTTCTCCAGTGTTCTTAGCCTAAATCAAGCTTAACTCAAGCCTTTTGCAATGTCTTGGGTGTTCATTTCAAAAGACCCTAATATAGTCACTCAGAAGGAAGGAAAAAGTTTTCCTCCTGGCTCCCAGTAGTGAATTACAAACTGGCATTCTCTCTTCCCATTCTTAAAACTCAAAGGGTGGTAACAGGCTGCGATGCTGACAGTGTGTATTCACAGATGCCACCATATGGGTCTCGAAAAACTAGTTGCACTGATGATTCCCTGCACATGTAGGAGACAGTTTGCATTGTTGGCATCGTCCCTGCACAGAAACAAGCACAGCTTAGCAAGGCTGAGCAGATGGCACCAGATCTGGTGCCAGGGAAGCAGTGAATTAAAGGTTATACCCACCAGGTTTGATGCGGTGCCAGTTTGAATTGGTACAGAAGCTTCAGCCCACCTGCTTATTGGCCTCATGACATCTGGCATCTTTTTTATTTTATTTTTTTTTTAATTTGGACTGAATTGAAGGCAGCAAGGAAAAATGTCATTTTAAAAGCCAGTTACAAGTCAATGGATTTAAACTATTAACACAAAAAGGCCTACAGGCCCTCCACATTAATGTTTCATATTAATGATTTTTATAAAACCTTGGGGAAATCGCACACTGATGTACTGAATTGTGTTGCAATTTATAGCATCATAGAATGGGGGGGGCTGCTAAAAATGGGCTCAAAGTTGTTAAATAGTGACACTGAAAAAGACTATTATCTGTAGCCTGTATGTTGTAATTAGGAATCAGGGAAGAAAATAAACTTGTTACTATTTATTCTAATGATTTTCACATTGTAATAATTAGAAAACATTGTGGCACTTCACAGAGAAGCACACACTGAAAGATGTTTTCACCTTGAGTTTGCTTCTACTAAGGGCTTTTTTCCAGAGCTGTTGTGTATTGAGCCATTTTGTGTTTCAGCTGCAATCCCCACGTGTTCCACACACATCATATCCTGTGTACACGTGCCCGTCCCCACGACAGCAGTGTGTGCATACTGAAACCTGTTTGTATATCTCCTCCATTTGAGTTTCTTGCCTGCTTCTGGGTGTGAAATCAAAGCATACAGCAGTTATATTCCAAGGTGATTTACTTTATCTTTTATACTTTTGACCCAAAGTGGATATACAAACTGACGTTGAGCATGCACAATTTGTTGATCTTAAGGACAACTTGAGTAATGGTACGGAACCTTTCATCAGCATTTAGAGGTAAAAGAATCATTGAACATTATAGCAGGTGTCTAAAAGAGGATCAACTGCATCCCGTAAGCCTGACATGTGTTTGTTAATACGATTTTTTTGGAATGAGGTTGACTTCTTTCTCTTTAGGGATCCTAAAGTTATGGAGCTTTATGATAGCATGTTCTTTTACTGTCAAAAAATAAGTATTGAAATAGACGTTGATTAGGAAGCAAGGAATAGCAAGAGCTAAATAGCGCTGAAATTTTTTTGGAGGGTGAAACTGGAAGTCACCTCTCATTTGGACTGAGAGGTACTAGAAAGTCAGTAGTTTGCTATTTGTTCTGAAATTTTCAGACAATCAATAGAGATTATGAAGAATCAATAAAGCCTATATATTCTCAGAATATGTAAGCAAAATGCTAAGCAAATGATTGAGAAGACTTCATCTGTTCTATTGGTTCTGGATATAATCTGGTAATCTTCCATCTGTGTTGAAACCTCTAACTGAATATTTTAATGACTTCTTAATATTAAAAGTATTATTAATTAATAATGTCAAGTAATAAGACACATTAAAATAACTTGAAAATAATAAGCGGTATTAATTATTAATTTTTAAATATTAATTGCTTCTAATTCTGAATCGCATGAGCCAGAACTATATATTTTTCCCATGGTGAATCCAGGTTTTAAAACAATCTGTTACCCGAGGAGACAAACTTACTAAAGAGAAAACAGTATCCAAATGTCTTCTAAGCAATAAGACTGAAAATGGCATTGGAGTTTTAGAGATCTCTTATTATCGAACTCCTTAGATTCCTTAGTTTGTGGGGGTGAGGGCAAGGATAAGATCTGGAATTGATTTGATCTGATTGAAAGAGTCAGTCAGCTTTTCACAATATACTGACTGAAACCACCCACATTGCAAGGATGCCGTGACAACACTGTAGTCACTTAGACTGGAATTTCTTTCTCGAGCTCCGAAGGTGTTCTATAATAATGCTCCTTCATTATTGCAATCCAACGGCATCTTACTGTTGTCACAGTTAAAACTTATGCATTATTCAGTGTTGTTATAAATAATTCTTGTTATAAAAACCAGGTCCTAAATATCTGCCTCCAATTCACTGTAGTGAAAGAATCAGTGTCAACTTTCTTCAAATAAATAGGTTGCCCCAAATATTCCAAGAACAATTAAAAGAAGCATCTTCTTCCATTTCTTCAGCTGAAAACTCATAATGAGGAAGTGGGTAAAAAAAAAAAAGAAAAGAGCTAAATAAAGGTCCCATTCTTCCACTCTGCCCCTACCAGGGCCGAGAAAGATCTTTTTTTCTTTTTCTTTCAGGTTCTATTTTCTTTTTAATTGTTGTTTAATTGATCTTATTTCCTTTCTAATTGACAATTTTGTAACCCAAGAAACCATTGTCTGGGCCTCACTACTTACTAAATTAGCATGAGATTTCACTCCCTTATATTGGCAGGTTTAAAACCCTGACCTTTAAACAGGAAGCTACTATTGAAGGTAGAGAACCTTCACCAACGTACCCTTTAAAGATTTAAAATGGGGTAATCTTTGGGTGGAGAGGATGGTGCAGACAGATAGAGGGAGAACTGGGCAGCTGGTAAATTAGGTAAATCTTACAAGGTATAAGAGTCCCTTATACCTTCCCCCCAATAACTTATTAAAATGTAAATCCTGAGTTCTGAGCAAAACCTGATCACCACATAATTGTAGAAACTGGACTTCTCACAAAAGGAGAAGCTATAGGTCTAAAGATTATGATTAGTCTATATTCAACAACAAAAAATTCAGGAGTTCAATGCTTTCCTCTGGTAACAATATCCAGATTAACTTTTATTATGCAGATAACACCAGGCCAAAACAACTGGAGAAATTGTATATAATCTTTTAAAGTCGTTCTGGGCTTTCTCTCTCTGCTCTGGAGATCTCTCTCTCTCTTTCTCTCTCTCTCTCTCTTTCTCTCTCTCTTTCTCTCTCACCCACCACTCTGTCTTCCATTCTCATTTTTCCTCCATGCCTCCATTTTGTAAGGAAATTTCTTTAATAAAATTATTTTGCTTAAAAAATCCTAAATGATAGATGGCTTCAGAAATTGTAAAGCTATGATCCCAAGACCATACCAAGAATTATTTTACTTACAAAGTACCAGAGAGACTCACAGACGTGGGGCAGAGCTGCTACCGGCACTCCCTATGCCCAGCTGCTCATGAGGCACCCAGGAGGGATGGTGGGTTCTAGCCCTGGCCCGCCACCCCAGCAGAGCCTCGCAACAAGCCAGATGACCCCCTAACTCCATGAGTGCCGCCATTTTCCACATCTGGACTTCCCTCTCGTCAGAACTCTACCCAGTAGACGAGCCTGTCAAAGTCCAGCTCGCACGGCTAAAAGCGGCCACGCAGTTCATCAATAAATGCTGTATTTAGAGGTGACTACAAGAGTATGCCACCCACATGGCAAGCCTGGCAAGCTACCCGTGTCATATTTGATATACGAAATACCAGTAACAATTATAGATCTCATTCCCATAACCTAATATAATGGTTTGAGGCTCTTTATGTTCCTGGAGCAAGCAGATGCCCATGGGCTCTACTAGCATGAGACAGGACAGATGGAGATGTTATTGGTGCCCCCTCGAGCAAATGGATGATGAACGGAAGATAGTGATACAGTGATACAAAGTACCAGAAAGCATTGTCTTCTATGCTATCCATTGTATCCTTCTCATTAGTCTCCTCTTAACATACTTACCATCTAATACTGATTGCTCTCTGATGTAGCAACTGTGAAAGAATGCTCTCTGAGTTAACTGACAGGCACAATTTTAATAACTTGTCTCTAAGTTCAATTGTGGATTTCACATTTTCTTTTTTTTCTTTTTAAAGAGAAGGGTTGCTGGGGCCAGAGCAATAGTGTAGTGAGTAGGGACTTGCCTTGCATGCAACAGGCTCAGGTTTGATTTCTGGCATCCCATATTGTCCCCTAAACTCTGCTGAATGCAGAGCCAGGAGTAACACCTGAGTACTGCTGTGGCTGACTCAAAAATAAAAATAAAAGAGGAGGGTTGTCCAAGGTCCTAAGTAAGCCTGTCCACCTCCCCAACCCCTCACCCCTCTCTGCCCAGAGATTCTCCATTAACCAAGCCAGGTTCAGTGTGAGGCTCTGAAAGCACTGCTGCTCAGAACCTCTGGTCTCAGGAGTTACCTGGTTCATCCCAGTTGTGCGGCATTTGGGGGTGGGAATGGGGTCTCTAGGGCCACACTCTAGCGGAGTTTGGTGACTCCTGGCCCCCTCCACCTCCTGAACAGGGTGCCAGGAACATAAACGGGTAAATCAATGTGTCTTAACCCCTATACTACCCCCCCAAACATGCATATGTATCATTTAAAAGCTATCTTTTCTTTTTTTTTTTCTTTTTGATCTGTATACAAAATCTCTCGTGTCTCAAGGTTTTCTGAGTGAAATTGTATTTCCCTACTCACGTCAGTGGGCGTTTCCAGATCCCTGTAAATATATTCTCTATCACAATATAATTCTCCTTTCTGCTGCCTCCTTCTTCCTTAATCCCCAGAAACTTTTGGGGTGTTAATCTCATCAATGCTCACATAGCTTTCTGTTTGTTTTACCTTGTTATGTAAAAAGACTACTTTGGAGTACAGGTATTTGTATACATGGCATGATGAAATACTTGGTGTGAAAACATCATATTTATCTATTTGAATTCCTTTATAGATAAAAGGTAGTCTGTTTTAGTATTAATTGCTTGATTTAGAATAGTTATGGACAAAATTTCACTATTGTTGCTTCAAAATAAATGTAAAAATATTAATAATTTGTATTCAGGTTTATGAAATCAAATTTTTGAAGACCCTGGATGCAGCTTTGAGAATAATTAGTGGTTGAATAAAATTAGCTAGGGCAAACCCTGCTCTCCAGCTACTATAATTGCTACTGTATATTTTCACTTTGCCTAAGATGCAGTTGTACTTCAGAATAAGGCAAAATGGATTTCTTGACACAAAATATAAGCTCAAACTTTTTGTTTTATGGACTTGTAACTAATTATTTACTCACTCACTCAGCAATGTTGATGGAGCATATAGCATAGGCTTGGCTAAGAGCAGAGTCTGCATTCAAATGATCTAAATTGAATTCAGCTCTGTCTCTGGCTAAGTATATGACTCAGCAAAATTATGTCACCTTTGGAGCTTAAGTTTTCAGCTCTCTAAAGCTCAGGAACGATCGCAACTAATAGAACCTGTTTTATGAAGCTTTATGAATAATACGTTGTATTTATTTTAAATATAGAGAAATTATAAGCATCATGTGTTTTATATGATTTTAGAAGTGAATACACATATACATCTACAATGGCATACAGATGATAAAAGCAGAGAAAACAAAATATATTTGTTTCCAATATGCCCAAAATATTCAAATATTGTTTCTTGCCTAAAATGCCTTCCATGAGCATAATCAGCTTTCTGTTGTTTTAGCTTGTTTGTTTTGTTTTGATTTTGTTTTGAGGCCATACCTGGAAGTGCTCAATTCATACTTCTGGTTCTTCACTCAGGAAATTACTCCTGGCAGTGCTCAGGGCATCACATGGGATGCAGGGCATTGAACCCAGGTCAGTTTCCTGCAAGGCAAAAGCCCTACCCACTGCACTATTGCTCTAACACCACACATAATCAACTTTCTAAGGGAAAACTGTGAGCATTCTAAGTTATGAACTTTGAAAGATGGAACTTTCCAAAGTAGCAAGATGACAATATCCCTTCCAATCAACATAGCTCATTATAGCAACATTAATGATGTTCAGTAAGGAAATTTTTCTTACCAATTTTCTTTTCCCCTTCCTGCTGCAGCACCTTTCAAAACCCTTAGAGAGTATTTCCACACAACTTTTGTCATTCTTCCCATCCTTTTTGCTCCTTTTGAAGTTTGCACATCCTTTCCTTACAAGGTTGAGTGTCTCAACTGTCTTCAGTACAAAGAAGCTGTTACCAGTGGTTATGGAGAAGGGAAATTTGGAAACAGCTATGTAAAACTCTGTGTTTCCCATTTTAACAATAATTACGTCCAAAAGTGGTTTTTGTTTCACTCTGAAAACAGAGATCTTATATTATGTTTCAATATTAGTTGTATTTTGAATATACATCATTTTTATTTCTCAGAATTGCACTAGGGAAATCTCATTTGCTTTGGGGCTATAATAAATGAAAAGATACAACAACATTTTGTCACTATTATAATTTTCTCTTCTTCAGGCCACAACTTAATTAAAATTTTGTTACCTGTTTCAATAACTATATTTTATATAAAATACTCTAAACTTCATCACATAATTATTAATTATGTTTGCAGGAATTTTTTGTTTTGTTTTGTTTTGGTTTTGTTTAGGTACCACAGCTGACAATGCTCAGAGCTTACTCCTGTCTCTGTACTCAGGACCACATGAGGTGCTGCCAATAGAACTTAGGTCTGCTGCATGCAAGACAAGTGCCCTGTCCTACTATTGCTCTGGTCCCTTATGTTTGTAGATTCTTCATGATCCATACACACAGAAAATTTGCCAGAGTATTTCTTTTTTTAAATAATATTTTATTATACCACCATTAGATTCACAGTTACAAGATGTTCATGTTTGAATTTTGGTTCTACAGTGTTCCAACACCCATCCCTCCACCCCTGCCCATCTCCCATCACCGATGTCCCCAACTCCCTCCGCCTTCCCCCAACCTGCCTCCATGGCAGGTTCTTTATCGTCAGAGTATTTCTTACTGAGGAATCTGATTTCTCAAGTCTATGATACAAAAACAGGACCCACAGTGCCTTTAGTGACATACCTCAGGAAATACACATTTTCTCTTGCTCCTTGTTCATTTGGTCACAAAAGCCAGTCTGGATTAATTCTCAGCTCAGTATGATAGGTATTCAAGCTACTATTCAATTTGGTTAGCCTGGAGAAGGGGCGGGTGGGTCATCTTGGAGAAGACCAGAGAGGGGACAGGAGGCAGGAGGGTAGAGGAAAGGAGAGGAGAGGAGAGAAAAGGAG
Source organism: Cryptotis parvus (assembly GCA_021461705.1). Taxonomy (NCBI): domain Eukaryota; kingdom Metazoa; phylum Chordata; class Mammalia; order Eulipotyphla; family Soricidae; genus Cryptotis; species Cryptotis parvus. The sequence continues at coordinate 40,299 of JAJIBD010001221.1, forward strand.
AGGAAAGGGGAGGGAAGGAGAGGAGAGGGGGGAGGGGAGGGGAGGAGAGGGAGGAGAGGAGAGGAGAGGGGAATGGAGGAGAGGAGAGGAGAGGGGAGGAGAGGGAGGGAGGAGAGGAGGAGGAGAGGAGAATGGAGGAGAGGAGAGGAGGAGGGGAGGGGAGGGAGGGAGGAGGAGGAGAGGAGAGAGGAGAGAAGAGGAGAGGAGAAGGAAGGGGAAGATGGGAGAGGGGAGAGGAGAAAGGATTGGGGAAAGGAGGGAAGGGAACAGGAGTGTGAAGACTGGAGATGAGAAGAGAAGGGAGAGGAAGAGAGGAGAGGGAAGGAGAGAGGAAAGAAGGGAGGAGGAGAGGAGAAATGAGGAAGAGGGAAAAGAAGGGGGATGGACAGGACAGAAAAGGAGAGGGAAGAAGAGATAAGGAGAAGGGAGGGGGACAAGGGAGGAGAGAAAAAAGGAGGGAAGGGGATAATACAGGAGAGGAGAGTACAGAAGAGGCAAAGATTCAGAAAGGACATTCGTGGCAGAACTGAGAGAAATGGTCAGTGCATGCTGAAAAAATATAAACTAAAAACATAAACATAAAATAAGAAATAAGACTAAACAAAAGTTTCTGAAATTTCTGAGCTGGCAAAAATTGCAAACATGGTTTTTGATGGTTAAAGGGGATCAGAATCGCATGTTTTTCACAGCTGATGTCTATGTTCAGCGGTGGTGATTTTGTTCCTTGGTAAATAGTATGCCAAACTATTATTTGTGAGGTGTTCATTTTTCTCACAACATTATGCACCATTTCCATGGTCCTAATCAGAATCATTTATTGAGCAGGCAATGAAGGCACTATAGAAATGAAAATTTAGTGAAGCATTATTCATTTGCCTCTTAAGAATTTTTTTTTCGCTTTTTGGGTCACACCCAGCAATGCTCAGGGGTTTCTCCTGGCTCTGCACTCAGGAATTACTCCTGGTGGTGCTCGGGGGACCATATGGGATGCCGGGGATCGAACCTGGGCCGGCATGGGCCGGCTCCGCAAGGCAAACGCCCTACCCGCTGGGCTATCGTTCGGCCCCTCTTAAGAATTTTTTTAAATGAGAAGTAAACTCTTAAATCTTAAGTTCTAGAGCAATAGAGCTGCTATAAATAAATGAAATAAGTCATTCTTCTGGTGTTTTTATAAAAAATTGTTATAAAGCACACAATTGTAGGAAAATTATCACTGTATCACTGTCTTCCCGTTCATCATTGATTTGCTCGAGTGGGCACCAGTAATATCTCCATATGTCCTGTCTCATGCTAGTAGAGCCCAAGGGCATCTGCTTGCTCCAGGAACATAAGGAGCCTCAAACCATTCCATCAGGTCATGGGAATGAGGTCTATAATTGTTACTGGTATTTGGCATATCAAATATGACACGGGTAGCTTGCCAGGCTCTGCCATGTGGGTGGCATACTCTTGTAGTCACCTCTGATCTCCAGCATTTATTGATGAATGAACTGAAAATTATATAAAATAGAATTTCAGAAGCGTACTGGAGCCTGTATGACTGAACCCCAATCATGAACAACTTTGTAATTGTATATCTCATAGTGGTATAATAATTTTTTTAATTGTGAAAAAATAGAATTTCCAGGGCTGCAACAATAGCACAGCAGTTAGGCCATTTGCCTTGCACATGACTGTCCCAAGTTCAATTCCCGGCATCCCATATGATCCCTGAGCACTGCCAGGATGCCAGGAGTAAATCCTGAGTGCAGAGCCAGGAGTAACCACTGCACATTGCTGGGTGTGACCCAAAAAGCAAAAAAAAGGAAAAAAATAGAATTTCCTAAATTCTTTTTTGTTGTTGTTGCCCTAAGTTCATATAATTTTATTTATGAGTGCAGTTTATTTCAATGGTAAAGTTATTTTGGGCACTTCAATGAAAGTCAAGACATCTACTATTAAACTCCAGTCATTCTTTAGTTATTTTGACAACTTTAATGGAATATCACAAGTTACAGAGTGCAACTCTTTTATAGACTTACATGCAATTGGAATACAGGACAAATAAAAGTAGACATAAAAGGGTCATTTCATTTTGAAAGTTTTACTGCAGTGGTTACAGATCCGCATACATAGGGATAAAAATACTAGGTCTTGCATTACTTCTGCTATATATTTTGGTTTGTTCCTTAAGTGAATAGGATGTGACAGGGGGAATATATATAAATTTTCAATATGTTTTTTGCTTCAGAGAAAAATACACCTATTTGTGTGGCCTCAGAGAAAATGAAACTGTAATAGATCAGTGCAATGTATTCATGCAGAGGCTCAAGTCTGTAGTGTTTGGCTTAATCCAGGATCCTGTTGACTGATAATCATTTATCTTTTATCATATCTTTAAGTGTTCCTCCTTGAGGTTTGCTTTCCTTCATTTTCAGACTACAAATTATAGCCAACTCATTATGCAATTGATTTTTCTCTATGTAACATTATATATGATTTTAAATATTATTTTTCCATCACTACAATCCCATTAATTAGCTACTGTCATTCTATCTTCAGCCAAACTGTAAGTTTACCAGAACAGACAGTCTAAATGTGAATAATCATTTCATTCTGGACTACGTTGTCCTTGTATTTTAAAATTATTTCATGTTGAATGTTGAATGTTAAAACTATACTTTACATATCTATTATTGAAAGACCTGCTGAGCTCCTGTGTCCTGGTCTTCTGTCATTATGCAGGCAAACCACCCACTGTGTTTTCCATGTGTAGTTGAAGGCACACAGCACAGTCTTTGGGCAGCTATCATAACTGTTTTAAAACATGAGCCTCTTTAAGCTTGAAGGGAATGACAATAAAGGAAACTGGCAACTTTAATTTGAACACCCTTTTCCATTATATAGTTTAGAGATCATCCATTATATAGTATATAAAGGATAAGGGTCAAAGCACATCAGCAATAAAATTATTTAGGTAAAATTTCTAAAGAAAAAATTAGGTGTCATCAGAAAATCTAAAGTTGCATTTTATATACCCCCTATTGCCTGGTGATGTCAATGGAAATTTTATTTCTTACCTCTGAATTTCAGTGGTCTCTCATTTTTATTTTATGTAAAAGAGGGGCTCGACAGGGTGATACCATTTCACCAAAACTCTTCAGCGCCACCCTCGAGAACATCATGCGGCAATTAGAATGGGAAGGAATGGGAGTGAAGATAGATGGTCAGCAACTACACCACCTCCGCTTCGCTGATGACATCGTTGTAATAACACCAAACATTAGCCAAGCGGCACAAATGCTGGCTGACTTTGACCGAGAATGTGGAAAGATAGGTCTACAGCTGAATCTAAAGAAAACAATGTTCATGAAGAATGAATCTAGTTCCAGAGGCCCCATTCACTCTCAATGGAACAAACATCTCTGAATGCAGCAATTATGTGTACCTAGATCGAGAAATCAACATGATGAATGACCTAAAACCTGAGCTGCGCAGGAGGAAGAGAGCGGCATGGAATGCCTTCAAAGGCATCAAAAGAAATAGCTAAAAAGGACAAAGAACCTCCGGCTCTGGGCACATCTCTTTGACTCCACCGTTCTCCCTGCATTAACATACGCCTCAGAGACCTGGGCCCTACGAAAGCAGGATGAGAATGCTATTCGGGTCTCCCAGAGAGGTATCGAATGAGCTATGCTTGGAATATCACGCCTCACTCAAGTGAGAGAGAAGGAATCCGAGTTCTGACCTCCGTCGCTATTCCAGAATCAGGGATGTTGTCTCGTTTGCCAAGGCATCGAAAATCAGATGGGCTGGACATGTAATGCGATTTGGAGACAACCGCTGGACTAGAGCCACTACTAACTGGATCCCACAGGATGTCAAAAGATCACGTGGCCACCCACCTACAAGATGGTCAGACTTCCTTGTCAAGACTCTGAAGGAACGGTTTGAGGCTCTTCAATGTTACTGAATCAACCAGATGCCATTGGGCTACATTGGCACGTGATAGGGTCCAATGGAAATGTTACTGGTGCCCGCTGGAGCAAATTGATGAATAACGGGATTCAAGTGATCAAGTGATCAAGTATTTGTTTGCTTTATTCCTTCATCTTTGTGAATTGTTAAGCATCATTTCACACCAGTTCAAAAAATACAGTTTTTGTTGTTGTTAGGAGGTAAGCGATACTGGTAATCATTTTGTTAAATCTCCAAATGCCCACGCTATCCTTCTTGTTTGAACTCTCTTTCCTCCCTCCTCCCATGTTTGCTTTGGCTTTCATACTAGTTCCTGCTGAATGAGTTAGTTGAAATGGGAACATTAATTTTTATGCATGGAAGCATGTAAGCTACACTGGGAGGGAAAGGATGGGATGGAGGGGGGAGGGTTGGGTGGTCTTTGTATCACACTGGGCTTGGCTATAATTGGGAAAGGTTCTGAGAATCATAATACAGTGTAAGCTTTCTACTAGATGCAGTGAACGTGAGTTATAATCATTTTCACTAAAATCCTATTTCTTGCATGGAAATCTTCTTAACAGTCAGTAACTTAGCCTGCTCACCAGCTAAGGTCCACTTCATCCTGATAAGTCCCATTACATGAAGGACCTTAGTTTTGATGTCAGGAAATGACTTTATTTATGATCATTTAAATCTCTAAACTCACTATGCTTAAGTAAACTTCTCATTCCATTCTCAAATGCATGAAGTTGCACTTCCCAGGACTTTTAGTCTTCCAACAGGTCCTACTCTGGCCATCATTGAGCCTCTAAAGAGTATGTAGAAAGTCTAAGTGTAAAATCAGGGTTTTCGTTCAGCTGAAAGTATCTCCCCTAAGTCTTCTTGTAAAACTCGTTAAGTGGCCACAGGGATTTTTGTGAGATTTTGAGGTCGTGTTGTGGCAGCCATTGTCCTCAGATGGAACCTCTCAAGCTCAGACACAGTCCACGGTTGACTTCATTTTATCAGGCTGTAGCAAGAAGGACCTGAAGCCTTTAACTCCAACCAAATTCTTTAATTTTTTTTCTCAGCACATGGGCTATTCTATAGCAGAGATGCAGATACCTATCTATAAACCTTTTCCCTATCAAATTTGCATATATGGAGAGATCAACATAAGTAAAAGTTTTGCCAAAATTCCCATTATTATCATGTGCCAGAAGAAAACTTAATTATGAAAAGAAAGCAAAAAATAAAAAGTAAGAAGATAGGACTCGAATCTGTAAAAGTAAGCAAGCCATAATGCCCAAAAAGGGGAAAGAGAGAGAGAGAGAGAGAGAGAGAGAGAGAGGGAGAGAGAGACTGAGACAGAGTGACAGAGAGATAGAGAAGTGCCTGTCATAAGGCAGTATGGGGGTGGGGTGGGGATAGAGGGAGATGGGAGGTATACTGGGACATTGTGGTGGAACTGTGCACAGTGGAGGGATTGGTGTTGGAACATTGTGTGACTGAAACTCGGTTTTGAACAGCTTTGTGACTATCTCACTGTGATTTACTTAAAATTTTTTAATCTATAGATGTATTAATTATCCTGTATTATCTTTAGATTTTTTGGTAGCTTTTAGTAGACAAGTTAATCTGTCAATGTCAGCTCTTCCAACATTTTTCCATAAGCATTCCATAAATATCTGCCTACTTTCTGCTGTACTCCAATCTGGTTCAATTTTCAGAGAACTTTTGCAGGTAAATAACATTGGTTCCTGGAAAAAGTACTTACTTCATAGCTAGAAACCTATGGTATAAGTTTGAGTTTAAAAATTACTGTGCATTAGTTAATTTTATTGTGCCATCTAACTTTATATTGTCACTTGTCACTTGTCTTCCTGATGTTCATCAATTTGCTTGAGCAGACACCAGTAACATCTCCATTCATTGGGAATGAGGTCCATTATTGTTACTGTTTTTGGCATATCGAATACACCACGGGTAAGTTGCCAGGCTCTGCCATGGCTCTGGGTTCATCCCCAGGGTCCCCAGTCTTTTTATGTCAGACCATCAATCACTCAGGGACCACAGGGCAGTGCCCTGGGTGTAGACAAGCCTGTCTCCTGTCTGCCACCTGCCAACACAGCCAGGCACTGTAATCACACCTGCACCACCTCGAGGGGCAGAACTTTATATTATAAATATCCTAACCATCTCTATTTTGCTTTGACCTGTAAAAAGAATATTAGTACCAACCATAAAACTAGCTATCTAGTCTCCCTTCCTACACAATTCTGAGGGCTGTCAATAGCAAGTGAATAGGAAGAAGATGGAGAGAGAGGAAATGAGGAGAAAGAGGAAGAGAAAGACACAAACCATCCAAGTCAAATTATGAACCTTAAAGCATCAAGTCGCACAAAAATTGCTCTTTGGAACATTACTTCAACTACTGCAAAAAGTGTTTATGTAGTGTTTGCATGGAAGGGCTGAGAGAATGTCTAGTGGGGAATTAACTCCTCTAGCAGAAACTGTATTTCATTTAATTGTAACATTAATCAAGTAATTGTCTTCTATGGGAAAGTGGGTATAGTTCAATATGACATATACTCCTAAGAGAAGTTGAAAAATTGAAGAGGATACTATTTTTAATCAACTTTTGGTGTTTCTGGGAATCAAACTCTGGGGCTCCCCACTCAAGGAAGTGCTTTACTACTGAGTCACAACCCCAGCCAGGAAACCCTTTTATTCAATGCCTTGGCTATCAGTGGACTTTTCTAAGCAGAGGCTACTGCATCCACCAAAACTACACAATGCTGCATTAATAATTACAAAATCCAGAAGCTCACACTTTGATGGTTTCCTTCAAAAGCCTGAACCCTGGCTGATGGAAGAGCCATTATCTGGAATGTTGCTACCAATTGTGGTTGAGGAAAATGGAAGTGTTTGTGGAGGTTTTGCAAGGGACAACTAAAAGTTGCAACCTATAAGTGATTGATTTTATTTCACTCACAAGTTATTAAGTAGAATTAGGCAGTTGACACCAATATCAGGCTACCAGAAAGTACAGTTCTACAACATATGCAGGAGATAAAAATATTTGCAATAGACCAATTACTTTGTAGTGGTGTTATAAAAAAGAACCAAATAAAAACACCATAAGGAAGACTGGAATATAAAAATGTTGACCCAAATGAGTATTTCCCAAACTCTAGCATTGTCTGAAAGCTTCATTTGAATATAGTAAAGCTTGAATATACAAAGCTTCATTGAACAAATTTCATGTATGGTGTGTTTTTCTATGGTTTTTTCTAAGCCAGTAAGTACTGACTCTATCCATTCTGTGTGCTTTCTGTAATTACTAAACTCTTTAACTTATTTAGATTTGTGTCTGTCACTCTTTTTCTGGGCTGCTTATTGTATGGAGGATTTATCAAACATTGATTATATATTTTAACTTATTCGAGTTTTGTGTATAGAAATATAGCAGAAATATGCCAAAATTATCTTTCTGTTTTTGATAAGCACACTTTTAGGCAATTATTTACCATGTCTGCGAGGTATCATAGGCATAATGAGAACAATTTTTTTTCTGATTTTCAGAATGTAGTATAAGAAAGATTCACATTATATATAAATTGATTGTGATGGGAACACACATTCTAGTAACATGATGGCAAAGCCCAGGATTCTCAATGGGCAATCTAGAAAGCCATTTCCACTTCCATATAGGCTTGCTCTTTGTTCTTCCATATTCTGCCTCTCTAATGTACCCGAATCAACATAGACCTAGCTATATGAACAGCAGAGATGGATTTTTGTAGCTTGGATAGTTGTTTGATAAAGGCTACAAGACTAAAGTGAATCCATGCGCTGCCTCCAACAGAAAAGAAATCTCATGAATCTGCTGTCAGTTCATTAAAGCTGGCTGGAATTCTGGTTAATGTGCAATTGTTTCCACAGCACTGATTTTTTCAATGAATGTGATTGTGTGTGTGTGTGTGTGTGTGTGTGAATGCATGTGTGGGAGGGCTATTGATTATGGAAATCCCAATGTTAAAATCAAGTTTCATATTATGAAGCATCATAAGTTTCATTCTTAAATATTGCTCAGCCATGATTGTATTTTCTGGAAATACAAGAATAAAGCACATTTTCCCGAACATTTTTCCCAAAGAATGAATTTAGAATAATGGCAGTTAAATAATTCCTCCTAAGCACATCTCAACATATGGTGGTTCTTGCTGTGTTATTTTGTCTATAATGTTGTGGTTATCTTGGCTTGTGACACCAGAGTAATTACAGGGTTGTACCCTCCCATTTTTGCTCACTACTCTTTAGTGAGAAAACTTAACAGCCATTTGTCTCGGCTATTCTGAATGGGAAGCAATTTTTCTCCTCTGCCTTGCTGAATGATAATGAGGTGATGAGGGTGCTCCTCTTGGAAAGACATGCTGCTCTGTGCATGGTGGAAGTTCCATGTGTTTCAGTCACTATCACCACAATGTGGGGATGCAAGTGCGAGGCAGTATCTATTGGTGACTAAAATTACACAGATGCCAAGGATCTCCTGCGGATTCTGCCTGTATAGTTCTCACAAATGACTGTCATGTGAGGAAGACATGTGACAGAAGTGCCATTTCATGTGAAGTGAGGTATGTCATAACAGATAGGTAAGAACTTCATTCTCTGACAGTGCTGGCTTAAGTCGGAAAGTTGTCTGGAATATTCCAGAATAGCTGTCTCCAAAACGGCACAGGATGACTTTGTTTGGGATCAGTTTCTCTCGGTATCTTTTTATCCAAGGCCTGGGAAAATAAAAGTGCTATATGCAATGATGGGATAAAAATGCATAGGATAAAAATGATGAGACGAAATTAAAATGTGTCTTTAATGGAAGACAAAAGAAACAAATGTGAAATCCTTTCCTTATTGGCTACATTTATTTGTCATAAATTCTTAGTTGTGGTAAATTATTTCATTTTGCCATTTTGTCATTTGTGGTTAATGATAATCATGTTTTACTGCAGAAAAATGTATAAAAATATATTTAATATAATAAAGTAACTTTACTATAGGAGCTGGAGCGATAGTCCAGTGGGTAGGGCATTTGCTTGCACGCAGCCAACCTGGGTTTGATCCTCAGCATCCCATATGGTCCCCCCGAGTACTGCCAGGAGTAATTCCTGAGTGCAGAGCCAGGAGTAACTCCTGAGCATCACTTTGTATGGCCACCCCCAAAAAAAAAAAAAGTAGCTTTACTATAATATAGTCGAACAATTTTTGACCACTTATGACTAAAGAAAAAGTCAGATAAGTTGGTTATCAGATCAGAAAATGTCAATTCAGAATGTGAAGAATAAGATATAAATGTTTCACTATGAGGTTTATAAATAATTTTGAAAGTCAAAATTTCAACCATTTTTATTGTTTACCTTCCACACAACCATAGAAACCTTTAGAACGGGCCAAAAAGATTGTACAGTAGGTAGGGTGCTTCCCCTTGCACTCAGCTGATCTGGGTTCCATCCCAGTGTCCCATATGCTTTCCTCAGCACCACTGGAAGAATTTCTGAGGGCAGAGCCAGGAGTAAACACTGAGCTCTATGTCAGTGGGGATCTCAAACAAACAAACAAAAACGCATTTGTAACAAATATTGGGTAAGGATACCCATGAGCATTGAGTTCAAAATCAAATATGAATTTATATAATGGAAAATCACCATGCTTACTTTCTTATATTTCATTTTTTTGTCATCTTATTTCTTGTTTCCCATCAAAATGTTCTAAAACATATTTATATACTTAATGTATATCTTGACACCTGTTAAGAGAAAAGATGAATACAATAAATATACTATATTTTATTTTCAAAGGGTGGACTTTATTTTTTTAATTTGTTTTATTTTTTTAACAATTGCAAAAATTTTCGTGTTTGGATTTTGGCCATACAGTGTTCCAGCACCATCCCTCCAACAGTGCCCATTTCCCACCACCAATGTCCGCAATTTCTCCTCCCCCTCCCCTAGCCTGCCTCCATGGCAGGTTCTCCATCTCTTTTCTCTCTTTCTCTTTCTCTCTCTCTTTCTTCCTTCTCTTGCATATTGTGGTTTGTAATACATATACTTAGAGATTATGTGTATCTTTTGCCTGTATTTAATGCTAAGTTCTATGTGGTAATAGAATTTCGACAATTATTAGCACACTGTTCCCTTTTCTGTCTTACCTAACCTCTGTTCCCACACGCTTGTGGTAATTTCTATCAAAGGGTGGACTTTAAATGTGGCAATCTGTCCTACTGGTAAAAGAATAATTCTTCTTTTACCAGAATACAAGTCCCTCTTAGCACAAGAATTATTGACCCACAAGATGTAGAATGGTGCTTTGCTTTATTATGTCCAGTGCATTGCCACCAACACACTGAACCTTTGTGTTTGGAGAATTCAGAGAAGAGCACCATTGTAAGCCCACCCCAAAACTAAATGTAATCATTAGGTCATGATTTTCGTTTCCCCTGTCTCAGTATCCTACAGAGTATCCTGTTGGAATAATCCATACTGCATATACACATAATTGAATTGAGGTTACAATGTGTGCCAGAGATTCTGGTTACCAACACACAAGCACTGTTCAATAAGAGAACATGACTTAGTCTGCTCAGAGAATAAAGAAATGGTTAACTTTAGCTCTTATAACCTACAGTGTCTCTTATGCCATTGGTGTTTGCTCAGAAAAAAAGATTAGATAGATGAAGTCCAATATTTTGAGGCAAGAATCCTTAAAGTAGCAGATTCAGGGGTACAAATAGGTTACTATGCAATTAACTATAATGCTGTAAAGTTAAGAAACCTATCTCAAGGTGGTATAATAAAATATTTAAAAAAAAACAGGTTTCTTTGTAATTCAGTGGCATAATTACAACAATACCTATAAGTCACAAGTGTTACTACGAATTGTTTAGCTAATCTATTTCCATGTCAATTAAATATTATCTGATCTAGATATGATAGCAGATATATTGCTCATATTAGGAACTCCTGGAATTACATTGTTTGCATATAAAGAACAAAGAAAAAAACAGGCTTGGAGCCTGTATATTTCAATCCAAAGAAAGGCATTTAATTTGGTCAACTTCAGCATCCATCGAGAATTATCAAAGTCACGAATTGTGCAAGCTACTGGCTGTCAGTAAACTGCTTACAGCATTTGAAAAGGTATTTAGCCAAATAGTTTGGAGCAATTGATATAGTTGTAAGTATAGCTTTATCAATAAGAAGCCTGTTGACCAGAGCCTTTTGAGATACATGTTTTGAGTGAAGAGTTCAAATTTTGAACTTTGAATAAAAAAGTCCCTCACTAAATAAATTTGATATGAACTTGAAAGACAAAGACATTCTTTGAAAGACTGATTCATTGAATCACTTTGCATCATGTGTGTCAACAATGACGGGAATATACTTATCAATATACCTCTTAGTCACACAAAATGGACACTATCTAATCCAAAGGAGAGAAGTGGAAATGCACAAAGGCACTGTTGACTGTCTTCTGACCATGGTTTGGTGAGTGAAATGTAAAGCCAGGATTTACAAATATTACACAAGTGAACACTGTTATTGCACTCAGGCTGAAAAATCCTGTTCAAATCCAATAAGTGGTTTAAGATGTGCAAATAGAGGCTTCTGCAGGGAGTCAGGCATTAGGAGCCACCTGGAGCATGTGCTAGAGATTGTATCCATCAATACAGCAGCTGGGCTGAAATTATAAAGAGAGCTGTTTTTCATCACGCTTGTTTTAATGCATACATTTCTCCTGTCACTGGCACCCCAGGAAAACTACTAAGCACAAAAATGAATAGTGCCCATTACCTGATATTCATACTTGTGGCAACAGAGAAAAGAATCACAACACAACAGTAAGCAAAAAAATTGATATCCAAATTATTTTTAAGTTGCTGCAGTAGGAGAAAATCTTGAGAACCAATTGGCAATATTTTAATATGAGAAGTGGGGAGAGAGCAGGAGTCATTTCATATCTGACCATAATTTCTTCTGCTTGATATGAAACGGACAGTCTGTGATTATTTTCAAAGGTGGCTCATATTTAAAAAATGCATTTCATACTAAAATAGAGGAAAATGTTCTCCTCAGGTAAAACCTTAATGTAAAATGCTGATCTAGGGAAAATATGAGAAGCTGATGGTTGGATCCAACCCTACAATGTTAGAGATATAGACTGCATTTTCTGAAGACTTTTCAGGCATTTTATGTGACTCATAACTTAATAGCAAATGCCAGCTATTACGTAATTGTACTTTCACGATCATGGTAGAATTTATGTAACATCATTAAAATGATTGCTTTGGAATACTATGGAAGCAGCTCATTATTAGAAAAGGAAAAGAAGACAAACATTTGATCACCGAAGATGTGTGGCCCCCTCAGGTCTGGAGTGAGGATTGGAAAGGGACAGGAGGAAATTTGGAAGAGAAGGAATATACACATTCTTCATGGTGGCAGTGGCTGCAATGGTTCCTGCATTTATTAAAGTGCAATTTAAATGGGTACATCCGAATGGTTATAAATTGCACCTCAATAAAGCTGATATTAATAATCAGTACAATAAATATTTTAAGGCATTATAATTTGACTATAGAAATAAAATACTTGACTGTCTTCCATTTCCCTTTTTCTCATTATTCTGTTGAAGATTATCTAATTTACATTTCACTTACATAAGAGAAATTATCAATATTTTTGAGGGAATAGCACAAAAATACTGATATTCAGGAGTTAGTCCTGACTCTGCACTCAGAACTTACTTGGGTAATTAAGGGACTATATGGGATGCTGGGGACTATATGGGATGCTTAAGGGACTATATGGGATGCTGAGGATTGAACCCAGGTCGGCTGTATGCAAGCTATACCAGCTGTGCTGTCTCTGGCCCCAAGAAATTATCAATCTTTACGTGGTTGTTTCAGAAAACAACAACAACAACAACAACAACAGAAAAACTACCTATACCCTAAATTGGTGTAGGTGAGCTAACCAAGAAAAAGACTGATTGGAAACTCTTTAGGTTGCCAGAGAAGACTACAAGTTCGCTTTCTCATCTATAAACAAACACACCTATTTGAAGTTATAGATTTCCTCAGAAAAATGTGCAGATTACTGTTTTCCTACTTTTATATCAGCTTCAATATTTTAGAATTCTACTGGAAACATAAACAATATTTTTTATTGTTCAAATTTTTTAAAGTTTGGTTGCCGGAGCAATAGCACAGCGGGTAGCACAGCGATAGTACAGCATTTGCCTTGCACGCAGTCGACATGGGTTCAATCCTCGGCATCCCATATGGTCCCACAAGCACCACCAGGAGTAATACCTGAGTGTAGAGCCAGGAGTAACCATGAGCATTGCTGGGTGTGATCCAAAAAAGCAAAAATAAATAAATAAATAGATAGATAAAATAAAAAAAATAAAGTTCTAAAAAGATAAAAGAACATGAATTGGTTCTAGAAAAAACTATCAGAAAATGTAATTAGCAAAAAATAAAATCTCCCTATGTTATAATTTTGTTTTAATCAGCATTTTAAATACATTTATTTTTTACTTAGAGTCAGAGCATAGATAAGATATTCTTTTCCCAGAATCAAAGATGCACTCTCATAAAGATTAATTTAATATCTGGGACTTAAGAAAATGTACTTTTCCCACAATACACAAATTAATTTCAAGTTCCTTCAAATAATTGGTTTTCTAGTTCCTTGATTGTCTCTTCAAGGTAGTCATGCATTAATCTTGCAGCAAACTTATTGAATCGTGAAACTTTCAACTACATACTCCATAACTGGACTGTAGAAATGGAAATTAAGTATCAGATCCTAGCTACATATCCTCTTTTTATTTATTTATATTTTAAAATTATTTATTTAGTTAGTTAGGGCTTTTGGGGTCCAACCTGCGATGTTCAGGAGTTACTCCTTGCTCTCCACTCAGAAATTACTCCTGGCTGTGAGCTAGGGACAATATCAGATCCTGGAGATGGAACCCGAGTTGGCTGCTTACAAGGCAAATGCCCTACCTGCTGCCCTATCTCCAGCTCCAGACACGCATCCTCTTGATGAGTCTAATACAGGTTTAGTAAAGTGAGCACTTGAGTCCTTTTAAGTCCTTCCCCATTGTTAAATAAGGAGTAATTCCAATGATTTCTTATTTGCTAAAAATAAAATCACACAATTAAAATAAATTCAATATTGAACCACTCACGATTAGAACCAATTCACTTCATAATTCTGGTTCTCTCACGGAAAGGGAGATTGAAAAGAATTGTAATTGTTCATGTTTTTGTTTTGCTTAGATTAGCTCCACATAATGTTCTAATTTCAATTGTTTGTTATTTTTATCAAGCAGTTAATAAAGTTGATTCCTCAGCTAAGCAATTTTAAATTTAATTTGAAATAAGCAAGTCTTTGAAATAAGCAAGTCTTTCCAAAAATCTACTCGGTAAGGCCAACGGTTTCTCCATAGAATAGTTCCTGGATGCTTTGGTTCAAAATTTAATTTATTTTTAGATAAACATAGTGAATTTCTGCAGTGGAAATTTGTCATTTGGTTTCTTAAATCAGTTACAGTTTAAGCTATTGATTCATGAATCATTCAAAGAAGTAAGCCCAAGTTACCAACGTATGACAGAAAAAGCTGAATTCTCAGAGGAGATAGAATACGGCTTGTTTATTTTGGAGAAGTTCTTGTCATAATTTTTACTGTGCACATATATTTTGTGAGAAACGTTGTCTGTTTTTCCTATTCTCTGGTAGAATAACCAGATCCCCATACCCCTGCCGCCCCCCACAAGGCACTGTTCGCTGGACCTGGTAAAGTTATTAAAGGATTAAAGTTCCTTCCATCTGGAAGTACAGACACTTTCCTTTGGCCCAGGGACTGAGGGAATATATGATATGCTCCATGATTGGGAAGGAAAGAAAAGCACCAATCCATAATGTATATCACCACCCATTGTGTTCCCCAAATCATCAAGGATTTTTTTTTCCAGTTAACTACGACGGTGTCTGGTCTCAATTTCTAGAACAAAATGCTGAGGGAGCAAAATCACATTCCAGTCTATAACTGGGCATAGCCCCGATGTTTGCTAATAAACAGGCTGTCTTTCTCCAGCTCCAGCTCTGAACATAGATGCTACTGCTCAAGAGAATCAGGATGCACAGAGTGAGCTATTGCCAAGCTCAAACGATTGTGAAAGATCCACAAACTCTAAAACCAGTAAAAGATAGCTATGCCTGGATGATATAATAAATATGCAAGTCTAGTTTTTACGGAACAACTGTTGATCGAAGAGTTTAGGAAGGGAGGAAGGATACTGCAAAATATGTTATCCTGTAGCTCTGGATTCTCCAAATGAAGGAGGAATGACTATTTTCTCATTTGAAAAATAAGATGGTAAAACAGGCCAGCATGGGAAAAGTTTAAAGCAATGTACCTGAAAATATAAGGTAGGAAAACATGCTGACTTAAATAGCTGAGAACCAGCATTCATATCCTATTTTGGCATTAGAGGATTAATCACTCTCTGAGTCTTTTTACTGGTATCACTTTTAACACATAAGAACATTAGGGTTCTTTTAGTAATAATGTGGGTGAATATACTTTAATGAAGATTTATAAGAAATATCATGATAAAGTAGAACCCTCGACTATAACTCATCAGACAACTTGTCCCAAATACTCACCCATTCAGTTTTAGAGTAATTAGTTAAATTATACATAAATTATTTGGGTTCTCCTTGAGCTCCTGTTTAGTTAATGTTAAATTAAACACTACCATACATTTTGTTTTTAAACTTCTAAAGTAAAAAAATATATATATTTAAAGGCCTCTATAGCTTACTTTATTCACTTTTGTAAATAAACCATTGATGTACAATCTAAAAAACACAGAAGATGAAATTCTGCCCAATTTTATTATTTTGACTAGAATTTTTTGAAAAAAAAAGAATTGAAATTGCTGCTTCAGATGACTTTGCATATTTGGATTATAACATAAATGCATTATAATTTCTCTACTTTCTTATATAGATCACACTGATAAAAAAAATTCCTATTACTAGCTCCTACAAGAAATTCTTACATGGGTAAGAATCATCTCTAGATGTTTTTTTTTTTTGCTTTTTGGGGGCAGTCACACCGGCAATGCTCAGGGGCTACCCTGGCTCTGCACTCAGGAATTAATTACTCCTGGCGGTGCTCGGGGACCATATGGGATGCCGGGATCGAACCCAGGCCGGTACAGGCTGGCAGCATGCAAGGCAAACTCTCTACCTGCTGGGCTATTGCTCTGGCACTCTAGATGTATTTTTTAAAGTTTTATTCAAACACCGTGATTTACAAAGTACAAAGTTTTTCACAATACAGTTGTCAGAGAGATTCATCTTTCAACACCAATGCCAGCACCAGTGTGTTCCCACTACCACCAAAGACCCTCATTTCCCACCCTCCACCCCCTGTCTGCTCCCTTAGCTGGCACTAATTATATTGACCATTAGCCCATATATGGGAATGGTATTGATAGAGAAAAGTTTGAAATAAGTGTTATCTATAGGTGTAGTGGTGGTTGATTGGGGGTTGACTAATAGAAACCCACTACGTTCTAGAAACTCAGAAAGTAAATGCAAGATTAGAAATTGGCCAGATTCACACATAACAACCCAGAAAAAATTCAGGACATCATTCAGATATATTTTTTAAAACATAGACTATCCAAATCACTGAAGCTACATAATACCTACATAATACCTACATGAGGACTTCATTTATTAAATTTAAAGAAAATTCTTGTATTTTTATTTCTATTTCCTTGTAATTTTTTAATCTAGTAGAAATAAGGGAGGAGCTGTCAACTCAACTTATGATCAAATGAAATCACCTACTGTCTCCTGAACAATGGTTATCATCTAGGGAAAAAGGACAAAGCCTTAATCTCAGTAATGATTGCCAAATTTGATTTTTCAACAAATTCTCCTAAGAATGTTTTATGGTATCATTGTATGTCCATTCCCATTTCATTTCCAGGAAACATAGGATATTTTTTCTATGTGAAACACAGGGTAACGAAATAGTGTGGGTGATTTAAGAGGCAGTATGGCAGTTAGTACCTGTGTGGGTGCAGTAAATAAATGGGTGTGAAGATCGGCAGCATCATTCACTAGCCAAGTCAATGAATTCCATATGTCTTGATTTCCTTGTATGCAAAATACAAATAGCTGCTCTCTCAAGAATTATTTGAGATAATGCATGCAATGGCATAGAAGGACTCATGACTAAGCACAATAAATATTAGTTTTTATTGTCATTAGTTGATAATATAAGTATGAGTTTTTATTATTATCAGTATCACAATTCATTCATAATCCCCTCTCTGGATTGTATCATACTCTTAAAGCAGTTAAGACCTATGTTCATCATCTACCATGTATATAATGCATTGATATTTTTTCTTTCAAAAGTGTTTAGAAAATCCTGCATTATCCTGCATTGTATCACGGTCCACAGCAACATGTATGCATCGTACAGTGACTAGAGGCTTAAAAATAATATCCTGGGCTGGGGCCAGAGCTATGGTCCCATGGATAGGGCATTTACCTTGCATGCGGCTGGCCCATGCCAGCCCGGGTTCGATCCCTGGCATCCCATATGGTCCCGAGCACCGCCAGGAGTGATTCCTAAATGCAGAGTCAGGAGAAACCCTGAGCATTGCCGGGTGTGACCCAAAAATGCAAAAAAAATAATAATAATACCCTGGGATAGAGATATAGTAGAGGGGTTAAGGTGTTTGCCTTGCATGAGGCCAACCCTAAATCAATTCCCAGTCCTCCAGTGGCTATTTCCCGCCACCACCACAATGCCACCAGAGGTCATGCCTGAGAACAGAGCCAGGAATAGGACCTGAGCGTTATTGGGCATGTTCCTCCGCTTGCCCTGCCTGAATTCCATATGCTACATTATAGAATGACATATATTAAACCTTATGAGTCTTGTCTGCACCTCCTGCAGCTCTTTCTTCTTCTTGATCTAATAATTCATCTCATCCCTAAAATGACAGCACCACCCAAGTAGATTGAATGATCTCTCTAAAACCCAAACTGATCTGCTAACTACTTTTTTCTATTTTTTTTAAAAAATATTTTATTACACCACCGAGAGATATAAATTTACAAGATGTTCATGTTTGAGTTTCAGTCACACAGAGTTCCAGCACCCATCCCTCCACCCATGCCCATCTTCCTACGCCAATGTTGATACTTCCCTCCCCATATCCGATCCTGCCTCCAAGGCAGGTTCTTTATCTCCTCCTTTCTCTCTTTCTCCTTCCCCCCACAACTCGCTTCCCTTTCTTACACATTGTGGATTTTAATAAATACATTTAAAGATTATCATATGAATCTTTTTGACTATAGTCAACGCACAGTTCTCGGATGGCATCATTTTCAATGATTATCAACAAACAGTTCCCTACTCTGTCTTACCTAGCCTATGACTCTCATACGTTGTAGTATACCAGATTTTGAGATGAAGCCCGCACGTCATGGGGATAGGGTTGTGTTCAGCTGGGAGTTAAGACTGAAGGATGACTGTGTTTGTGTTGTGCGTGGGTTTCTGACTTCTGGGAGCCTGCAGAGGACAGGCCAAGGAGCAAAAACCTGTCCCCACTCCAAGAATCTGCTACTACTCTTTTTTAAACTCCTCAACACCTTCCTCAGACCTTAACAATGAAGTCCAGACCCAGAAGCTGAGCACACAGCATTCTCTATATAGTACTGAACAACTTACATAAAGTTCTTCACTCACACTGAGTATGAGTCTCCCAAATAAAACTCGGTCATGCATTTTTGATTTAATTTAAAACTACTTCAATTCCTTCTGATTGATATTTTTAAAAGGTTGGTTTGTGCTTTTGTCCTTCACTGCATGATCTTTCATTCCCTGGGATAATTTAAAGAATCCACATTCCACTGATGAAAAATAAATTTTTTATAGTGCTTGTCATAGTTCACTGTAATAGTCCATCTCTTTCGCTGCTGGAATGTAAGACCTCTTGAAGTATAAGCCAAATCTTATACTTTGGTTTAAGTATACTTATGCTTCGCTTTGGTCAATCATCATCAAACAAGACCTTGTTCCAAGTTAAGTTAGAAAATTAATTGCATTCCATTAAAAATGGGATATCTATTTATGTTGGGTTTCAAGATATATACCCTACTTTTTCATATTTCTTCCTATATGTTAAAATTGTCTCCTTGTTTTTGCCGATCTGTTTATCACTTTGTGTGTGTTTGTGTGTGTTTGTGTGTGTTTACACTCTACCACCTCTTCGCTATAAGTTATTCAAGGGAATGGAGCACTTCCTTGATGATGGATCTTGCTTACCACATCATCCCAGCACAACGGTGTTGGGATGATATTAAAAACTTTATTTTGTAGGGATGCACCATAACAATAGTACAACGGGTAGGGATCTTAACCTGTCTACAGCTGGCCTAGGTTTGACTCCCCAGCATCCCATCTGGTCCCTGAGTCCCACCGAAGTGATCCCTGAGCATAGAACCAGGGGCAAATCCTCAGCACTGCTAGGCGTGACCCCTCCACCACAAAAAAACAACAACTCCAAAAGGTTTTGTTAAAGTACTGAATGAAAGATGGGTCAAATAATTGACTAATGAGGCCAATTAAGAATGAGTCATCACAGATGTGGAAAAGTAAATGAGATGTATAAAAAAGGGAAATAATTTATTACTGTGTCATGTTGTAGTTAAAAAATAAATACACATATTTTGAAAAAGCACATGCAGAAATAAACCTGATCCTCGATAGAGGATGTAGAAAAGTCTTACAGCTTTTTCCAGGTTTTTTTTTTCCTTCTACCTATAGGAAGCCGATTTGGCAGCTGCTGTTACAAATGAAAAGAAAAATTGTTATGCACAAGGTTCGAGTTCTCATGATTGATGGACATTTCCTTTTGAAAATATGCCTATTTATAATCACAAGTAAAATTCCTGTTGTCTCCTGAACAACAGACCATGAGTCTTATGGATTTGCCTCCAAGAGTTAAATAACCTCCTAATTCCACTTGACAGTAAGGATAAAGCTACTGTTCTACTGTGATAGATAATCCTCGGCATGAGGTGGTGGGACTGGAGAAGCAACAGGCAGGCAGGGGAGAGGGGACATCTATCTTGCTAAGCAATTTATGAATTGAGCCCTAAATCCTTAATGTACTTGATAGCGAGTCAGTGTGCTAATGCATACTTGATTGAATTTGGTTTAAAATGCTAAGTTAAAGTGTGCAGGTGTCACAAGCAGGTGCCCAGTATGCTTTGAATAAACAGAAGACATTAAACCCGAAGTCAGGCTGATATTGCTGCATTACAGAAATTCCACAGGCCTATAGAAAGTATGTGAAATATTGCTTGAAGAAAGGCTATTCATTCAATATCTCCTCAAACCTTTAAATCAGAAAACCAGTGTGGTTGTTCAAATTTGGGACATAATATATTTTCTTTTATAAACATCTAAATGAAATAGAATGATAATTCACCCCTCCACCAGAGTATCATTGTAAAACATCATGCAAGTATCATCAGACACCAAGTAATTGTGTCTGAAATATATTGTGCTTAAATTCTCAAAATATCTATCTATCAATCTGTTGGTCTGTCTATCTGTCTGTCTTTCTGTATGTCTATCTATCTATCTATCTATCTATCTGTCTGTCTGTCTGTCTGTCTGTCTGTCTGTCTGTCTGTCTGTCTGTCTGTCTGTCTGTCTGTCTATCTATCTATCTATCTGTCTATCTGTCTATCTGTCTATCTGTCTATTTGTCTGTCTTTCTGTCTGTCTGTCTATCTATCAATCTGTCTGTCTGTCTGTCTATCTGTCTGTCTGTCTGTCTGTCTATCAATCTGTCTGTCTGTCTGTCTATCAATCAATCTGTCTGTCTGTCTGTCTATCTGTCTGTCTGTCTGTCTGTCATCAATCAATCTGTCTGTCTGTCTCTATCAATCAATCTGTCTGTCTGTCTATCTATCTATCTATCTATCTATCTATCTATCTATCTATCTATCTATCTATCTATCTGTCTGTCTGTCTGTCTGTCTGTCTGTCTGTCTGTCTGTCTGTCCGTCCGTCCGTCTGTCTGTCTGTCTGACTCTCTGTCAGTCTATCTATCTATCTATCATCTATCTATCTCTATATACCTATCTGCATGGAAATCATAACATGTGATTTTTTTTCTTAACACACTTATGAGCACAGTTGGAGTTCCAGTGTCATAATAAAAATTGCTGTTAATTTTTAGTTTATGGATATGAAGATCTGGGAGCTTGGACTGAATTGGGAAGTAGCTTATATAACTACAGAGATTCATTATTCAGGGAGTGGTAAAATTTAAAGTAACCTAGTCATTGTTTGCCTAGAGAGGACCTATTGGCAAAATTACTTCTGTTTAGATCAGTCCCTAGAAGTGATTAATACCTTTAAAGAAATCTGGTGTGTTCACCAACATGCTCCTTCCAATTGGACCAGAGAATAAATCAGTGTTTTAGGCACTTGCCTTGCTCAAGGCAGACCATTGTCTTATCCCCAGCCCCGCATTGGAATCCAAGCACCACCAGGAGTAATTCCTGAGCCCAGTGGCAGGAGTACATTCTGAGAATTACTGTCCCTATTCCCCAATTCTCCCCAAAAGATGTTATTCACTAACTTTTTACACAAAATGCCCTACTTGGGAAGTCCACCCGTAAGGATTTTGTTTTATTTTCAAGTATCACTACAAGAGGAGCAAAGTTTCATTATATACTATCAATTACTGATGTACCTCATGTATTAGACACAGACCTCTAATATTAACATATTTACTTATTGTTATATGTTAACTTAATTGATTCCTACAGTCATGGCAAAATGTTTCATCCATAGAGAGAACATGTAAAAAGTGTTTTGTCTGTGTTCCATGGTAGATATTAATATTTGCTACATTTGTTCAATGAATTATTGGAAAGATTATTATGTGAAGAAAGAGAAGTCTGTCTTCACAATACGTATAAAAATGACTTTTTATCTGATACAAATCTTTACTTGGCCTTTGTGTGTACCTGTGTGCACAATAGAATAGATAAAAGAAGATACTCAGCTCCAACCAGAACAAGATTTATAAGTTTTATAATGTTTTTGCTTTGTGATTTGGAGACAAAAACAAAATTTTGCATTATTTTTATTTTACTTGACTATTAAACATTTTTTTAAATCTCCATTATCATAATTTTTAAATTAAAATAGAACAACACAAACTCAAATATCTCAAATTTTATTACACAATACATTTCATCTAGGTATTATTATCCTAGTATTTTCCCCAGTTTTTCAGATATTACTGACATATTATTATATGTAGATATATGTATATATGTATACTTTAGAACATAAACACATAGCCATTTTAAAACATAAAGTTGCATAATAATGCTGATACACAAATAAGTAGCAAAATGTTTACAATGATAAACTTATTTAACATCCCTGTCTCTTTTTTTATTATTTTTTATTATACCACCGTGAGACATACAATTACAAAGGTGTTCACAATTGGTTCTTGGTAATACAGTATTCCAGCACCCATCCCTCCACCAGTGCCCCATTTCCACCACCAATGTACCCCCACCCCCTCCCACCCACCCCCAGGCTGCCTCAACAGCAGGTAGCCCTGTTTCCTCTCTTTCTCTCTCTGTCTCTCTCTCTCTGTCTCTGCATCTCTCTCCCTCTTCTTTTACACATTGTGGCTATCCCTGCAGATATTTAGAGTTTAAAACTTAAGTCTCTTCGTGTATATTCAATGGTGAGTTTTAATCTGCCATTACCATTTCACACATTTAGTAAAACACTGGTATCTATTTATATCCTATTAATGAATGCAGTCAACATCTCTGTCTCTTACATTATAACATTTTGTGGGAGGAGAGGGCACATCTAAATAGATGTCAGGTAAACTCTTGAATTCTATATTATTAGATTATTTACATTCTGTAACTTGAAGATTTTGGTTGTTTTTTTTTTAATGTAATGATGCCTGTTTCTTATTCCTGTACTGTTTTCTAACTTACTTTAGCTGTTTATTGTGTTTCTCTAACTTTGGGGTCCTCTAGGGTACTGATATAAATGGAGTTCTCTGTAGCTTCTTGTGGCATGATCATATTATCTCATAGTTTAAAGAACTAAGGTGGAGTATAGGTAGTTGAACAACTGCAATGTGAAGGAATCTAGCTAACGTCAAAATACATCATGGCCCAATATGAAACCAAACTTCATAGTCTTCTTTGTTTTCACTGGGTATCATCTCTGAGCATCACCGGTCATGGCCCCCAAACCAAAACTAGCTAATGATGATGATGATGATGATGATGATGATGATGATGATGATGATGATGATGATGATGATGATCAATTTATTTCTTTCAGTGAAAGGGAGAGCTTAGGGAAATTTGACATCACTGTAGGCCCAAAGCCGACCTTAGTTTATTTGCAGCTCTGAATGTCCTCCTTATCATAGACTAATGTCTCCATATGCCTGCAGCTTCTGGATGTTGTAGGATACTATCTATCATTGGGAAGTCCACATTTTCTACACTTTTGCTTTTGCCAAAATATCTGGTTGAAAAACAATTGTGATTAACTACAAGGCACTTCTGAAAGCTTGTCTATAGAGAACTCCATGATTTGTAACGTATTATTATTCAAAACTTTGTAAGTTAAAGGCACTTTGTAATTTTAAATATATAAGATATATTTTAAACTCTCTCTCTCTCTTTTTTTTTGCTTTTTTGGGTCACACTCGGCAATGCTCTGTGGTTACTCTTGGCTCTTTGCTCAGGAATTACTCCTGGTGGTGCTCGGGGGACCCTATGGGATGCTGGGGATAGAAACCGGGTCGGCCACGTGCAAGGCAAATGCTCTACGTGCTGTGCTATCACTCTGGTCCTACATTTTAAACTCTCACACATATTATTTCTTTCAATCCTTACAACAAGTTTATTAATGATATTCTATTGTCTAATAAGTATCTAATAATGGAAATCTAATTTATGTGGCTTATTACAGCCTTTGAGAACACTTAATATTCTTAGTAGCTTCACTGCATATATGTTGTCTGGTGTAGTAGAGGTGAACAAATAACTAATTTTTTCCAAAATAGATTTTACCTGATGTTGCACAACTTTAAGCATTTAAACCAAACCTCAAGATTAATCAAACTCTGGAATAATACAAATGTTTTCTCCATAAGCTTTTGAAGGTCTTATATTAAGATAATTTTACCTAAGATTAATCGTCATTTAGTTCATTTACCATTTGAACATAGAGCTGAAATCTTGACTTGGGTAAATTGAATAGTTCAAATCAACAGTGTTGTCAACTATTTAAAAAATGTATTAAGGAACTGGAAGACATAGGTGAGGTGTTTCTGACATCAAGAAAATAATAAACTAATAGAAAGATAATGTAAATGTAAGTTAGATGCTAAGTACAATTCAAATTTGCTTAGAGAGCTACATTAGCAAGCATGAAACGAGAATATGCTAAGTGTGAAGTGAAACTAGTTGTGTAGTAATCAGGGTGGGCTAGAGTGGTCTGTACTCTTTTATGAGTGCATAAAAGAATGCATGAGTGTGCATGTGTGTGTATGACAGAGAGAGATTTCATAAGTGGCTTTAGGTGTAGCCATTAAATATTATTTCTGTTCATGATCATATTGATCACAAATCATCACATGTACAAAGATGAGCAAAAGATGGTCACACAGTATAGTCTTGTTTATGGAAGACAGAAGCCTCTTAATGTAGCCACGCCAATGACTACAAAGATCAAAACTAAAGTCAGTAAACATGTCCCCTTGCAGTATTAATGGCTTAAAATAGGCTGGAATAAGCAAATTTTGAAACCCAGGTTCTAATGCATTTGCAAACAGCTAAAATATTTAGACTCTGCCTCCACTTTGAACTTCTTCAATTGCTTTCTTTCATTAAGAATTTCCCCAGCTCAGACACATATACATGTTGGCATGTCCAAACTGAAGAAACTAAAGGTCACTAGCCAGCCAGTTTCCCTGCCAGAACCACCAGGTTTGCAGTACCAGTTTCTCTTACCTGAAAGTCATTTTTACCGGCTGCACTAACAGACTCTAGTTGGGTTTTTGTTCCAAGGCAGTAATAAATAAACAGTGTAGCCCAGTTATTATTTAGAGCTGCCAGATTTTACAGCCTGAAAGTTATAGTGAGTATTCAAACAATCTCTGTGGAAATGAATAGCTCAAGTTTGGAGGGCAATGCCCTAGTTCCTGAAAGGAATAGAACTCATGCATGAGGAAAGGGAATAATGATGGCACAGAGAGAGGAGAACAAGATCTCCTGCGATGCTGTAGGAAGGAAACACTTGATGTGTTTCTACAGATAATGATCAGAGGAAAAAGAGCCTGCATAGTTTGTCAATGACCCAGGCTCTCCTAAATATAGGATCTATATTCCACACACTAATAAATGTCATCTATTTGTATTGAGTGACATTGTTGTCCAATACACCATAGATCCAACTGTGTGGTTGTCTTTTCTTTGTTTTATTTTCCCAAAGATGATAAATGATTTAGCTGCTGAATATATCCTGGACTGCTAAAGACATAAAATTGAGTCCAAAATCAGAAATAGAAACTTACACATGCTGGATTGATTCATCGTAAAATTGACTTCAAAAATATTCTATTGAATCTTTTTGTTGTTTCACCTAAAAATCTTCTCTTCTAGACTGTCAGGGGGATAACATCAGTCTGCTTCTCTGCACTGATAATTTTTCTATTTTTAAATCTCGCCATTTGTTCTCAACAGAAAAAGAAACACAGGACTGCCGGACTCTGCAGGATACATGGGCTCTGATTGCTGATTTTAATTCACTATAATACATACACGTACACGACTCTGACAGCTCTGAAACTCTGCAGTCTCCAGCATGTTGATTTTGCTACTCTATATATTTAATTTTCTTTTAAGAACGTATCGTATTTCTCTGAGTGTTCATTTGCTTTTCAAATTATGGCTGCCTAGCTAAGGCTTGTGTACCAGGTGCCATGTAAAAGCATGTTAAAAGTAGATAAAAGCAATTTACCCTGCCCTCTAATTAGAGATGTCTCATCTTTACCACTGACAATAGCAGTGTGCAGCTGTGACAGTAGAGAGATAATAGGAGCTGGAGCAGGGAGAAATTAAAGATACGCTGGCTGATGCAGAGTGTCACCTCTCCATTCCTCAGCCTGGGCGGGCTTCAGAATAAATGGGGATTTTTCAGTATTTTCTCTTTGCTTTCTCTGCTCATTTATTTCACATCAATCAATAATTGAGCTTTTTAAAAAGAGGGGGCCTTTGGGTTGGGGGGATAAGTCACAAGCAGAAAGGCTTCTGTTTCTTAATATTTCCCCTTATATTGTCTAGTTTTAAGCTCAACAATCCTTTTTATCCTTGTTAGGGCCCTTCAGTGCTCATGATCTAATACATTTCAAAAAGCATGAAGAAAACCACATTCCTTGCCCCCTGGAGTCTGTAATCTAGAAGGGGTTGTTCTTTTCTGCTATTTGTCGTCATTTGCTATGTACAGAAGAAGCAGGTCACCTTGGAGTATTAATGCTTAAATAGGCTGGAGTAAGTAGATTTTCAGTAAATCTTAAATGTGACCAAACTGAGTAAGTGACATGGAAGGAAGGAACATGATGGGGAAAATTCCATGATCAAAGGGAGGAAGCAATACACACTTGTAGCACTGTTAAGGCAGGAATTGGGGAGATAGATAGTACATGGGTTTGACCCAGGGTAATTGGGCATGATCTTTGACGCATCACTCAACGTGGACTTATACTTCCCCAGGCACATCCAGAGTGGCCCTAGTTGCACCCAGAAAAACAGGGACTGGGTAGCACCACATCCTTAGGCGCCATCATAGGACTTCTGGCACTATTGCGGAGTGCTGTACTGAGTAGCTAAAAGACTCCTGAACACCACTTTGGAGCCCAAAACCTCAATGCATTTAACTAGAAATGCTAAGATCAATTATACTGATGGGAAAATTGAAGGACCATTGACAAAGGAGAAGAAAGTGTTTATCACAGTACAACATGGCAAAACAGTCAAGGGAGCATCTGAAATCCCACAAAGTTATGCTGTAAAAATCTCTTTGAGAAAAGAAAAACTGGTAGTTATGTGGATTTTTTTTAGAATAATACCATGGTGAAGGCAAAATTATATCAGGGAAAAGTTAAGCAGCAATTTTTAAATGTGTACCAGTGTGAGGAATTATGTTATTAATAGTGAAGATCCAAAGATAAAGTATATAATAAGATGTTATCTAGTATGACTAGAAATGAAAAAGGAAATTAAAAAAGGAATGTAATAGATAAAAGAACTATCCATAGACCCGGTCAATTGGGTAGAATAAAGACATTGCTGGGAATAAATTTATCAGATTACAGTGACAATAAACAAATACCAAATTTGTGGGTGAAAAAAAGTTCAGTGTTGAATATTTAAAGTTAATCTAAATGGGGCCGGAGCTATAGTCCACTGGAGAGGGTGTTTGTCTTGCCTGCAGCCAACCCAGATTCAATCCCTCAGCATCCCATATGGTCCCCTGAGCACCGCCAGGAGTAATTCCTGAACAAAGAGCCAGGAGTAACCCATGAGCATTGCTGGGTGTGACCCAAAAAGCAAATAATAATAATAATAATAATAATAATAATAATAATAATAATAATAATAATAGTTAATCTAAATGGTCATGAAATGCAAGATTGAAAAGTTGAGCAATTGGGACTAGAATTTTGTATTTGGAACTGTTTCTTTCAAAGCTCTAGTTGGATCCAACACAAGTAGATGAATTTTTTAGGATTAGAAAAAAAAAGTCACAGGATGTAGAGGAGCAAATGTGGGATAGTGAAATAAAAAAAATTGGAATCAATTAAGGGTAAACACCAGAGTCAAATACCTGAGAAAACACCCGTGTCAAATACCTGAGACATTGGTGTTTACATTGGGAAAAAAAATTCTGGGGCTTACAAAAATGAGTCAGATATAGGACAGGATGTATGGTTCTTACTTTGCATGCAACTGACTTCCGTTCAGTCCCAAACACTACATATGGTCTCCCATCCACCACCAAAAGTGATTTCTGAGCATAGAGCCAGGAATAAAACATTAACATTGCTGAATGTTATGCTCAAACCCAAATAAATAAAAAAATGGTATTGGAGAGAGAGCCTAATGGTCTGAGTATATTTTGTCTGGGTATCAGCCCCAGCACCATGCAGTGCCCTGATCATTCGCCAGGGATGAGCTCTTCCCCCAGGCATAGAGTCAGGTATAACCCCAAACACCACCAGATATGTTCCACCAAAGAAAATAAATAAGTTTTCACAGAGGGGAGGAGAAAGGCGTTTCCTAGAAGAAAAATGCCAAACATTTTCAAGAGAGTGGTAACAACAGAATCCAGATAAGTAGCATTAAGAAAGGAGAAATTGCTGAGAACCGGCAGTAGGATGCTCACTCATTAAATGCAAGAAAGAAATAGACTAATAATAGTAGTAGTGAATGCTAGCAACCAAGCTAGAAATTTAAATAAAGCTTGGGGAAATATGGATATTTACATTTTTTAAGCAGGAATTAACTAAAGAGGGATGAAATGCTAGAGGGTAGAATAAAAATGATCTGAAAGTGAAATATATATGTGGGCGCATATTTAATTTATAAGTGTATAACCTTGGGAAATGTACATCTAATTTGAGCAAAAATATCCTGTTTATTCTAAGATGGCATAAGTATTATCTTTGAAAAGATCATTTTATTTTTTCTCAGCATAGCATATGGATGTATACTGGAATTTGCAATAATGTTCTTGATAAAATTGCTTGAAGGCAGCACAAAGTATACATTAAAAAGAGAAGTTATCATAAATAATTTAAAAAATGAATTTATTGAGGGGCCAAAAGAAGAGTAGAACAGGTCAAGAAATGGAGATCCCAGACACTGAGAAGTATGTGGGGATTTATCATGAGTTAGTTGCCAAGGATGTAAAGGAAGAACGGCAATAGGATATTCCCATTGATGAGAATGTCAGGAGTAATATTCAATTTTCACCAGGAAAATACTCAGACACAAGCAGAAAACTTCAAATTTTCTTAAAATACAGGTCTACAATTTGCTCTGTGTGGTATGTTAAAGTAATCAAGAAAAAAGAGCATTATTGTGTAACTAGGTTACATATGGGAATAAAACAAACTAATTGAATGCTATGAGAAATAAATGCCATCAAAGATTTAGGGGAACTGAAGGACAATATTGTCTAAGAAAACTGTTAGTTTGCCTAACACTCCATACAATAAATCTCCAGAGGTTAAGGAACGCATTTTCAGACAGTTTTTAGTCTAAGTCTTAAAGAACCAAGCAACTCAAAATATTGAATAACTTCCACTGGCAGTAATTCACTGGAATGTAGGTAGGGTGGAAGCATTGACAATAATCTATCAACTTCAATAATGAAATTTATATGTTGTCTTTATTGTTATGTATATATCAAAATGTTAAGAGGCTGACATCCCGAGTTAACTTCTGATTGTACACTTGTAAGATAATTTGCTAGATTATGTCTTTTTTTAAAAAAATATTTTATTATATCACCATGAGATATACAGTTACAAAGATGTTCATAATTGGGTTTCAGTCATACAGTGTTCCAGCACCCATCCCTCCACCAGTGCCCATTTCCCACCACCAACGTCCCCGATTCCCGCCCCCTCCCCTAACCTGCCTCTATGGCAAGTGCTAGATTATGTCTTTCCTAGGATAAATACCTATCTGAGGCCGAAGGAAGAAGCCAACTATGGTGTAGAGGAATAGTTCTGTGAGTTCTCACACGCATCAGCAGGAAGTATGCATACATTACACAGTGCCCAGCATTTGCAAGGGTTCTCCAAACAATTCATTAAAGGAAATAGCTCTCACCTCAGAGAGACTCATATGTGGAAGAACAACAGATGAATCCATAGCTAAGGAGGACTTATCCAGGCAGGTGGATGGGCAATTCAGAAGAGAAAGAGAAAAGACACCACCAAATTTAGCAAAGAGGTTTTGACCCAAAATTTTCCTAACTAAAGCAGGAGGTTGATAAAAGCAAAGCACTTGAGAAAAATTGATTTTATTTTCATCATTATTTGGGGTTTGGAAACATCCTGGTGTTGCTCAGAGATTTTCCCTGGTTCTGTGCTCAGGCATTATTCTTGGTGGCCTTCAGGTGTCTAAAACTAATCTGGTATAGCTTAAATCCCCTTCTAGCATTGGTCAATTACAGAGAATGATGTAAACAAATTTAGAAGACAAAGCGACACCCGCGACTCTCCAAGCTTTTAGGTTACCTGGGCATCCATAACTATGAACACAGTTTGGCCTTTTAATGCAATGTTGCTCCCTCACCCTGGCTCGCAACATACAAGTTACTGTTCAAGTTGCCAGAGACTTTAGCATAGTGAGTAAGCATATAACAGTCGATGGGCACATAAATAATGGAGACTAAGGTATTTTACAGAGCCAGTCAGTAGCCACCGTGACAGTCTAAAGTGAGTTTCCTGTTTTATTTTGCCTATGTTGTCCTTTACATCTAGAAGACCCAAAACAGAGGTTGGATATATAGTATAGTGGGAGGGCATTTGCCTCCCAGGTCCAATCCCAAAATCCCATATGTTCCCCAGAGCATATGGGTTTGATTCAAAGAGCCAAAAATAAAAGAAAAATTGATGTGACCACCTAGAAGACCCTGAACAGTTTGATTCTATTTTCCTGGGTACATTTTTGCAGCCTAAGACCTTATGCTAGTTCGTTCAGGGACTATTGCAGCCTTGGGGTTGACTTTGTTAGGATTATTTCCTACACTCAGGGGCTATATACAGACCCAAAGATCTAACTGGGGATCGCACATTAAGGCCACATCTTACCTCTTATACTCTCTCTTCAGTTCCCTGGAAAATCAATTTCATAACAACACTTGTCAAGTTGAAAATAGACTCAAGGCTTGTCAAAGTCAACACAGTGGATTGCTGCTACCTTTGTGAGCAAAGAGGATCCATCACCAAGTCAGTCACACCCAAGGGTTGCTAGGATTCATCCTGAAAATATTCCTGCCTGAAATGACTTGGTCCTGATTTGTATTGGAACTCAGAAACTGCAGCCTCTTCCTTGGGTTTGTTAAACCCAATGAAGTCTGTGAACACACCAAGCCCTGACTTGAAACAACCATTATGGAGATAAGCTCTGCCCAGCAGGATCATAGTCGGAGACTATGATCAACATAGTAGCGACAACATCCCAAGCCCACACATTTACAGTCTTGGCACTACCTAGATGTGCTTCCAACACTGGGTACATACTCTAGGCAATCTGGCAGATCGCAACCAGTACAGAATGAAAGGAAACTCTTCACAGCAGTCTCATCAGACTTAATCTCCAACCTATATCAGAGAATACTGAATGTGCAGACTCAGTAGAGTTGTTCTCAGGCTACATTTGGAAGCAGGCATTGCTGAGAAATCAGCAAGAAGTTGCCATCCCAATGCTACCACAGGTAGCAGACACTACAAAAGTGAGTTTTGCTTAATAGGCTCTGGTTCAGAGCAGCCATTCCCAAGTTGGTGCTGGCAAGTCCTAAGAACTTTCCATTGCACAGAGATAGTGATTGAATGCTGTGATTGAGAGTATGTGACAACAATCTCCAGTTATTGTCTAAGTTATATGAACTGTGGTGCCAAATTAACTGCAAGACACCAGCAACTGTAAACCCAGTCCACTGACTATTCATCTGGTCCTTGGTACTCTAGCAACTACAAAGCTCTGGTATCATAGACCCCTTGTTGTGGTCCAAGTACACACAAATCAGACATGGGAACCAATTTGCTTTTACAAGCATTAAAAAATGCTCACAAGGCATTTGCAACTAGTGAGGCTCAAGAGATTCAGACTCTAGTGTGATACTGTGAATGGGAGCACCACATTGGGAGAACTCAGAGAGCTCCACCTTTAAGATTTGGAAAGCTCTAGAAGTTCCATAATATAATGATGGGGTAGACGCCCAGGCAAGTCGTCAAGTCCATCAAAACATCTTTCAGTGCTGCCTAAGGATGATTATATAGTCTCGTTATTGCACGGAAAAATCAGCCAGGTGATCAGTTAGAAGCAAGAGCCCTAAAAAAGAAATTTAAAAGGAAGGTACAGAACCCTCTGTCCTACAAATACTCAATACATATTCTTCTTCAATGCACATGGAACATTATCCAAGATAGACCCCAGGCTTGGGCACAATTATAGTATCCATAAAGTTGCAAACATAGGAATCACAATGTTGTTTTGATCTGTAATTTCCTAATCATGAGTTATGGTAAGCACTTTCTCATATGCATATTGGACATATGTTCATCTTTGGGGAAGTATCTGTTCCTATCTCCCCATTTATGGATGGGTGCTGGATTTTCGTGTTGAATTTTTTAAGTGTTTTATAAATCCTGGGGATTTAGCATTTTATCATCTGATGTAATTGTTCAAATATTTCTCCCGTTTGGGAAGGTGTCTTTTTATTAGAGTTGAATTTATTTATTTTGCTGTGAAGAAGCTTTTTAATTCAGTATAGTTCCATTTGTTTATGTTTGGTTTTTATTGTCTTTGTTTCTGTGGTTATTTCTTCTTTATTATGGGGGGGTCACACCTGATAATGTATGTTCAGGGGTTTATCTTAATTTTTCACTCAGGAATTGCACCTGACGATGCTCAGGAAACCATATGGGTTGCCAGGAACTGAACCCAGGTTGACTGCATATAAGGCTAAAAAGTCTGACCCACTCTCCTATTACTCCAGCCTGTGCAGTGGCTATTTCACTGAAAAAAAACCTCTGTGGTCAATTTTCTGGCAATTCTGTCTATCAAAGACTTTAATTCACTTTAAGTTAAAATCTGTGAGTGGTGTTGTGACACACTCACATAAGTGAGGATCACGTGTATCAAGTCTAGACATAGCCAGTGTTGGAGGGGGTTGTAATGAGTTCCGCCAACCACATTATTTTGTTCCCACTGTTGGTGAGAAATGCATCCAATTCAACCTCTATGGAAAAAAGATACAGAGATCTCTCCCTCAAAAAAGAATGGAATAGAATTCCATACAACTCAGAGAATATACTTCTTGTGTTTATCCTCAAAACACACATTAAAACTCCATATTAATTCCAAAAGGTATATAATCCCCCTCTGTTCATCACAGTACAATTGCCAAGATATGGAAATTGCCAAGATATGGAAATAACCCAAATGCCCAGTTATGGATTTTTGGACTGAAAATGTTGTCTAATTGATTTCTTTTTCCTTCTAGTCTGATATTTTTCATATAGAACTGCAATAGATTTTTATGCACTGATTTCTCAGCTTTATGCTTTCTCTGTTGGTTTATTTTTTTTTAATGTTGAAAATTTCAGATATAGAGGAATCATCTAAAGGATGCAAAAGACCTATACATCAAAACTGTAAGTCACGATGTAAAGAAGTAGAAGAGGGCCGGGCGATAGCACAGCGGGTAGGGCGTTTGCTTTGCCGCGGCCCGCCCATGCCGGCCCGGGTTCTATCCCTCGGCATCCCATATGATTCCCTGAGCATCACCAGGAGTAATTCCTGAGTGCAGAGCCAGGAGAAACCCCTGAGCATTTCCAAGTGTGACCCAAAAAGCAAAAGAAAAGTAGAAGAGAAAACCAGAAAATGGGAAAATATCCCATGTTAATTAATTGGAAATATTAATAGGTGGCAGATCATGAGAGACTATACCAAAACAAAATCTTAAAACCAAGCTTTTGGGTATGATGCATGATGCCAAAATTGAAGTGGGAAGAAAGAACTAGAAAGAGAATCAATGAGAAAGAATTAAATACAACTGGCAAGTCAAAGTATTTTAAAATATTTGCTGAATTTAATTAGTACCATAAGGCATTGAAATTTAGAGCCTGTTATAACAAACTATTCTATGTAGATGCAAGGAATTATAGAGACAACATAGTCCAGGACTAAAGGACATACAAGTAGGCACTGTGTTTAAGAGTAAAATTAAGAAAAACTACCTACTCCATAATGCCAAGTAACAACACAATTTGATCTGAGATTTTTACTACAATGTTCAATGGTGATTTATTTTTTATCATTGCAAAGTTGTTCTAAATAGAACAAATGTCTAAACAAATCTATATTTGTTTAAAATTGAATGAATATTCCTTGATGGATTTTTAGACAGAATAATTTGAAACTTACCCTACCTAATCTGTTACCCAGAATTCTCACCTGCTTTAAGCATTGTCCCTCCAAAGTTCTTAGAGAAGTAATATGATACAGTAGAATATATTACAGCAATAAAGTAACAATTTCCAAATCAGAGATTATAATGGACAGTGTCTAACAAGTTGCTACTCAAAAGTCACCAAGAAATGGGCATTGGGGCCAGAACACAGCAGGGAAGGAATTTGCTTTATGCATGGCTAACTTGGGATCAATCCATGGCTTCTCATGTGGTCCCTGAACATGCTATAGTGATCCCTGAGCATAGAACCAGGACTAAACCTTGAGCACCACTAGATGTAGCCCAAAAAACGAGAAAATAAAGGAAAGAAAGAGAGAGCAATGAATCCTAACCACTAGACTACCAGGGAACTCGAAGGAAGAAAGAAATGGTCCTTGTTCTTTTCTTGGACATTCAGAAGAAAACATTTGAGGTAAATTTCAATTCACATTGAGAAGGTAGCTACATTTTAAATTCTAAAAAGTATTCCTTCACTTTATTTAACTATATTAAAATTTGGGCAAGAAGCAGTATTCATTTAAGGCAATATACAAATCATTATACTTTTCTTGCCTTTTTTCCTCTCTCACTCCCTTACTGGTCATGTATAAATGGGTTATAGATACAGGCACTTCACATTCACTATAGAAAATAAATTATAATTACAAATTCTTCCTCTTAAATTTTTTATATTATTAACAGTAATAATGGAATTTTAGCTCTTTAATATATTAAATATAATCTTTAGTATCACTGTATCACTGTCTTCCCGTTCATCGTCGATTCGCTCGAGCGGGCACCAGTAACATCTCCATATGTCCTGTCTCATGCTAGTAGAGCCCAAGGGCACCTGCTTGCTCCGGGAACATAAAGAGCCTCAAACCATTCCATCAGGTCATGGGAATGAGGTCTATAATTGTTACTGGTATCTGGCATATCAAATACGACACGGGTAGCTTGCCAGGCTCTGCCGTGCGGGCAGCATACTCTTGTAGTCATAATCTTTAGTATATTCACAAGAATTATTTGTGAGGTGATAGATAGTGGAAGATCCCATATACTACTGTAGGAGCTGGGAAATGTATCTATATGGGATTTTATTTGTTGTCAAAATGACTGAAAGTATAAAATAAATCATGAGCTAGGTAGGATAACTGTGAGAAAGATGCGCAGTGCTGGCTGTAGCCCTTCACACTGAAGAACTGGCAGGTCTAAAAATCTCGTTGGAAGCCTGCATGTGAAATGTGAACTGACTCATCTTTAAATGCCTCAGGTCTAGTTTCTCCTTCCCATTTCTATTTCCTGGGTACTAGGACATGCTTTGTACTTCCTTGAAAGAATGTAATGCTTGAAAGAACTTCAGCTTCATCTAGATTTGGGATCTGAGGCCCAAAAAGGGTTCATTTTGGCTCCTTTTACATAACTGGAGTTTGACCTCAAACTTGACTCTTACTTTATTAGACAGACCTGGTATTTCAATATTATCTAACTGCACTCTCTATTCAAATCCACCTGCTACTGTACAGAGAGTCCTACACCTTCTTAAAGAGTCGCTCATATTTTGACTCGTTTTCCAGCCCCAAACAGCATTCAGTATTTTATTGTTGCGTATTAAGTACATTTCTCATCCTGGCACTCCAGACCACCCTGGTCTGGGCCAACAAGGCCTTTTATTGTTATTTTACCCCTACTCTCCTTCTGCCTTTTTCAAGTGACAAACTGTCCCTCTGGCTAACTCCCAAACACATATTGGGCATTTATATCTTCCCTCAAGCTGTTCTCATATCCTAAAATATTCTCCACATTCCCTTTCTGTCAAATCTCCACCAAAGCTCAAATGATTCCTCCTCCACGAAGCTTTATTTATTTTCCCCTCAGTCAGATAGGCTATTCTTTTATGCTTGATAATTTCAATACTTTGTAGCTATTATAAGAGTTAATTTAGCCTGGTAGACTCTATAGCTTTCGGAATGTTTTGTTGCATTGAGTACAGACATTGACTTATCTTGTATCTATGAAGTACACAGTAAGCTATTTTTTTTTGTTTTGTATTTTGGGGAAACATACCGGTGGTGCTCAGACCTTACTTCTGGTTGTGCTCAGGAATCACTCCTTGTAGAGCTCAGAAAACCATGTGTGGCTCTGGAGATATAAATGATATAATTTCTATGCATCAGCAGGTTATACACACAAAATATTTAGCAGAGCCACATTACCTGCCTTGTGTTGGCCTGAATCTCAACCTAAGACATGTGTTCTCAGCTTTATATCTTTTCTGTATTCTGTCTTGACTATGTAGTTCTTTCTCTCTCACTTTTTACCTTCATATTTCTCCAAGGAAGTTTCTCTAAATAAAACTATTTTATTTCAAAAGATATTACAGCAATTCTGGGTGCTAAAGAAAAAGTATAAGAAAAGCCTGAAATTTCAACTTATAAAAGTTTTAAATCTCCTATCCTGAACCCTACTTCAGCATTACTTTTAATACAATCACTGAAATTCATTGGAAATATGTTTCAATTTCAAACAAAACAGAATGGAATGTCATCATCCCTGTTCTTTCCACTGCCCTCAATGAAATTTTCATTTATCTTTGTCATCCAACCTCTGCTGACAGCAGGAATAATAGAAGCCTCATTAATAAAAATCAGAGCAGATTTACCTTGTAGATGAAAATTCCTGAAGCATCCTCAAGATCATTGTACTGCGTGTTATAGACTTATAGATAAGTCTGGGGCCGGAGCAATAGCCTAGCGGGTAGGGTGTTTGCCTTGCGGCCGGCCTATGCCGGCCTGGGTTCGATCCCGCATCCCATATGGTCCCACCGAGCACCGCCAGGAGTAATTCCTGAGTGCAGAGCCAGGAGTGACCCCTGAGCATTCCAGGTGTGACCCAAAAAGCAAAAAAAAAAAAAAAAAAAGACTGATAAGTCTAAAACAGCATCAGTGGTTTAGAACTTGGTTTAGAACCATAATTGGGGAAGAACAAATCTTTATAAAATCTATTTACACTCTAACTGGTCTAAGATTTAAACTACTCAGAAAGATAGAGCTATGGAGTACAGTTTAGCTCTTTTGATACTGAATGCTCATTAAAATAAAAATCTTGCTATATATTTATATAAATAAATCTATGTATATATAAAGTCTGTGTGTGTTTTAAAAATACATCTGGACATATCTTAGGCAGAAGAAGAGGACCAAAGAAACAAAACTTATTTTAGAAGCATATAATCCAATTTAGAAAAACAGAGTCTAAGTCATTACCAATAAGCTTCAGTTGCTAAGTTTTACGGGCTAAGTTTTATAAGCTTAAGGGCTAAGTTTTACGCTAACATGTACATATTGGAATATGTACACTTGAAATAAAATTGGTGTGCCTAGTTCTTCAAGGATTATTAAAGGCTTTATACAATGGTAAAACTTTGACACTACTGAGTACTTTGGCGCCTCCATGCTATTAACTGTATTTTTATATTTTTAACCAGGGATTAATTTAATAGAATGTTTCAAAAATTATAAAATAATTGAATGCTAGAACTATAAAAGGACTACAGTCCTTACTAAGATATACTTTTAATGTTTTTTACAAAACATGGACTCACCTTTAAGAAATTATACACAGAGGCTGAAAAGACACTACCTCAGTTGGGCAATTGCCTTGCTCTCAGCAAGCAGATGTTTGATCTTGGGCACCCCCCTAACGGTGCCTAGAGCACTGCCAGGAGTGATCCCTGAGCCCAGAGCCAGGAGTATGCTCTGGGCATCACTGGAGTGTGACCAAAAATAAATAAAATAACAAGCAAAAATAAATGCAAACCTCAAAAGCTATGCTCTTTCAACACACAATAATAATTTACTTTTTAAGCTCTGTGCTCTGAACTTTAGAAATATAAATGCTCAGCCCATATCTTTTGAACTCTTAGTGATCTTTAGCTCTCATAAGAAATGCAAGTGATTATGTCAACTGTTGCAAGACATTAGGTGGCCTTATATTGCTCTATATTTAGGAGAACTCAACATGTTAATAAATAGGTAATTTTGAACAATTATTCTGCACTTCACTAATAGCTCACATTATTTGCTAAAAGTTGCCTTTAGAAGAAAAGGGCACGCCACTTCTCTGCTGAATGCTCCATCGAGCCTTGTTTACTGTAACCAGGAGATGAAATTTCCAAACAAACGCTGGTGTTTGCAACACTTGGAGAGACATGAGGCCTGCTATTCCTGTCTCTGTCAAGCATGCGCCCACCTGCTTGGGGTTTTGACTTAACAAGTTGGTTGGGCCACAACACAAGTGTGAGAATTTGAGAATGTGAGCTGCATGGGCCAGGTGACATGCCAGTACTGAAAAGCTGGTGCATGGCAGGGCATCATTGTACATGCGCCACGGCCACATGCCACACCAAAATGTGGCAGCCTCTGCTCCCCAAATTAGCTGAGTAATTTTCCTCCCATTATGTTCTCACCATCATGTTGTAAAACAATAAGCTTGAGCTCTAGCTAAGTCCAAAAGTTCATGGTTTCAAAAGAGCGACAAGTGACTATTCATATCTATTTCTGACTGGGTTGACAGGTAAGCTTTATTTTATTTATATCAAGCATACAGAATTCTGGACAAAAGCATTTTCAAAGCAACAGATATCATTTTTTTAAATATATCACTGACATGGCCAAATGTTGTGAGGCAGAAAAAACAAAACATTTTTTTTTCCGGGCTGGAATGATAGTACAGCAGGTAGGGCATTTATTTGCCTTGCATGTGGCTGACCTGGTTTGATCCCGGCATCCCATATGGTCTCCTGAGCATTGCCAGGAGTAATTCCTGGGTGCAGATCCAGGATTAACCCCTCAGCATTGTTGGGTGTGACCCCTAAGAGAGGCCACCATTTTTTTTTCTTTTTGTCTATTAAAGTAGGATAGAATTCACTGAAAGCAATGTCATAGGCGCTCATGGAGTTTCGATGTAGCTTTTCTGGATTTCATATTTCCTTGTGCTACCGCCAGACCTTCTGCAGTGGAATTCCTTTCAAGCACCGACAGGAAAGGATAAAGAAAAAATAATTACACTTTTAAAATTCCGTTGAGTCTGGAGTGGGTTGCAGGATTTACAATTGCACAGTGTCAGGTAGCAAGGGAATTTTCTGAATTCTGACTCTAAATTTGAATGAGTCTATACATGCAAAAGTTGAATAAAATTTTATATGTTCTCCATCTTTTCAATAGGCATCTCTATCGAAAGTCAAAATACTTCTAAAGCTTTTGAAGAATTAGTAATAGAGTCTATCCTGATACAAGGATATTAGGGAGGATATTGGAGACTCTAAAGAGCTTTGGTCTGTTGGCCAGATTTTAAACAGATAGTTGAAACTTGTGACTATCTGGCAACTTTTTCTCTCATGATTTCAAACTACTCAGTTTTTAATTTTTTTTTTATTCTTTTCATCTGTTGAAATGCAAACTCTAAATTTTTTCAAGGAGGAGAACCTATCTAGTTCTAGTCCATCATATTTTGCATTATACTAGAAATAAATCAGATATTTAAATTGTTTATAACTAGGTAGAGAGTGGTACGATTTCAGTCTATAATTGAAATTTTTCTATAGTTTTTGGCATTTACAACTGTTGCCTAGCTTTGCTGGAAACATTTTCCATACTTCAGTGTAGCACTGAATATTTTCTGCAGGGTCAAAATGTGGTTTTAGATGAATGGGCTCCCAGTGCTGTTTGCTGCAGCCAAATATTAGGTACCTTTACCAGGAACCCAGCATATTCAATATTGACATAAAAGAGAAAACACAAATAGTGTTGCTATGCTTAGAATGTTATGTTGCCTAATAAAGCTATTTCTTGGAAGTCTGTTCTTTTTCTGTTTGCTGAGTAAATTATTGCTTCTAAAGGCATTTGTTTTCCCATAGAGCATAAGAAATAAAGTCCCCATTCATTTCACCAAAGTGCCAGGCAATTTCCTGTATCTTTTAAGCCCATAGTTTGAATAAAAAATACCGTCTCTTTTCAATAATCACCTGAAATAGAGCTATAAAGCTCAGATCCTCCCTCTGAATGAATATGGAGACCAGGATGATACTGAGGGGAATCCTGAGGCCACCTGGAGAGAGCTTCCTGATGGGACTCAGGGTTTAGTATTCAAGGGACACAGTAGGATTTTGAATACTTGCTCTGCAAGTGAAATGAACACACATGGCTTCTTTGTATTAGGGGAAAAGATCCTGTTCAGAGGCTAGGGAGATAGCTAGGAGTCTGGGGCCTGTAAAGCCCAGAGTTTGGCTCCTGGCACACTATGCCCCTCTTCTGCACCTGGCATGGCCCTGGTTGCCTCCACTACCTAGAGCACGTGTTCCCCCAGTTGTCCCTAAGCAGAGCCAGGCTGGATACAGGTATGATCTAGTAGCCCAGAACTAACCACATGTTCTGGTACTGGTGGTCTGAGCATGAAAAGTCTTTCAGGCCAAGATCTGTTGGAAATGGCCCAGGTCCCTAAGCACTGCCAAAATAGTCCATATTTTAAAAAAATTAAAAAAAAAACAGTAAAAACCAACAAGGCTGTCACTTGTTGAATTGTATGAATTCCTGTAGAGAACTTATAGAAATTATAATATCCTTGCTGGATATTATATGTGAATATTATAATAGCCAGTGTTGATCAATGCAAATCCAAACTGGTGTTTTGGTACTAAATTTACCATTTAAAAATGATGCTGACATGAGACCCACTAGTCTAATTCAGAGTCTATATAATAGACCATTGGTAATTGAAAGAATAAAATATTATTATGAAATGAGTCACATCACTTGGAAATTATTGAAATCTGGTGACAGGAAGGAGAAACAAGCAAAAGGAAAATCAATTCTGTTCTAGGAAATGAAGCTTTTGAGAAAAAAAGATTAATAGGCAAATAATAGGATGCATATTTTGAATTGATGAGCACATATTGTTCAACATGAGTAATAAATGTATCTTAGTAGCACCTAAAGAAAATAATAGTTTGAACTCTTAAAAATTGAGAAAAAGATATGTACATGCTATAATCTTATATTAAAAGAAGGCAGAAACCCCCTTTCCCAACCAGGGCAGGCCTACTCATGGAAAGTTACCAATTTAGGCCTGAGTGTCCTTTTCATCTTGAAGTAACCTTTTGTTATCTACAAAAGGCCCAGAACAAATTCCTGTTAAAGGTTTAGACCCCCGCCCAGAATCTACTATCTGGCCTGATTGCCTGTATTGCATTCCTGCACGCACGCATAGCCATTGCTGACCCATGATCCCACGGTATCTAGCCGCACCAAATATAGAAAGAAGTATTAAAATGATCTGATTGGTGGGAAATGGTTACTTGGTACAAAGTGATTGGCTGCCTGCGCGCAGACCTTGATGTAATATTTTAAATCTATTGATGGTTATGCGGGCTTTTCTGTAGCGGGAACTATCTCTTAAAAGATCCTCCCTGAAGGGTTCGGGGCTCTTAGCCACTGACCACTGGGGTCATGCTAGGGCCCGAGTATACTCGTTTATTAATAAAACCCTTGCTTTTGCATAGGACCCGTCCTCAGAGTTTTCCTTGGTAGGTGCGGCGACCGAGGCCCCAGCAGTCATCCCATCGGGTGGCCAACCTTTCAATATAATAGTAATAATTTATTGGACCTTAATATCAACTTTCAGTCCTTAAAAATGGAAGAGAATATTTAGATAAAATCATCAATAAATTTTAGTTCAATATAATATTTCAAGAGGTCTTATGATAGATTTTTTTTTTTCTATTTTTTGGTCACACCCGGCAATGCTCAGGGGTTTCTCCTGGCTCTGCACTCAGGAATTACTCTTGGTGGTGCTCGGGGGACCATATGGGATGCCGGAGATTGAACCTGGGCCGGCATGGGCCAGCTGCATGCAAGGCAAACACCCTCCCTGCTGGAATATCGCTCCAGCCCCTATGAGATATTTAAAACAAGTAGTGGGTTGAACTTTCATTTCAATAAATAAATACTCTACAAGGGGCCCAAGAGATAATACAGCAGGTTGTCTACTTTGCAAGCAGCCAGCCAAGGTTCAGTCCCTGGCATACCATATGGTCCCAGGAGCTTGAAAGGAATGATTCTTTAGTGCAGAGCCAGTAGTAACTCCCAATCATAACAGAGGGTGGAAAAAAAATTAAAAGATATATCTAGAATTTGGTAAACCTGAGAAAATTATAGGGAATATAATCATTACCCAATACCTCTTAAAAGTTTTAGAAGAAAATATTTTTATAATGCCCCAAAGATTGCTACATAAAATATCTTGAATCTCACAAAATTACAACTAGAGATGAATCAGAAGTATATTCTCTAAAAAGATGAATTGCAATAATATTTCACTGAGAAAACTTAGTGTGCTTAGTGATAAACAAAGAAACTGATACCAAAAATCAAAAGCACAGTATTATTCCATTTAAATGGCATTACTTTAGACTTTGTCATTATATTATATAAAGAAAACCCTATAATAACACTTTGAATAAGATATAAAAAAATAAACAACAATATGTCTGATAATTTATTGGAATAGTGTTTTATCTTATTTCATAAGACACCAGATTAGTAAAGATTATTTTGCATGAATGTATTCTTACATTAACTATATGATTTGCCAAACCACACATGGAAATTTAAAAAGTGGAAGATATTTTTCTTTGACCTGAAAAAAAAGACCACACATACACTTTAGTGAATTGAAAACAGCTGTGTGCAATCTTTGGCACAGGAAAGTTTTTTGAAAGATTACATCTGTACTGTCAGCTTGAGTTTGATACAATCATCATTAATGTATTTACATATAAATATAAAAATATGCTGAGCTGCTTTAAAACATTTTTTAAAAGTTGACACATCCTTTTCTTGAAATTTTTTG
Organism: Cryptotis parvus; assembly: GCA_021461705.1. NCBI lineage: Eukaryota > Metazoa > Chordata > Mammalia > Eulipotyphla > Soricidae > Cryptotis > Cryptotis parvus. Next base: position 83,556 of record JAJIBD010001221.1, read on the forward strand.
TCCTTATTTTTCTTTTCATGAATTCTACTGGATATATAATATAGGCAACACTGTTCAAATGCAAATATTCGTCATTAAATTAAATAGAATGCAAAAGCTACTAGCAAAGGCTTAGAATGCTTTGTTTCTTTGTTTTCAGGTCACACTCAGCTGTACTCATGGCTGGTATCTGACTCTATGCTCTGGGATCTTTTCTAGGGGAATCCATGTGATTCCAGGACCCAACCAGTCTTCTATGGGCAAGATGCCTGTGATACCTGTTGCCTGAACTCCTCATTCTTTCCTTGACTGTTAATTGACAAAATTATGATTTCAAACAACTTCACCTATGTTATATTCAGTTTTTTGTATAGTATTACATTTCATTTACTAGAATATTCTTAAAAAGACATAAAAACTACAAAATCTTGAGAAGTTTCTATATTATATATAGAGTCCATACGTTCTCTCTTGCCAGACAATTTTTCAGCTCGTTGCATTCTAGTTTTAGAAAACTAGTGTGATTTATTTTGTCTTGGTAGCATAAACTGGAATTCATAGACACTGAATTGAAACAAACAGGTATACATGCAGTAAATTCATCAGATGAAAGATTTTACTTTATGAATCTTATTTTTATAGTGTCCTGTCAGGTGGCAACTCAAGGGAGCTTCTGTTGTGATTCTGAGTGCAACATAAAAAACCTTTTTATGTGTATTTTAAGACCTCCCAGAGGATACTTTTTTTGTGAATTTAGCCCTAAATTAAAAAGTAATAACTTGAGATAGTAATGAATATATAAAAATGCAAGAGTTACTTTCAAAGGGATACCCTATTCCACATTATTTCCCTAAGAAAGAACTAAAGCAAAATAATCAATACAATGGGCAAGAGTGATAATACAGTGAATGGAGTATTGGCTTTGCACACAGCCAAACCGAGTTCCATCTCTGACATCCCATATGGTCCCCTGAGCACCGCTGGGGAGTAATTCCTGAGTGCAGAGCCAGGAGTATCCCTTGAGTATCACTGCAGGTAGCCCAAAAACAAACAACAACAAAAAGAATCAATTCACTTCATGTCTCTTTTTTCAGACATCATTTTTTTCAAAAATAAATTTGAGATGTAGAAAAAATAATTTAGCCTAGGCATGGATATTTGTTGTAAAGAACTTTTACTATGCTGGCAAGTGAATGGAAAGGTTAAGTAGAAAACGTGCATCCTTGCTGTAATTTGTAAACTGATGTGATAACCTCATGTTTAATATTTTATGGAGTAGAAGGTGAATGCTAGAAGGAAAAATGTCACTTGAAGATAAGGGGAATCATATGCTGAGAATGTATAAATGTAACTGAGAATTAACTTGAGTGTTTATTTATTAATTGGTAGATTGGTGTAATATGATGATGAAATAATGAAGGTATCCTAGCAACCATATTTTCATAACAACTGTAGCCTGTAAGACTGTGATGAGTGTCAGACACATTCTTTTTAATTCAGGAGGGCAAGCAAAGATAATTTCATTAATAAACTCTTTCTTGCAAACAAAAGGTAAAGTTGGCCTCACCTACTAGAATTGTTATGAACAAAACTAATATAACTAGATGAAAAATGACATTAACTTAATAATATTGCATATATGCTGATTTAATATTGCAGATTTATGGTATTAAGTTGACAATATTGCATATATAGTGGTGTACAATCTTAGTTGGTATACAAATTGAAAATTCACAAGGTCAGCCCTACATTTAAGACTTCATGTCAAAATAAAATATTGAAACATAAAATGGAAAACTTATTTCTAACTTTGTCCTTTGTTATATCAATAATATAAAAACAAAAACACTTCATGCACATGCTTTTATATTCTAAAGATTGGTTTATTCTTTTCTAATTATCTTCTCTTGATATCTTATTTCTCATATGGAATTTTTCCAACAGTATTTAATGTAGTAAAATTGAATCAAAGATTATTATGTTAGGTATTTACTTTTTGCTCAGATAAAGATTCAACATATTGCGATCATAAAACTACTTCTCTCCACTTTTAGGTCTACAGTGTTCTTAATTTCCATGTTCTCTCATTTAATGCAGTAATAATTTAGTTGCACAAGTGGAAAAAAATAGAAACTTCTCTTTCTACTCAGAGTAGAATGGGACTGATGCAGAGAATGTGTGCATAAAACACAACTGAAAGGCTGAAGAACAAAGATTAGGCAGAAAGTACCATTAGTCTTCAAAATGACTCTGAAAAGGAAGAAGGGACAGAAATTTATGACAAAACCATCTCTATTCCCAGCAGTGAATGCTTCCAGAGAAAATATTAATTTTCTGAAGTTGGACTTCTAACACTATGCACAAAAGTCATCAAAATGGATTAAATTTCTCAATATCAGACCTGAGTTCGTAAAGTATATTGAAGAAAATGTAGGAAATATCCTCCACGACATTGAGACTAAAGGCATCTTCAAAGATGAAACTCCACTAACAAATCAATTGAAAGCAAAGAATAAAGATGAAACTCCACTAACAAAGCAATTGAAAGCAAAGATAAACATATGGGACTATATGAAACTGAAAAGCTTCTTAACCTCAAAATAAACAGAAATACAAATACAAAATACAAAACCAAAATACAAAGACAGTCCACAGAATGGAAAGAATATTTACCCAATACTCATCTGATAAGGGGTTAATATCCAGGATATATCAGGCATTGGTAGGACTTCACAAGAAGAAAACAGTCAACCCTCATCAAAAAATGGGGAGAAGAAATGAACAGAAACTTCAACAAAGAAGAAATTCAAATGACCAAAGGCATATGAAAAATGGTCATCATCACTAATTATCAGGGAGATGCAAATCAAAACAACAATGAGATATTGTCTCATACCACAGAGACTGGCAAGTATCCAAAAGAGCAAAAACAACAAGTACTGGATTGGATGCAGGGAGAAAGGGACTCTCATCCATTGTTGGTGGGAATGTCGACTGGTACAGCCTTTTTGGAAAACAATATGGACATTCCTTCAAAGACTAGAAATTGAGCTCCATTTGACCCAGCCATACCACTCCAGGGAGTATATCCTGGGAAGCCAAAAATGAGAAACATCATCTACACTTTTATGATCATAGCGACATTATTCACAGTAGTCAGAATCTGGAAGCAATCAGAGTGCCCGAGAACAGATGATTGGATAAAAAAAAACACAAAGTATTCCATTGTGTAGATGTGGTACATCTACACAATGGAATACTATGCAGCTGTTAAGAAAAAACAAAAGTTATGAAATTTACCTATAAATGGATGAAGATGGAGAGGATCGTACTGAGTGAAATTAGCCAGGGGAAAAGGACAGATACAGAATGACAGTATTTATTTGTGGGATATAAATAAATAGCATGATACCAATATCCAAGGTCAGGCAAAATATGGATCAGTTCTTATCAGTAGGTGGAATCTACCACAACTGTGTGGGACTCAGAGGTTAGATAAGACAGAGAAGGGAACAATGTGTTAACAATTATTGGAAATGATAATACCAACATAAAACTAAGCATTGAATGTAGGCAAAGGTATATACATGATAACCTCTAAATGTATGTATTATAAGCCACAATGTGTAAGAGAAGGAAGAGAGAAAGAGAGAGAGAGAGAGAGAGAGAGAGAGAGAAGAGAGGAAAAGTGCCTACCATAGAGGCAGGTGGAGGAGGAGAGAGAATCAGGGGACATTGGTGATTGGAAGTGGGCACTGGTGGAGGGATGGGTGCTGGAGCACCATATTACTGAAACCCAAAGATGAATATCTTTGTAATTGTCTATCTCATGGTGGTATAATAAAAATTTAAATAGGAGAGAAAAAAGATAAAATATCCATTTTCCATTTTCCTTTATTATCAGAACGCTCTGTACTATTTGCCACCAGAAATGACACCAATTTATACTCATGGCAACCAAAATGCCTTTCCTCTGAATTCCAGCAAACACTTGTTTCTAATGGTCTGGGAGTGGCAATACCACTCCTAGATATGTATCTGAATATACAAGTGCCAATTTAAAAAGATAGTTACACCCCTTTGTTTATAAAAAAGCACTATTCACGATAGTCAAAACATGGAATCAACCCATAGACCCATCAACAGAGAGAAAGAAAATAAAGAAGCTTATACTTTGAGGTGATTATGCCACATGAGTAAATCAAGAACAACAGAAAGGCAATACTGGATGGTTTCATTCAGATGTAGAATATCAATAACTCCAGCAAAGCAACTGATAAATATACCAACAGAACTAACTCTTAGAATTTCTGATAACTTTAGTAATGGAAGGAAGGAAAGAATCAAACAAAAAGGAAGGCCAAGAAAAAAAGGACAGGCAAGAGGGAGGGAGGGAGGGAGACAGAAAAATAAAGAAAAGGAAGTAGGAGAGACAAATGGTTTGGGTTGCGTAGTACTTGATCTTTGTTGTGGTGTGGGAGGTGTGGTAAATACTGTACACAATATGGGCAGTTAGAAATACCTCTGAGGGGCTGAGCAATTACACAGAGTGTAGGAAAAATTGGCCCAGGCTTTGATCTTTGGTAGGGGGAATGGTTCCCTGAGCCATCTAGAAGTGATCTCTGAGAGCAGAACTAGAAGTAAGCTTACCCTCCTGGGTATACCCTGAAAACTGAATGGAAGGAAGGAAGGAAGGAAGGAAGGAAGGAAGAAGGAAGGAAGGAAGGAAGGAAGGAAGGAAGGAAGGAAGGGAGGAGGGAGGAGGAAGGAAGGAAGGAAGGAAGGAAGGAAGGAAGGAAGGAAGGAAGGAAGGAAGGAAGGAAGGAAGGAAGGAAGGAAGGAAGGAAGGAAGGAAGGAAGGAAGGAAGGAAGGAAGGAAGGAAGGAAGGAAGGAAGAAGGAAGGGAGGGAAGGAGGGAGAGAGAGGAAGGAAGGAAAGGAAGGAAGGAAGGAAAGGAAGGAAGGAAGGAAGGAAGGAAGGAAGGAAGGAAGGAAGGAGGAGGAGGAGGAGGACGGAAGGGAGAAGGAAGGAAGGAAGGAAGGAAGGAAGGAAGGAAGGAAAGAAGGAAGGAAGGAAGGAAGGAAGGAACGGAGGGAGGGAAGGGAGGAGGGAGGGAAGGAAGGAAGGAAGGCAAAAAAGGAAGGAAGGAAGGAAGGAAGGAAGGAAGGAAGGAAGGAAGGAAGGAAGAAGGAAGGAAGGAAGGAAGGAAGGAAGGAAGGAAGGAAGGAAGGAAGGAAGAAAATAAAAAATACCGCTGAAAATTTAGCATGTAAACTAATATTTTTTAAGTTAGAAGTAAAGACCTAGGGCTGGAGGGATAGCACAGCGTGTAGGGCGTTTGCCTTGTATGCATCCGACCCAGATTCGATCCTCGTCAGCCCATATGGTCCCCTGAGCACTGCCTGGTGTAATTTCTGAGTGCAGAGCCAGGAGTAACCCCTGAGCATAGCCGGGTGTGACCCAAAAAAAAAGAGAGAGAGAGAGAGAATTAAAGACCTGGAGATTGTATCACTTGTATCACTTGTCTTTCCATTGTTCATTGATTTGCTTGACCAGGGCACTGGTAGCATCTCCGTGCATCCTGTCCAGAGCTAGTGTAGCCCCAGGGCATCTTCTCATTCCAGGAACATAAAGAACCTCAAAAAATATGTTCAGGTCGTGGAATGAGGTCTATATTTGTTACAGGTTTTTGGCATATCGAATATGACACGGGTAGCTTGCCAGGCTCTGCCATGCTAGTGGGATACTCTTGGTAGTAGACTCTCAGTTTGTGATAATATAAATAATTCACAGCTACCCAAATCCATACATCTGAACATTAAAGCCAAAAAGTAAAAAAAGGCTTTTGCTGCTTTTCCTCCAAGTTTCATGAACTGCATGGAAAGATCATATCAAGAACTCAATTTGAGAAGGGCTCAAGTGGACTAGGCAGGATGAGATTAGGAATATGGCCAAGAAAAGGAATTATAGGTATGGAATGTCAAAGAGTGGGCCTGGGTAGTTCCTGAGTGCCCTAGAATCTGTCCAGTCACCTACATGACTGAGTCATCTAGATGATCAGACACCAGAAAAGAATCATCTCAGATCCTCACTATTGCTTTAATGGGCCACATTATTGGAACACAGTAAAGAAATGTTCACCCACCCACACTTGGCTATAAAGCTATAAAAGGGGGAAGTTTCTACCTTTCTCTGGAATCTTTTTACCAGACAGCCCTCCCATAATCTGGGAGCTTCCCTTCAATGACACTTTTTTTTTCTGAATTTGGCCATTCCATCTCTTATGTCTTGCTTTCACACTTGATTCCTTGAGGACAAGAACCTGAACACAGGGGACTGCCGTGACACACTGAAAGGAAATATGAGAAATCGAGTTCTCGGTCTTTCAGCTTATGAAACACAGCACAGCTGAGTTGAGAAATGGTGCTAACTTCCTAAAACATGTAGCAACACAAATATTAATTCAGAAAACTTCCCCATGAGTGACAGTATGACAATTCTAAAGTGAATGGAAAGATCGTAAGGCTAATATCCAGCTAGGAACTGTCTTCAGTGTTTAAGTAATTAGAAGTGAAAAAATTGAATAATATCCAAAATATCAGATGCTATTTTCCCAATTGTCTCAGTGTCGGGGACACAATATTATTTGTGTTCTCTTTAAGCTTAAAATTCATTTAGTGTGTTTAGTAAAATGATGCATTTCATCAGGTCTTTGGAAATTTAGAATTGCTTAACTTTCTTCATCGGTCAATTTTCTTTGTTATTTGTATATAAGAGAAGAGGTTAATAATGTAGAATTTTTTCAAAACACCCACAAAATGAAAACCCTGGTTAACTAGCAGAATTCATCTTAAGCACTAACAGCTCTGCTGTTAAATTTTTAATATTAAGTATCAGGTGCTCTGTTTCCACATTGAGGCAAGTAATGTCTCAATCCAGCACCCTCAGCATCTGCAGAACAACTGATGAAATCAATTGTTATAAATTCTTATAAATGAAAGGATGATGACTTTCTGAGAAACTTGGTTGTGATGATGCAAATAGACCCCTCCCAGGACAGAGTTATGTCTTTCTTCTTCATCATTCTATGCCAATCATTCTATACCAGGCATGGAGTCTGGTACATCTAGAAGAACCTAGTAAATATGTGTTGAATAATTCATGACTAGCATTTAATTTGTCACATTTAGCTCACATATCATTTTAGAAGTTGTGAATATTTTTCACTGAGATTAACATATTGTTATAGAGGAAGGAATTACAAAGCATAGTTATTTTCAAATTTTTGATAATTGTAGACTCTAGACATGAGAGGCCCCAGAGTTTGGATTGTTTTCTTTCCATTTTGGAAATCTTTTATATTCTTTCTGTATAAATTTTCTTTTGAAAAGTAATCCCGGTTTTATGATGCTAGCAATTACAACCATTATTAGTCAACAGACTACCTCTATTTGGATAGCTGTCAAAAAATCATGATATTGTTCTTCTTACCCAAGTCCTGATCTAAGAACATGTAACAGACTGCAGACACATTTCTTCTTGACTTATCTTCACTGTCCTATTATCCATAATGTCAATAAGTCCATCACTATATAATACTTTCATTGTGTGCACATTCTAGAATAAAATAACATATCACTATCACTATCTTCCCGTTCATCATCTATTTGCTAGAGCGGGCACCAGTAATATCTCCATATGTCCTGTATCATGCTAGTAGAGCCCAAAGGCGTCCCGCTTGCTCCAGGAACATAAAGATCCTCAAACCATTATATTAGGACACAGGAATGACCTAATATAAATGTTACTGGTATTTGGCATATCAAATATGACACGAGCAGCTTGCCAGGCTTGCCGTGCAGGGTGGCATACTGTTGTAGTCACCTCTAAATAAAGCATTTATTGATGATCCGTGTGGCCACTAGCGGCTGCGCGATCTGGGCTGTGATAGTCTGGTCTGCTGGGTGGAGCTGTACGAGAGGGAAGTCCGGATGTGGAAGATGGCGGCCCCCATGGAGTCGGGGGGGTCGTTTGGCTTGTTGTGAGGCTCTGCTGGGGTGGCAGGCCAAGGCTAGAACCCGCCATGCCTCCTAGACACCTCATGAGAAGCTGGGCACAGGGAGAGCAAGGAGCAGCTCTGCCCCATGTCTGAGAGTCTCTGGTTCAGCATACCTGGGATGGTTTGAAAAAAAAAACTGCTGCAGGGTGGGTGTGGATGATCCAGGCTGTGATAGTCTGGTCTGCTGGGGGAGCTGGGACAAGAGGGAAGTCAGGATGTGGAGGATGGCGGCCCCCATGGAGTTGGGGAGGAGGGGTCCTCTGGTTTGTTGTGAGGCTCTGCTGGGGTGGCAGGCCAAGGCTAGAACCCGCCATGCCTCCCAGGCTCTTCATGAGCAGCTGGGCACAGGGAAAGCAAGGAGCAGCTCTGCCCATGTCTGAGAATCTCTGGTTCAGCATACCTGGGCCGGATTGAAAAAAAAAAACTGCTGCTGGGTGGGTGTGGATGATCTGGGCTGTGATAGTCTGGTCTGCTGGGTGGAGTTGTGATGAGAGGGAAGTCCGGATGTGGAAGATGGCGGCCCCCATGGAGTCGGGGGTGGGGGGTCGTCTGGCTTGTTGTGAGGCTTGCTGGGGTGGCAGGCCAAGGCTAGAACCCGCCATGCCTCGCAGGCGCCTCATGAGCAGCTGGGCACAGGGAAAGCAAGGAGCATCTCTGCCCCATGTCTGAGAGTCTCTCTTATAACAATATAAGCTGATATTTATTTATTCTATGCAACAATAATAACATATCTCTTGTAGGTGAATTAAAATGGTAACTCCCAACTGGTATAGAACAATGCAGATTTTAGAAAGAAGAATCATCTATTTGATACTACACAAATTGCTATGCTACAGATCTAGGACTGAAATACATGACTAAGTTTTATTGATCAATAATTTTACCTATCAATAATAGTTTTAGTGAAGGAACTTTGTAAATATCTAAATCTGCGATAATATTGTTAAGTCAAGATTGGATAAATAAAAATTGGATCCTTTAATGCAAGGAATTTATATCTATATATAAATTTATATAAGCAAGCTTTAAAATATATATTGGTAAAAACTGCAAATACTCTGTTACTATTGTTTTTATTCTATGCTCATTAAACATAAATGAATAACATCTAAGATATGCTTTGAAAAAATGAGAACTATAAGAAAAGGTGAGAGTATTTATATCTGTTTTATATTAAGAATATGAAAAAGCATTTCTCTAAACCTACTTTTAATAAGTCAATATTTTATCTACTTATTCTCATTTTTTAAAGAAATACTTTTTATTTCTAGTTTATTTTTATCTTATTTTATTTGCTTTTTGTTTTAAGATTCTAACTGCTATCCAGAAATATTCTGTATTAATCTATTTTTTTTAGTAATAGAATTGCTCAAGTTCCTTTTGGTACTTCTAAAAATATCCCACAAATTTGAGATTAATCTATGACAGCAGCATTGCCATGATTAACCTAATACTATAGATTGGACGCCTGGAATGCTGGCTGACTTTGACCGAGAATGTGGAAAGATAGGTCTACAGCTGAATCTCAGCAAAACTGTGTTCATGAAAAATGAACTAGTTCCAGAGGCCCCATTCACTCTCAATGGAACAAACATCTCTGAGTGCAGCAGTTATGTGTACCTAGGTTGAGAAGTCAACATGATGAGCGACCTAAAACCTGAGCTGCACAGGAGGAAGAGAGTGGCATGGAATGCCTTCAAAGGCATCGAAGAAATAGCTAAAAAGACAAAGAACCTCCAGCTCCAGGCACATCTCTTCAACTCCACCGTTCTCCCTGCATTAACATACGCCTCAGAGACCTGAGCCCTACGAAGCAGGATGAGAATGCTATTTGGGTCTCCCAAAGAGGAATAAAAAAGAGCTATTCTTGGAATATCATGCCTCACTCAAGTGAAAGAAAGAATCCATAGCTCCGACCTCTGTCGCTGTTCCAGAAGTCAGGGACGCTGCCTTGTTTGCCAAGGCATCGAAAATCAGATGGGCTGGACATGTAATGCGATTTGGAGACGACTGCTGGACTAGATCCCTAACCCACTGGATCCCACGGGATGTCAAAAGATCACATGGCCACCCACCTACAAGATGGATGGTCAGACTTCTTCATCAAAACCCTGAACGAACGGTTTGAGGCTCTCTGTATTCCTGAAGCAACCAGATGCCATCGGGCCACACTGGCACATGATAGGGTCAAATGGAAATATTACTGGCGCCTGCTCGAGCAAATTGACAAATAACGCATGTCAAGTGATCAAGTGATAATACAAAGACAAAACGCAATTTAAAAATTTATTAAAGGAAGTGATCAGACTCAATCAACAAACATCCAAAAGGTATAAAATCTTCATGTATTAGTTCAAATTGTAGTGGATAATGAAAAAAAGTGCTACAATAACTTTAAATGATCAAAATGGTTTTCTGGATTTTTTAGTTTCACCAAATGCTTGACATAGAGGAAAATACACACAAGGAATTTGAACATGCATAAGATATTTGAAGTATATAGACCCTTACTAAGAATCCAATCCTGAAGGACTATCCAAAAATTAACTCACCTGATCCATTTGCCAGTTATTAGATATTTATTGACTTAGTTTATAAAGAGAAGAAAAGTTATGTCACCTTTCAAGATCACAAAGGAGTTAGCTGTGGAGCGGACCTTCAAAACTGTATCTCTCTGACTCCAAATACTTTTTCTTCAACAACTAGGTTTTAATCTGATGAGAGATAATTAAAATTGTTTTAAAATTTATTAATTGTATTAACTGCTTTCAGACTTTCAATAAAGTGAAAACCAGTGAGAAGAGAGAATTATTTCATGAATTAATTAAGCAGAAATTTACAAAATCATTATAATGACATTCGAGTTTCAGTTTTTAATCTAATATCATAATATTATAAAATAAAAACTATTTACCAAGTATCAGTAGCTGGACAGGCAAAGGTTTTTAAACTGGTAGTTAAAAACTACTGTGTTATAAGTAAGAGAGTCGAGCTGAGTTTAGATTAGAATATGCAAATTTTTATAAATAAAATCACAATGACAGAGAATGAAGTAGAATTCACAAATACTACCAGATTATAGCAGTTCAGTTCATGAACACTGGATGCCTATGGTGTTAGAACCCAGGACAGCCCTGGTATAAAAATTGAATGCAAGATTTTCCCAAATACCTGAAGAAGAACTTTCCTATTTAACATAGCATGTAGGTTATTATGAAGGTCTGAAAATATTTTGACCATCAATTTATTTGGAAACATTTAAAAAAAATTAATTTTTAATTTTATTATAACACTGTGAGATAACATTTACAAAACCTTTCATGATTGTGTTTCAGTCATACAATGTTGCAGCACCCCATACCTCCACAAATGCACATTTACCACCACCAATGTCCCCAGATTCCCTCTCCCTCCCCAATCTGCCTGTATGGCAGGTACTTTTATTCTTTCCTCTTCTTCCTCTTCCTCTTCTTCTTCTTCTTCTTCTTCTTCTTCTTCTTCTTCTTCTTCTTCTTCTTCTT
>JAJIBD010001222.1:0-320120 GCA_021461705.1 Cryptotis parvus
TAATTTCATGTGAAGTGCTTCTCATTCTAATTCATTTAAAAAACAGGTGCTGGGTTTTCTAGTCTGTTTCTGGGAGTTCCTTGATCATTTTTTGATCACTTGACATCCCATTATTCATCGATTAGCTCGGGCGGGCGCCAGTAACATTTCCATTTTGACCCCTATCACGTGCCATTGTAGCCTTAAGGCATCTGTTTGCTTCAGGAATAGGAAGAACCTCAAACTGTTCATTCAAATCTTGCCAAGAAGTCTCCCACTTACCTGGTAGGTTGGCAGCCCCGTGATCTTTGACATCCTATGGGATCCAGTTAAGTAATGGCTCTAGTCCAGTGGTCATCTCCAAATCGCATTACATGTCCAGCCCATCTGATTTTCGAATTGCGTTGGCACACGGTGGCAGCATTCCTGACTCTAAAACAATAGTGACTCAGGTCGGACTCTGGATTCCTTCTTTCATAGAGTGGGAGGCGTGATATTCCAAGCATAGCTCTTTCAAATCCTCTTTGGGAGACCCTGAATAGCCCCCTTCCTCAACCCTGTTTGGAGCGCCCAGGTCTCTGGCAAGTATGTTACGCAGGAGAATGGTGGAGTCAAAGAGATGTGCCAGAGCCGGAGGTTCCCTGGTCTTTTTTTAGCTATTTCTTCGATGCTCTCTTTGAAGGCAATCCATGCCTCTCTCTTTCCCTCCCCCCAAGCGCAGTCTCAGGTTTTAGGTCATTCATCATGTGTTGACTGAGCTAGGTACATAACTGCTGAATTCAGAGATGTTTGTTCCATTGAGAGTGAATGGGGCCTCTGGAACTGTTCATTTTTCATAAACATAGTTTTCTTTAGATTCAGCTGTAGACCTATCTTTCCACATTCTCGGTCAAAGTCGGCCAGCATTTGTGCAGCTTGAAGCAATATTTGGTGTTCGCCGGGAATGTATACAGCGAAGCGAGGTGGGGGTAGGCTGGGACTGTCTTTCATCACTCCCATTCCTTCCCTAATTGTCACATGATGTTCTCAAGGGTGGCGCTGAAGTTATTTTGGTGAAATGGTATCCATTCCAATTAACAGTAGCTCCACTCCTAGAATTTGGGTTTGTGTGACCTGTAAATCTATATAATTATTTTTCTAGCATTTAAATTCCTCTTTATTTTTGTCTCCAATATCAAATACTCAGAACAGTTAACTTCGCAAAGGGAAGGGGATGCCTGCTGTTTTAGATAAGGGAAGAAATAAAGGGAGATGGGGGGGTCAGAACGCCGAGAGTGAGTAGCACATAGGGAGAGCGTTTGTTTGCAGTAAAACGACCTGGATTCGATCCGACACATCCCCTTTATGGGCCCCTGGAGCACGCGAGGTAATTCCTGAGTGCAGAGCCAGGAGTAACCCCTGAGTATTGCCAGGATGTGCCCAAAAAGCCTAAATATTTTTTATTAAGAGTATTTTGTGACCTTCCACTAACCAAAATTTACCTATGGTTGGTATTTTTGACTTTCGCGTAAAGTGTTGAACTCCCAACACAGATGAATTTAGCTCTTCACATCTCTTCTTATGGTGCGAATTTCAATAACCTGTTATTTGGTTAATAATAACGTTACTTATAGATGATTTTCAAGGAAGGCAGATTAAAATTTCTGGCTTCCTTTTCTGTTATAGGCTGGCTCCAAGTAGACTTTCAGATTAATTTAAAATATATTAAAATAAAATATATTGAATTTTGTGAAGCTCTGCTTTGAAATCATCTTGTGATCAAGTGGTACTCCATAGGGCATTCGTGCTAAAACTGATAATGCTAGTGGTTTTGGGAATAATATGTAGTATAGTGTCCCCCACATGCACCATTAGTTGTCCTGTCTTGTTTTTGACTGAAATCTATCTTCGTTGGAGGCCTTGAGCTCTACTTCCTGCCCCCCATACTGCTTTCTCTTTGGGTGCCTCTACCTGCAGCAGAGAGTGCTACAATAACCTGCCTCTCAGCCCTTCCTTTAAAGTGATCCTGTTAGTGGCTCTTTGGTTTCTAGCTTCTTTGCATTAGTAAAATGGCATTTATTTTCTACCCCCACAAAAGGAATTGACCGTAGTGCTCTTGAAGGATATGCCTCCAGTTTTTGAAAGCTTTGTAACTTTGAAGGCTTCAAACAAACAAAAGTAATTGAGAGAGGACCTTTTCTTTATCACATTTGCAAAATGTTTGGGCCCAACCCTATTCTCTTTGCTTTCTCAGAATTTCCCTAAAGTGTTTCCATATGCAGCAGTAATCATGAGTTTGATTTTGTGTATCTAATATATTTGGTATGTCCAAATGAACCTTTTTTTGGCATTTTGGGCCTAACATCCGCAAATGCTCAGGGTGGGTTACTCCTGGCTCTGCACTCAGGAATTTACTCTCAAAAGATGCTATTAGGGGATCATCATGGGATGCCTGAGATGAAGAATCCAGGTCGCCCGCCTGCAAGGCAAACACCCTATCCAATGAGCTATCGCTTGGTCCAATAAACCTTTTTTTGTAACTATCTTGGTCTGAGCCCAAATAAAACTTTCTTCTGGATTTTTTCGGGCTATGTATTTATCTTAGCTACAACATCATTTATTTTAAAGTTTAAATTACAACTTGATTTATTTATTCCTTCTAAGGCCAATAGTTTGAACTTTTTTAATATGGTAATTTGTTTGGGAAATGCTAATGTGGAACTTTAATTTTCACTTTGAAGGGTATTCTTTTGTTTATTTTTGGGCTTCCCTGGTCGCCGAAAGTTAATTCTATAAGTTATGCAGTACCTAGTTGTTATTTTTAGCTGTGAAAATAATTTTTTATATTCTAATGACTCAGTTCTAGCATTACCTTACTTTGTTTTGGTTTATGGGTCACACCTGGTGATGCTCAGGGATTTCTCCTGCCTCTTCACTCAGGAATCTATGGAGACACTCTAAAAACCATGTAGAATGTGGGGGATCGAGATCTGGGTTGGCACATGCGAGAAACACACTCCCCACTGTGTTGTCACTCTGTCATCTTCATAAACTCTGTGGCTTCCTTGCCACGAAGACATGTATCAGTTCGGTCTATGGCACCTTTCCCTCCTGCCCTATCACAGCATGTTTCTTCTTAAATTCAGTTTTGTAATACTAAATTGGGGACAGAGCCGTGAGCATCATGTCTTTAAATTATTTCTGTTGTTGACCCTTTTTGAAATTCAGCCCAAGTGATATCATTATAATTTGCTAACATCCTTAAAAGCTTGAATTTTCAAATGGTTACTTTACCAGAAAGATATTCATTTGCTTCCAGTGGATAAAATATTGAAGGCTGTTTATGCATTAGGTGTGCTCTGCAATGTTTTTCTATTTTTTTAAATCATATACACACTTCAGTATGTAATGTTGTGGCCTCAGTACAGCAGCAGAGACTTTATTTTCCTTCGTATTTTTGATTCCTACATGAGTGCCTTGCCTTGTTTTTTATTGTTACCACTCTAATATGTGGCACGGTCCCAGATTTTAAGCTTTATGAAAGGGCCCGCGAATTCTAGTTGTATTTCCCCCTTTATTTTGGTTGAAATGGGGAAAGTGGCTCACCCCCTAGTCTAGTGGCCGCCTCTCAGGCCTCAAAATTCTAGTTAGGAAGAGTTTGGTGAAGACACATGTTTGATAATAAAGCACATTTACATGCTCTTGAGATTGATTTATGCAAAGAAAATCCTCAGATTTGATGAATTTTCTTTAAGAAATTTAATTGCACCGTACTAAAAATTTTTTATACATAGCCCCTCCCAACAATAAATCCTTTCAGTAAAATGCTTTACGCAGTTTGAAGCACGGGGGAATAGTGCCTAGGAGATAAGTGTGTTAACTTGTTGTGTTTGATTTTAAATAGACACCAAATCCTACGCAAGCGAGTTTATCCCCTTAAAGGGGAGGATCAACCTCCAGGCTGAGTGCTGTGTCCCAGTCCAATATGTCTGCCTTCTCAAGTGTTCTCTCACCCATCAGTGGGAAGTCCTGCTACCGCCGGATTAGCTCCAGGTAAGCTGGAGTAACTATTTCCAGTGCATTTTTGTGTATCAGAGCTGAGTAACCATTTTTACAGTGTATTCCAGGTATCAGAGCTGTAAACAACCATTTGCTCTTGGTTTATCAGGATCTGAAATTGTGTATTTAAATAATTCACCTTTAGTACCAAATTAAGTTCTCTATTCTGGGTTTTTGATACCACAGATCAATGTGTAGTTGGAAATTTTAAAGCAAAACTTACATATGAACAAAACTTAAGTATAATGACTTTAAAAAGCCCTAAAAATAAATTTATAGGAGAAAACACTTATCTTAGAAAAGTCTGTCTGGATCGCAGTATTTCCCTAATTTTTGTGTCAGTGATAAAGTCATTTAAAAGTGTAAAAAGAATAATAGAATATTGATATGTATATGTGTTTTAAGGTCCTTCTTTACTAAGTTCTCTAAAATTCTATAAATTCAATATAGTTTGAATATAAGGTTACATTTATTACCTTTCTGTAGTGGTAAGTTAAAATTATCAAGCAAAGTATAATAAATAATAATGGAAAATAAGTGTAACATGTTAGAGGTGATTGAGGTAAGAAAAAATAGGACTTCTTAATTACTTTCTTCCAAGCCCTACCCTGAAATGTTGGGAGAATCAGAACAAATGTGCTCAAACCTCTGAGTTCTAGAAACAGTGCTTTGTTTATTGAGAGACCTGCTTGCTGTAAAATCTAGTGCCTACCTTAAAATTCATGCATATTTTGCATTTGAAAATAATCTTACTAAAAAAAGATTTCTCAGGTACTTAATGTTTATCTCTCTAATGTGTACCTTAATTTAGAAAATTGATGTGTACAAATTTATACTGAAGTCATCCTTGAGTGCTGAGCACAGATTACTTATCTTTAAACTGCCCCGCACAGAGATGGTTTCTAGAGCTCGTATTGATCACATGGTCTCCGAAAGTTTCATAGAATAGAAAGAAATGAATTGCACAATACAAAATAAAGCTAAATAAACTGCCTTCTAGGTCAGTGTGGAACTAGTTGTGCCTTCAGGGCTTAGTTCAGTGGAAAGTAACTGATACAGTGCTGTCAAACAGGGAGACTGGGTGAAGTCAGGAGAGGGAGATACAGCGATGGTTGAGGGAACGGCATCATGTGTGCTCAGAGGCCGAGTCACCTGCGAGGTCCAGGATCTTATCAATGCCTCTCTCCTGCCTCTCCTCGTCCTTCCCATCCATGCCCCTCCCTCCTGTCCCGTCTTCCCTGTACTTGTCCCCTTCCTTTTCTTCTTCTTTGACTCTTTTCTCAGAATCAGTTAAATTTGTAAACATTTTCCCTTCTTCCCTAGAGCGCAGTTTCAGAATTGAATATCCCTGATAGCCTTAAAGTTTTACTTGTAAGTAACATGCTACTATGATTTTTTCCCATTGTTTACATGAACATAATGTACACATCAGCTATACATGTAAAGTTTACAGAGAGCGTCCAGACTTCTGAGCAGTTGTAGAGCATAGCGTGGTCAGGATGCCGTGCACCACTCAGAGAACTCTGGCTCTCTTCATTGTGAACACATCCTTGTTCCACAAATAGATACCTTGTTTATGTCTTTGATCAGACTAGTACAGACTTGCCATGTTTTTAAAAAGGATATTTTTAAATATTGGGAGTTAAAAAGTTAAAGGGTATTCAAAATATTAAAAAATCATTAATGCTGTGCTATTTTCTTGAGCTTTCTAATTTAGGCATAGGTAGATGTTTCGCTGGTCTCAGGTATCACAACCTAAATTTCAGATAAATTTAATTAAAAAAATTTCATTAGCTGTGAAGCGTTAATATTCTGCATAGTTCTGTCATGAACATGGTGGGTTCTACTTCCTGTTAGTGAAAAATAATTACTGTCTGAATCATTGGAAATTGGTTGGTATATCATACTAAAATGTATTCCTGAATTCATTTTCTATTAAAAATTAATCATCCAGATGACAGTCAACTGAGCTGAACTTTTTTAAAAAAATTGAATGGTTTTGCATTTGTTATTTTACCTGTTTAGTTCTGTTAATGACTTAGCTGTGGAGATAAGCAAAGGAAAAAGCGCCTTACTCTCAGAAAACTGCTTACACGCCAGTATCTTCCGTTATTTCTCACCCACAAAGGCTGTTTTTGTTCTCGGAAGGTTCTTGACATACTAAACCAAAGGGTTGTAAAATAAAATAGATCATAGGACTTATTTGCGTGTATTAGTGATGGTTTATTTTAGCACTTTTGTCTCTATAGCAAAATCATTGGTACCTCCAGCTGTTTTTATTTTCTGTCTTTTTGTATCTGTTCCAGATATTATTGTTCTACAAAAAATATGAAATAACTACAAAATTATTAAACCTTAAATATTTTGGCATGCAGGTAATTTTCATTGTTTATAAAAGTATATTTTAAGTATATTTTTTGACCGACAGAAATGCAAAAATACACGAACAAAGTTGAGTAGATGTTGATATTTTGAATTCCTTCAAATCATAAATTGATAAAAGCATGAAACCTTGGACAAAGTAGACCTTGGGTCTACTTTAAAATTTCCCTCTTCTGTCAGGAGCACATCCAGGAATTCTGGGGGCACACTCCCGCTCTGGGCTTGGGGTTCAGTGTCTTGGTGCTCAGGGGACTGGGTGGGGCCAGCATGGGCAGCCTAACTCTTCTCTCTCTCCAGCCCTTGAGTGAATTTAGATTTCTTCTTCAGATTTGTTTTTGGTGGTTAAAAAAATTGTATTATTCTTTTTTTCTAAAATTATTTTCTTGTTATTTTTTAATGAAGAAGTAAAACTTTACAGAGGCCAGAGAGACAGTGCGGGGTGAAAGTGTTTGCCTAGCATGCCTTTGACCTGTAGTGCAGTCCTGGTACCACCTATGGCCCCTGAACACCACCAGGAGTGAGTCCTGGGTTTCACTGAGCGTGGCCATAGCCCCCTCCTTTTATACAAAGAGGGAAACCTTATGCAAAAATTGTTTTAATTGATTTAACTTACTCTAATTAGGTTTAAATATATATTAAAATATGAAACATATTAAGACTCCACTGAATTATTTGAATAGTTGTTTTTATTCCTAAGAAGTCAGCAAATTTAACCAAAAGAATAATAGCTTTGTATCTGAGTTTCTTCTTTGAAGATAGTTATTATAAGACTGTTCACATTGTGTCACTTACTTGGGCTTTCATTATCTTTGAAAATTCTTTCAACTAAAATGCATTTTTTTGGGGCGGGACCATGGCACAATGGGGAGCGTGTTTGCCTTGCATGCCGCCAACTCAACTTGGTTTCTATCCCGGCATCCCATATGGTCCTCCGAGCACTGTCAGGGTACACGGCCAGGAGTAACCCCTGAGCAATGCCAGGTGTGACCTAAATAAAGCAAAAAAAAAAAAGGCATTTTTGTTTTTGTTTGGGTGCCACACCAGCGGTAGAGGTCCAATGTATGGCGCCTAAGGCTACCGCCTGCTCCCTGTGATTTAGCCCTTGGAGCTCGGTTCTGGCCCTTCAGATGCCTTGGAGGAATTGGGGTGAAGTGGGGTCTGGCTTGGTGCTCAGGGATCACTCCTGGTGGTGTTTGCCAGAGACTGAGCTGGGATTTGCGGAGTGCTTGACAAGTGTGCCTTAATCTGTTATCTCCCCTGCCCCTTATGATGCATTTTAAGAAATATGTACTTTCCTGTGGTCATAGCTTGTGTATCTTAGAGGCTCATTGCCTTCCAAAAGTTAAAACCACTGGTTTAATATACTCTTAAATTTAATTTAATTTTTATATTAAGTTATCTTAAGAGTACTTAAGTAATTTATGTGCCATGAAAAAGAATTTTATCATGGGGCCTAAACTGCTGAATTTGGGGGTTTTCTGGAGAAATCCTTTTCAAAGCATAAGAGCTTTTCCCTAAGTGTATTTTAACTTGTATTTTAGACTTGTAGACTTTAGAAGTATATTTTAGTCTTGTAATCTAAGTATAGTATTTAGTTACCTCACTATTAACAACTTTTATTTGAATGATTTTAAGAGGTAACGTAAATGAGCCTGTATTTCAAAGTGTCCTGATACATATTATTATTGGTTAAATCACGAATTGAGTAGTGTCTCTTGGTATGCATATATATATATACATATATATATATGTATATATATATATATATATATATATATATATATATATATGGGCGGGGGTAGAAGGGAGTCTTGAGTTTGAAAATGTCATTATTGATTTATAAGTGATTTTGAGTATTTTTAAATACTCATTGTTCAGAATGTGTGTGGTGCAGTTTTTTGATTCTAAGATAGATTTTTATTCTTAGTTTTTAACTTTTATTATACCACTGTGAGGTACGCAATTACAAAGCTCTTCATGATTGGCTTTCAGCCACACCGTGTTCCACCGCCCATCCCTCCACTACTACACCCTTCCCAAGATAGATTTTAATTTTCTAAGTTGTAGGAAATGTTTTTTTTTTTTTTTGGTAGGAAATGTTATGCTAGTCCTGTCATCATAACTTTTTATACTAATTTTATTTAGAAAATGCTAAAGTAAATATTTTTTAGATTTGGGCTTTTGAAATACAGGTTTTTGAAATTAATTTTATTTCATATATGTTCCTGTGTATTAGCTTGATGGGAAAAAATTGATTGTAATTTATTTTTTTTACTTAGGCAAGTTGTGGAGAAGGGAAAAAGAAATTAATATGTACTGTTCTTCAAACTGTTAAGCTACTAAATTTAATTGAAGGTTTGAGTAAGAGATCCTCCAAAGTTTTGTGCTAAAAAATTATAAAAGCTTCTTATTTATTAGCTTTATTTGGTGTTTCCCCCAAATAATAGATGAAGAAAGGAGGTTTAATTAATTTCACTTGGCGTAGTTGCTGGCTCTTGGACAGTGATCAAGTATTGGTCTTTGCCTCAAAGTGGAACCTTTGAAGCTTACTTAGTCTTGCTTTATGCCACTTTATAGACGACATGACGACATTCCTGACAGGCAATTATGAAACTTCTCCATTCTCAGTCTCTTACAATGATAAGGAATTTATTCGCTAACCAAGGAAACCTATGTTTGAACTGTTGGATTAAAATAAGAAGACTGTTTTATGCTGAACTAAACTCTTATGTATTATCAACTGGTCCTAGGGTTTTTGTGTGTGTGTGTGTGTGTGTGTGTGTGTGTGTGTGTGTTAAATGGAGTAAATGAATTTTTTCTTTTTCATATGCTCGGGCTCTCAGTTATTTTCTTTTTAGGCTAGTTGTAATTCATTTGTTTGTTTATATATCTGATCTGTAGGAATGACTGAATAATAATTCAAGGGAGGCAAACTGGAAAATATTTTTTAACAAATTGCATAGATCCAAGTAGAACTTAAAGAAGTTCGAAAAGTAGTGTGGGTAAAATTAAATTTACCGTGATATCCAGCTTTAAATGTGTGTTCCGTTGGCAAAAGTCTATGGCTGTGGATTTTGTGGGATAGTCAAAACTGAGTTTATTTTGATACTTATTCTGAATTATTTTTACTCTGAATACCGAGAAAGTAGTTCAGTATTAAAATATCTTATAATTGTTAAGCTAAATTTCCTTAATATTATTACAGATTCCTTATGAATATTTTGGCGTTTTTTTATCTAGGCATATATGTGGTACCTACTTATAGCTTGCTCATTTAATTAAAGGGTTTTTTCCATTTAATTAAGTTTTAGTTTTGTTTTGGAAAACATTTCGATAATGCTATCTCTTAAATTCACTTGCCGTACAGTGAATTTTAGTAATTTTGTAAGTACCTTCAAAGAACTCAAAACTGCAAATAGTTAAGAAGATGCTGACTTGTTGGCAAATAAGGAACAGAAATAGGCCTTTTGTGTCTAACCGCACAGGAAGTAGTCATCGTGTGTTTTGAGTTGCCAAAGTTTTCTTAAAACCAGTTAAAACATTTGTGAGAATTTTTACATTGTATGTTTCTATTTTTTATAACGGCTTTGTTTTTCAGGTAAAATTCAGCAGAATCATTCAAACTTTTCCAGATTCTCTCTCATTGGGGGTTGTTGTCTACATAAAAAGTTTGTTTTCTACATAAAAAAAATAATAATTAAAAACACTGCCCTAGTTGAAATCCTGGGGTCCCTGCGAAGGCCCTTTCAGTGCCTTCTGCTGTTGCTCTTTGTGGAAGGGGTTGCTCTGTGTATGCATGTTTGTGGTTTACAGAAGTCCCGGGGAAGATCACTGACGGTAGGAACTGTAGAGCACAGTGAGTTGGGAATGCGTGCTGGCTATATTCCCTTCCCAGTGGGAATTTCAGGAAGCTGAGGCGGGGACATTATTGGTGCAGAGGGGGATGTGGCCGCTGCAGCTGGCTTGGAGACCTTAACCCAGGTAAGGCTTAAGTAGCTATGGATAGATCCCGACTGCTTGAAGAATGCCTGTGGAACATCAAGTTGTGTGAGTTCCTTTTGTGGGCTTCCTGTTTCAGTCACATGGCACTTACCACATTTCACTACATAATTGTCAAAGAGTTTGTAGCAGACTTTTTTGCAGAAATATGAGATGGGACCATTATGGAGAAACCTTTAAAAAATATATATAGTGCTTATATTACTTCAAAACAGTATGCAACAAATGTGTGACAATTATGTGATTACAGTTATACAGTGAATACAGTAACAAAGGGGTAGTAGTTACTACCTCAGTAGTAGTTACTCCTCAGTAGTTAGGAGTGGCTGGATACAATGACCAAGGGTTAGGCAGTGAGTAGGGAGTGACTGTGGAGTGCCGTTAATCCTAGTTTTCAGTCACCTGTATTTTGCTATTTTTAAATGAAGATTCAGTTGCCTTTAGAATATGGTGACAGCTCCCTGTAGCTCTACTGAAGTATCTGTGCGGCTTTCCTTGGGGTCCCTACACTTCAGCTGTTTTATTTCTATAGTGAGATAATGTTATATGATTTGAAGAGAAATTTTCTGACATAAAATTCCATTTTCTGGCCCAGAGATATTTAGGTGATGGGTAAATGCAAGTGAAGACAATGATGAAAGATAGCAAAAAGTAGAGAATTATTTTTGTACGAGACCTACAAAGGGCCTTTATAAGCAGATGGATGCCATTGACCGAGTCTGTCAATGGAAAAATAGCAGGTTTCCCTTGTGTCTAGAGTGCAGTGAGAGCCCTTTGGCTTTAGTGATATAAGGTTAGTACCTGAACTGTGTTAGAGGGTTGCAATGGTTCTGAGTGAATTGAGAGTTAGAGGGCGGGTGGGTAATGCTAAATGTCCAGAGCAATGATGGCTTATTAGGGATGAACCGAATTAGGCCCACAGCCTCCGTGGAAGGTTGGCACAGAGCAGCCTGGAAACGGAAGTTTGTCCGATGGCTGCATCCCAACTGTGGCTCCATGTCTCACTTATGGTCTCTCTTTCCCATCCTAATTACCTGATGCACAACATTTTTGGACATTTTCTTATTTTCATCTTCTACTTAAAACAACTATAACTGATTTAGCATGAAGAAAATAAAATTTTAAAATAATAGCAGCATCTATGACTTCAATTGTTAAAACTTCGTATTTTAATCAGTTTTTCCTAAAAAGTTTCTCAAAATTTATAGTGCTTTGTTGCTTCAAACAAAATTGTTTTCATGACTCCTGCTTGACTTTTGTAACGTGATTGTATTGTACCAAGGTTCAATAAACATCTTTTGGTGTCAGGCTGTAGACCAGTTTGCCTCAGTGTTAATTTAAATTCTTACTCTTTCTGTTCTCTTCATTCTTCAGTATATTAGATTATAATTCCTTAAAGATAAGATCTTTTGTTGCTTCAAATCTCTTCAATCTGCCAAAGGGATCTGAATGTCATGAGCTAAATGGCCATACTTAGGTAAATTTATTTGAACCATTTTAGTGAATTCTTACTGGCTTTGATGATCATTACATTGTTGGTATTTTTATGCTTAGGGCAGAGCTGCTCAACTGTGAGGTGAAGCACTTCATTTGAAATGCTTGTTAAATCCAGTGCCTTCGAGGTCCCATTCCCAGATCTGTGGGTGGGAGTTTAGTTTTCTAATGTTTTTCTAAATGGTACTAGTCAGGTTACTTTTCTTTGGGCACTGTTTTGAGGACTACTGCCCACTTCTTTCATCTTCAAATATCTTTCTTCTCCTCCTAATCTCCTGAGGGCTAAAAACATATATCTTTAACTCTTCACTAAGAAAAGTATGTTGCATCAAGAACTTGGATTGCTGTCTGTGAATAAGGTATTTTGTATTTTAACTTACCCTTCATCCAAGACCAGTATTTCTTTTCTGGGTATCAGGTAAGTAACCATTAAATTCTTTGTTACAGAGGATACAGGAACTAAAACTGAGCAATAGGGATTTACTTTTAGTAGTGTTAATAGGATAAAAATAGTATAAGTTCATGATTGTAATGCACTTAATAGCATTTTTAGAGTACCTAAAGAATAAATAATAGTGTATCTTAGTGATCTATAAAACGTAAAACCCACGATTCTATAAATAGTCACGATCATGATCTTCCCGTTGATCATCTATTTGCTAGAACGGGCACCAGTAATATCTCCATATGTCCTGTCTCATGCCAGTAGAGCCAGGGGCATCGGCTTGCTACAGGAACATAAAGAGCCTCAAACCATTATATTAGGTCATGGGAATGACCTAATAAAATTGTTACTGGAATTTGGCATATCAAATACAACACGAGAAGCTTGCCAGGCTTGCCGAGCGGGAGGCAAACTCTTTTAAAAACACCTCCAAATAAAGCATTTATTGATGAACCGCAGGGCGAGTGGCGCTAGCCAGGCTGTGATGGGCTGGTCTGCTGGGTGGAGTTCTGACGAGAGGGAAGTCCAAATGTGGAAAATGGCGGTGCCCGTGGAGTGAGGGGGGGTGGTCTGGCTTGTTGTGAGGCTCTGCCGAGGTGGTGGGCCAGGGCTAGAACCCGCCATGCCTCCTGACTGCGCCATGAACGGCTGGGCACAGGGAGAGCAAGGAACAGCTCTGCCCCATGTCTGAGAGTCTCTGGACCAGCATACCTGGGCCGGATTGAGGAAAAAAACTGCTATAACTAGTAGCCAAATTATATTGTAATAGGTTGTTTTAGTATTTTTTTTTAATACAAATTGACCAAATTGTTATAAGTTTTTGAAGTCAGACTTTAAATTTGGGAATAGTTTTATTTATTGAAAAGACATGGAAAGTTACATTATTAAGTAAATATTCACCATCACTATCACTATCTTCCTGTCCATCATCGATTTGCTCGAGCAGGCACTAGTAATATCTCCATATGTCCTGTCTCATGCTAGTAGAGCCCAAGGGCATCTGCTTGCTCCAGGAACATAAAGAGCCTCAAACCATTATATTAGGTCATGGAAATGACCAATATAATTATTACTGGTATTTGGCATATCAAATACAACACGGGTAGCTTGCCAGGCTTGCTGTGTGGGTGGCATACTCTTGTAGTCACCTCTAAATACAGCATTTATTGATGAACTGTGTGGCCGCAAGCAGCCGCACAAGCCAGACTGTGATAGGCTCGTCTGCTGGGTGGAGTTCTGACGAGAGGGAAGTCTGGATGTGGAAAATGGCAGCCCTCATGGAGTGTGGGGATCGTCTGGCTTGTTGCGAGGCTCTGCTGGGGTGGCGGGCCAGGGCTAGGACCCGGCATCCCTCCCGGGTGCCTTGTGAGTGGCTGGGCACAGGGAGAACCGGTAACAGCTCTGCCCCATGTCTGTGAGTCTCTGGATCAGCATACCTGGGCCGGATTGATAAAGACTGCTGCAGGGGTGGGCGTCGATGATCTGGGCTGTGATAGTCTCATCTGTTGGGTTGAGTTCTGACAAGAGGGAAGTCCGGATGTGGAAAATGGCGGCCCTCATGGAGTGGGGTCGTCTGGCTTGTTTCGAGGCTGTGCATTTGGTGGGGATCACCGCCTCTACCTGGTATTTCTGGGGAAATTGAACATGCCCCAAATTTATTTAAAAGGGTCTTTTTTTTGTCTTTTTTTTTTTTTTTTTTTGGGTCACAGCGGTGGTGTCCAACACTTACTCAGTGCTCAGGAGTCACTCCTGTCTGGCCTCAGAGGACCATATAGATTGGGGATTGACCATGGTCAGCTGTGTGTAAGGCAAACACCCTACCCACTGTACTTTCTCTCCAGTCCCAAGTCCCATCATTTTTAATACTAGAAACACTTTCCTTGAAGTAAGTTTGTTTCTCTTGTTTCAATGTACAGAATTGCTTGGGCTTACTCCCAGCTCAGTGCTTGCTTGGGTTTTTCTTGGTGGTGCTCAGAGGACCTTGCAATACTAGGGATAGAACTCGAGCTTCCCATCCGAAAAGCATCTACTGCAGCCCACTGAGCTAGGTCTCTGCCACGTGAATATTGCTGCAATCCACTGGGCTCCCTCCCTCTGCCCATGAAGCTTGCTCTCTCTGGCACTTGAACTAAGTTTCTTATTTCTCATTGTGAACGAAAGAAATGATTTACACATACGTATTTGTTGTCACTGGAAGGAAAAAATACTCTTTTGATCCAAAAGTTTTATACTTAAGTCTGTTCTCCCTCTTTTTTTTTGGGAGGGGAGGATTTACACCTGGCGATGCTCAGGGGGTTACTCCCTCACTCTTTTGCTCAGGGAATTACTCCTGACGGTGCTTGGGGACCATATGGGATCCTAGGGGGATCGAACCTAGGTTGGCCACATGTACTATACTATCCTATCGCTCCAGCCCCTCTATTTTTGTTTTGAACCCATCAAATCTGAGTACTATAATATTCTGTCATTGCAAAGACCAGAGAAGAGCCTGTCACTTGAGACCATTTGGCTGAGCTTGGGCAAATAGGCCACTGTTCTGTTTCTTCAAATATTAATGGCCAAAATTACATACCTATCTATATCTATATCTATATATCAGCAAGTATAGTTCTTAAAATTGTAATTTAAGCCTTGCTAGAGATTTTTTTTTCTTTTTTGGGTCACACCCGGCAATGCTCAGGGGTTTCTCCTGGCTCTGCACTCAGGAATTACTCCTGGCGGTGCTCGGGGGACCATATGGGATGCCGGGGATCGAACCCGGCCGGCACAGGCCAGCCACGTGCAAGGCAAACGCCCTACCTGCTGGGCTATCGCTCCGGCCCCTTGCTAGAGATTTTTTAAGACAGTAATTCTTAAGCAGATTACTCATATATAGGCATTCATTGTAGTTCATATAGTTAATACTCTAATAATTTTTTACTCCAGATTGAGGTAAAGCTGAAGGGAAGATTTCTATGCATTAGTATAGAAAGCTAAATCAGGCATGCTGTGGTCTCCATATTATGTAGAGTATGATTTTTAAAAACTCAGGTTAAATTGGTCATACGACTATACGGTATTTGCTTCAGTTTGGTGAATGAGGTTAAATTAAAATTTGAGATCATTTGGAGTACTTAACAGTTGTTTGAATGCTACAGTATTTCTAAAGGTCATCTAGGTAATCAAATACTTTTATATTCTATCACTTTTATATATCTATCACTATCTTCCCGTTCATTTGCTCGAGCGGGCACAAGTAATATCTCCATATGTCCTGTCTAATGCTAGTAGAGCCCAAGGGCACCTGCTTGCTCCAGGAACATAAAGAGCCTCAAACCATTCCATCAGGTCATGGGAATGAACTAATATAATTGTTACTGGTATTTGGCATATCAAATACGACACGGGCAGCTTGCCAGGCTTGCCGTGCGGGTGGCATACTCTTGTAGTCACCTCTAAATATAGCATTTATTGATGAACCGCACGACTGCAGCGGCTGTGCGAGCCGGGCTGTGATAGGCTCGTCTGCTGGGTGGAGTTCTATAGTTTGTTACTTTTATATTATATAGAGCTATTCAACCAGATTTAAGTGTCTTTAAATCAGTTGCTGAAATTATCTAGATACCGTGGAGGAAAGCCAGAGATAGAAACAGAATTGCATTTATATTGTCCATTTCATAAAAGTTGTTTACTATTACATTTCAAAAAATATTTTGGAGCACATTGAAACTTGTTTTATTGTGCAGTATAGTAGAGAAATATTTTTGCTTTAATAAAACAGTTTTTAAAATTGAAATGTTAGTGTCATTTAGTTATCGGATAAATGTTTTAAGGCTTTCTATTTTTCTTATCCTAATTATAAAACTTAAAACTGACTTTTTATATTCCTTAAAAGAATGGCAAGTCGTATTTTGTGATTGCATTATGGTGCTTTTAAATAAAATTTTTAGTTGACTTTATACTTATGGAAGCCTTAAAAACAAAAGATTGTGATTCTTTAGTGTATCTGGGCATTTAAGGTAGATAGCAGAATAAGAAGTGGTTCAGGTATAAAGTAATTCTTAGAGCGTGGGATCCTAGGGGGATCGAACCTAGGTTGGCCACATGTACTATACTATCTATATTCATACTATATAAATATACTATACTATATTTACCCCAAACAGAGATTTGGAAACTTTGAATAGGAATTTTTTATTTCACATTTTAAAGAGTTTTGTTTCCGAGATAGCTGATCACTTTATTCTGCTCCCCTCAAAGTGGGGAAATGGCATGTTGAATTGGAGCTCTGCCAGCTCAGTTAAAAAAGAAAACTACAAAATGCTTTGATTTGATTAAGAATTTCCATGAGGCATTAAGAACCCAGGATCTCCACAGATTTAGATATACACAGACATTGAGAATTATGTAAATATTACAGTACGTAATGATATTAATTTAAGCCTGGCACAAAAAAGATCTTTTTTGGGTGCTGGGGGCTCTCACACCACATTCTGGGGAAACAAAGTCGGCCTTAGTCCACTTCTGATGGGTCTTGGGTATAATGTTTGAAGTGTTGCCTCTTACCATGTTGAGTGGAGCTTTAATTTATTAGCATGAAAAGCGTTTATGTTAAGTCTGTCCTGAAGTCATATTAAATAAAGGTCTGTGGGTATGATTTTTTATAGAATGAGGCTTTAGGTCATTCCTAACCTGAGTATTGTACTGTGCTTGCAGATTAGTACTAAAATATTATTTTCCTAAAGAGGGTAATAGATGGCCAACATGCATAGTGTCAAACTAGAAAAAGGAATCTTAAGTAGTAAATTCCCAATAAAGGCAGGCTTAATGGTATAATTGGGAAGATCCCAGTAATTTGCATGCATGGTGGCCTTTACTGATTCTTTTAAACAGGAATTTCATTATTCACATAATATGCTTTTTTTCTAATTTAACATTTCTTAAAACGATTTGTAAGGCTTGCATTTGATGTTTATTAGATTTTGTGCAGTGCTGGGTATTGAACCAAGGGCTCCTGCATGAGATGTTTTGAATATTCTACATTTAAAACCGTTTTTTTTTTTTTTTTTTTTTTTTTTTTTGGGTCACACCTGGCAATGCTCAGGGGTTACTCCTGGCTCTGCACTCAGGAATTACTCCTGGCGGTGCTTGGGGACCATATGGGATGCCGGGGATCGAACCCGGGCCGGCACAACAGGCCGGCCACGCGCAAGGCAAACGCCCTACCCGCTGGGCTATCGCTCCGCCCCCATTTAAAACCGTTTTAATTTAAAAATCTGTAGTGGGGTAGAGTTTTGTTTTCTTGTTTCTCATACAGTCTTGTGTGTCTTGTGTGAGATGTTGATTCCATTTATCATTTAGTTTGCTAGTTAAATAACTAGGCATAGTTGTCATTTGCTCAGCTGTATTGTTATTATTTTGGAAATTACAGTAGCCTTCTTTTTTGGAGATGTTACTTATTTTGTATGGTTTGTATGCATTTTGTATTACAGATTGGGTTTGTGTCTTGACTTTTCTCCATTGAAAAAGATTTAGAACTAGGATGTTATAAATTCAAGGAAGAGGTAAAAATTGCTTTTCTATTGTGTGGCAAATTTCAGATTTGTAATTAAATCTGTAACTTATCTGATAAAGTCAATTTTCCATCTTTATTTGCACGAAATTTTACTGGTAATTTTAAATGTCTTGAAAAGCAATTTAAGGAAACGTAGTTTTATTGCATTAGACGAATATTAATATATTTCTAAGTTGCTTTATTTTTGAGAAATTTGTTTTATTGAGTTATGTTTTCCATATTTAACTCCTGGAAATAATTTTGTAGCCACGATCATAGGAAATAACAGTACCATGTAAGGAATTGCATCAAAGCCTTCAAGCAAATGTATTACCATAAAGTCATACTTTATTTAAACTAAAGTCTGGAGGCTATAACATGCTTTTCCAAATAAAGGTCTATTTTAAGTTTAATTGCATAAAAATGATACTTTAATCTTGATACTTTGATTATTCATATTTTTGAGATACTATAAAGTCTTAGTTTGTGAATTATTTTATACTATAATAGATTTATCTCCTACCATTCCATTTTTTAATTTCTAATTGTATTTTTTCTAATTTGCCTATCTTTTTATTATGATTTTGTTATTTTTATTGGAAGGGTTGAGCCACATCCGCCGTGCTCAGGGTTCACTCCTGACTCTGTCCTGGGCATTACTCCTGGTGATGGTTGCTCAAGGGACCATATGTGGTTTCAGGGACTGAACCTGGGTTGACTACATCCTAGTGAATGCCTTAACTCCGGTATTAGCTCTCTTTCCTAGTTTTTCTATTTCCAGAAAATCTTTCAAGTAATTTTGGTATCTGATCCTTGTTAAGAATTAGTGCCCAGGTTTGGCCTCAGGGCCTGGTTATAGTGGATTCATGCACTCAACTGTTTTCTCCTCTGCCTGTGTTCTTTCAGTTTAATGCAGTTATAATTAAAGTCTTGAAACACTATCTTAGAATTTTTCTGTGTATTTTGGAGTTTGGTATGATTCCTATTTTGGAGTTTAGTATGGACTAGTAGTGTGCATGTGTGATATAATTTATTCCTGATATAGGGCTGGAGCGATAGCACAGCAGGTGTGGCGTTGGCCTTGCAAGCAGCCGACCCAGCATCCTGGGTGGTCCCCAAGCACCACCAGGAGTAATTCCTGAGCGAAGAGCCAGGAGAAACCCCTGAGCATTGCCGGGTGTGACCAACGAAACAAAAAGGGAAAACAAATAAACAAACAAACAAACGAACGAACGAACAAATAGATAAATAAATAAATAAATAAATAAATGAATGAATGAATGAATGAATGAATGAATGAATGAATAAATAAATAGAAATCTCACCTGCACAGCAGAGCCTGGAATGCTACCTGTGTCATATTTGATATCTTAAATACCAGTAATAATTATGGACCTCATTCCCATGACCTGGTGGAATGGTTTGAGGCTCTTTATGTTCCTGGAGCGGGCAGATGCCCTTGGCTCTACTAGCATGTGACAGGACATATGGAGATGTTACTGGTGCCTGCTCAAGTAAATCAATGATCTATAGAAGACAGTGATAAAAATTAACGGATATTGAGGATCCTGAGCCAAATTCTCCCCCCCATTATGGATACCAAGCACCCTGAGCCAAATCTCCCCCCACGCCCTCATTACTGATCTTGAGCCAAGTTTCTCCCCCCAGCTTTAGTTTCCTCTTACTCTAACGAAACCAAGTGAAAATATCTCAAATAATTTAGGAAATTATGGTCTGACACCTCTCTGTTGATGCATCAGTTTATCTTAGAATTCAGTGGCTTCATATACGTACTTGCTGAAGGCTTTTTCTTGTCAGGGTTTTTAAGGAGTGGGGTGCACTTACCACCCTCCAGAAGATCTTGAGCAAGGAGTGCAACACTTGTCTTTGCTCTCTACAACTAGTCTGTTATGCTGCCTGCATCCTAGACCAAGCTTTCATTGTCTTATACTGTTTATAAAGCCAAACTGGTCGACCCTGTGATATTTCTATGAACAATGTAAAGCAGACTGGCTTCCTGCGTGTCATTAGAATGACACAAGACATTAGACCTGAGCCTGTCACTGCAGCATGATGAGTCTGTCTTGTTTGTGTAGGGCTGTAATGTCACCTGATACTCTTGTTACTTGGCTCAAGGCATACTGTTTGTGTAGGGCTGTAATGTCACCTGTTCCTCTCTTACTTTGCTCCAATCATACTGTTGTTTATGTAGGACTGTAGTGTCACCCTTTTTGCTCTCTTACTCAGCTCCAGGCATACTGTTGTTTGTGTAGGACTGTAAAGTCACCCTTTTGCTGTGTTACTCTGCTCTAGGCATGCTGTTGTGTATGGTATAAGTCACCTGTTGCTCTGTTACTTGGCTCTAGGCATACTGTTGTGTGTGTAGGGCTGTAGTGTCACCTTGTTGCTCTTACTTGGCTCCAGGCGCACTTGTGGAATCTTAAAGGCACAGTGCCTCCCAAGGTCTGTTAAGACTCTGAGGCCAGGATTCTGAACCTGTCCAAAACTATAATTAGGGGCCCCAGGAGAGGTGGGGAGGCCGGGGGTCTTCTTGACTGAGAGAGCGGCGGCCTCTGGTGCTTGGCCAGCACCTAGACCATGGGACCCTTGGTGCCTGAGCCGGATGCCAGCACCAGGGAGGAGAAGCTGCTCCTGATGCCTGAGCCCGATGGGCTGGCATCAAAGCTACAGGACTTCAGAGCTTCAGGGCTATTGAGTATTAGGATCTCTGGCAGCAGGGCAACACAGAGGAACTCAAACACTTAGATAGGGATTCAGTGACACAAGACAATAGCAAAAGATGAAACAGGTTACTAGGGAAATAGATAGGGACATAGCCAAGGAGTCCAGAGGAAAGAACGCCCTGCAAAGAAAAGTCCTGAGCTGAAAGGAACTAAGGAAAAGGGTTCTGACGGGAGATTTCCTGGGAGTGTACCACAAGCAGGAAGCCTTGAACATAGACCTCTGAAGTCTGAGGAGAGGAGCACGCACAGACCCCCCCAAAGAGAGCAGCCTTCTGGAGAAACCACCGGGAGGGAGGCAGAGGTGGAGAGGTTCCTGCAGAGAGAGAGCAAGCGGGAAGTGAAACAAAGTAACATTAAAGAATAATAAAGAATAACCTTCAGATACCTGTAGTCTTATTCCTCCCCAGGTCAAGGGGAACCGTATCCACCCAGACACAGTCCGGGGCCCTGACAGACAGTGAGCACAGCTGGGGACCCAGCTAGGCCCCAGCATCTGCTGCCATGGTCGACCCTGGCCCCTAAGTTATGTTAAGGCTATAATCCACAGGAGGTCCCTTGAGCCTGGGGCCTTGGGACCTTCCTGAGCTGGGAGCCACAATACCCCTCCAAAATAGTTATTTTTAAGCCTTTACACACACTGTTGATTGTGTATGTGTGTAATGTCACCTTGTTGCTCTTTTACTGGGCTCCAGGCATACTGGCCCTTACAGATCTGCAGGGCTCCTTTCTCATGCATGACTATTATATATATTGTTCCCACTCCTAGGTATCAAACAAAAATGTCACACCAAAATAACGAAGGGCTTTTTTAGTACGGAGAGGACATTTCCCACCACTATTTCCATCATGGTATTGTTTCTTATTTTAGAATTTATTACAATTTGAAGGCCCATTTGTTGTTATTGGGGTGGGTTTCCGTGTGCTCCCGGGGCCTGGGGTCCCTCCGAACATGAGTGACCTGGATGAGTGCACAGTAGCTGAGCTCCTCCTGCAGCCGGGGTGCTGGGAGCATCTGTGCTGTCCCTGGCAGGATTTGCAGGCAGAAGGTCACATGTGCAGTGCAAGGCCTGGGCCCTTGAGTCATCTCTCTGGCCCTGGGCTTTGCTTTCATAAATTAGTGGCCTTCTGTGAGTTGCTTCTGGTGGGAGCCCTGTCTCAGTAAGTAGATTTCAGATTAAAATCATTGAAGGTTACTATTGAAACTTTTCCAGAACTTGGAATTCTTTTATGGGGAAGAGGGGAATAAGGGGCAAAGCCAGCAGTAGTCGTGTCTGACTCTTGGTCACTGTCTGGCCAGCAGTGGTCATGTCTGTGTAGGGAACTATGTGTGGTGCCAGGGATTGGATGAATCCTGGTGGAGAGCCGCAGAGCTAATGCCTTAACTCTACACTTGTTCTCCTGCCCAAGGATTTCTTTAGACAATACAAATAGGCATTATAAGCATTAAAATAGACATTTTGAATCTAAGGCATTGGTACCCCCACCCCCTTTTAACCACATCAGTGATGCAATAATGTGCTCATTCAATTAGTGAACCTGGGAAAAGTGCTTTAGATCTGGGATGTGGCTCAGGGGCATAGAACTGTCCAGAGTGCCTGAGGCCTTAGGGCTGGTCTCCCCCTTCCCTCCTGCCTTCTCTCTCACAGTCCCCTCCTGTCCCCCTCCTCCCTTTCCTTCTCTCCCTCTCTTTTTCTCTTTTTCTCTCTTTTCCCTCTCTCCTCCTTCACTCTCCCTCTCCTCACCCTCCCTTTCTCCATCTCTCCCTCTTTCCCCCTCTCCCTTTACCTATCCCCCTTCCCATCTACCTCATTCCCTTCTCCCTTTTCCTGCTTTCTTCCCTACCTGTCCTTTTCTTTCTCTCCCCTCCCCCTTCTCCCTCTTCCCTCCTCCCTCCTCCTCCTCTTCCTCCTCCTCCTCCTCCTCCTCCTCCTCCTCCTCCTCCTCCTCCTCCTCCTCCTCCTCTTCTTCTTTCTCCTTCTCACTCTTTCTCTGCAAAGATCCTGAAAATGTCAGGCTATTGACTTTGAGCAGGGTTTTACCTAAATTGTTTCATTTGAAACATGTATTACCTTAACTGCTGATCATGGAGAAATACCTGGAATTTTCTCAAGGGTAGGCTGTTCACCAGCTGGTGTGTTGTGAGACATAATCTTTACATTGGCACCAGTGTGCAGTGATTACAAGTGACAGCTAAAATATTATCATTAATGATATCCTGTGGATGGTTATGTTTATATAACTTTCAGTCACTGAATTTTTTATGTGAAGTTTCTTTTACATTGCTATTTTATTTTGGGGGCTTCATTTGTCTGTACTCAGGGCTCAGTCGTCACAATTAATTGGTGGGCTCAGAGCTATATGGGGTGCTGGGGATTGAACCTGGGTTGTCTGTAAGCGCAAAGGCTGATATGCTACTATGACTCCAACCCTAAGATTTATCCTTTAAAATAAATAATTTTGAATCCTACCACTTTTAGGATGTGGAGAGCCAGCCTCTGAAATATTGAGTAGAATGCGCCTTAAAATTAGAAATATGAGGCAGTTAAAAGATGAGATTGAGGGGCCTGAGCAACAGCACAGTGGGTAGGGCACTTGCCTTGCACACAGCCGACTTGGGTTCGATCATCAGCGTCCCTTATGATCCCCAAGCACCACCAGGAGTTAATTCCTGAATGCTGAGCAAGGTGTAAGCTCTGAGCATTGCCATGACATACCCTCCCCCCCCAAAAAAAAAAAGAAAAGAAAAGATGAGATTGTGGTGGAGTGAGTGAAAACTTGCACAGATAAATATTCATACTTTTAAAGTGTCTCAGAACCCACTTTTAAAGTCTTTATCAGTATTATTTGTCCTTAACATCTCACCATTGGTTTGACTTGTTTGTTTTGTGAGATTGTCAGACTGTGGAGAGTGAGCGACTAGTTAGAGCGAGGAGAGTGAGGGAACAAAGCGAAGGTGGGTTTAGACAGCAGGAACTGGAACTCAGCGGCTGCCAGAAACTTCATGTTGATGGCCACTTCCCGGACCACAATACCGAAACTTAGCACTGTAGAGCTCTTGGGTATGTGGTGTAATCCCCAGATCTAAAATAGTTTGGAAATGAAACTGGCCCTATACAGAGAGTTTATAAATTTTTAGATGAAATAGGGTCAGATTTTTTAGATTTTATTGATGAGATTATTAAATGAGAGTAAGACGTGTGTGTGTGTTTAAGCAAAAAAAAGGATGAAATTATTGGAAAAGAATAGTCTTATTTTTAGTCTTCATAATATTTTTATCATACAGATACATGAAGGTGATGGCTCACATGCTGAGTCGCATACTTAAGTTTGTCTGAGCGCGGCGCCTTGCAGGTGGTCATCGCTGTACTGCTTCCTCGTACAAGATCCTCACTGGCTTAAGATCCCCAACACAAGCATGTGGGTGACACTCTTGAGAGTGTTGGAAAAAAGTGAATGCATGCCAGTCTGACCCTGCATTTGTGATTTTATTATTGTTTTAATGAGTAGTGAAAATACAGCTGAAAAGAAAGCCAGAATAAGCTTTTCTGAGCCCTCCAACTTTTGAAGCCTCTTGTCTTGCAGAATTCACAAAACTATTTCAGGAACCACAGAATGCATGAAACCATTTCAGGAAATATTTTGGAACTTCTCCTTAAGGGCGTATGTAGAACATACCGGTGCTCTTTGTTATAAACAGTGCGTGTCTTTGTTAGGGCTTATTTCTCGTTTCCCTGAAAAAGACTGAAAAAATGAATCTACAAGGCATTAAAACCAAACCAAATCAGGATCCCTGAATTAGTGAAGTGACCAGATGCTCGTAGTCAGTAATGCTTTCAGACAGTGGGTACTAGGCCCTGTGTTCTGTCCCTCATACATGTTGTACTCTCAGCACTGAGGCCCTTCACTGAGAATCAAGAATTTTCCAAATTTCAGCTTCAAAGGGAAAAGGGGGCCGGAGTGATAGCCCAGCGGGTAGGGCGTTTGCCTTGCACGCGCCGGCGCTGCCGGGAGTGATTCCTGAGTGCAGAGCCAGGAATAGCCCCTGAGCATTGCCGGGTGTGACCGAAAAAAAAAAAAAAAAAAGAAAGGGAAAAGGGGAAATTTTGATTGGAATTCCTTTCCACACCTAAATAATTAAATAATTGAACAGTTGTATCAGTCACTTTTATGAGTCTTTCTGGAGGAAAATATGTTAACCTAATTGTTATGAAAAGAAAAAGATGCTATTCCAGTGTTCTCCCATTAGCTTGAGTTTTTTAGTGTCCTTTCCTACTGATTTTTTTCCCGAGTATTGCAGCCCAGCCCCTTATGCAGGAATGAAACGGCCCTCTTTTAGTTTTGTTAGCTTGTGTCCTGACTGCTTTTTGATTCACTATTGCGGTATTTGGAATAGAACTCACTATTTCTTTCAATTTTTTATTTAGAATATTTTCTCTTGACTAGTAAATTGACGTTGTTTCATTTAATGTTATTTTGGTACCACTTTACTAGATTTTCAGATATGGCCTTAAGCAAAACTACCACAGACAAATAATAGCTTTTGGGTGAGACGTGTAATCTCACTTGCTCCGCCCCTCACACACACACACACACACACACACACACACACACACAAACACATTGACATTTTCAGTAGATTTCTTCTTGAGAAATCCTATAATTTGTGCGATAATTTTTGTTGCAAATTGTAAATATATATGTATTTTAAGCAATTTAACCTTCTTGCTGTAACTGAGTGAAAGCTGTAACCGAGAACTGCTGTGGCATGTAGACTCCTTTGGTTTATTGGCTGCTTCTGTAGTTGGAAGGAGTTGAACTACTTTCTCTGGACCAAATAAGTTGTCCTTTCCACGTGGTGTTAAAGGAGCTAATGAGAAGTAGCTGTTCTGATTTTTTGTTGGTTGTTTTCTCTAGGGAACAAGCTACCCCCTGAGTCAGCACTGGACTTGAAGATAAATCCTACAATTCATGAAACTGACTGACCCGACTAAAGGATGGATAGTTTGGGCAGCGTTGGACAGCTCTGAGGGGTCTGTTTGCTTAACTGAAGGGATTGTTGAGTTCAGCAACTTTAACTCCCTAATTAAAAGGGGTTGCTGTTGTGGAGGAATCAGCTCTGGCAATTCATATATTTTTACGCAGTTGTCATTTTTATCATTACACTTCATAAAAGTTTGTAAAGTGTAGAATTTTTACTGCTCTTTGTTGCCAGCCAGAATTCGTATGTCCCAAAGAGATTAGCATAGGATTTCTACTCAGTCAACTTACCCTTTTTCCACATTTTTCTTAAATAAATCTTTTATGGCATTTGAATTGTTCCAACTTTGCAAAGGTCTAAACATTTTATGGCTTGAAAGTTTTAGGATTAAATTTAATTTGGTTAGTGTATATTTTACTGGATCCATAAGTAATTTTTATTTTGGTTTATGCTTATTGTATG
The DNA here is from genome assembly GCA_021461705.1 of Cryptotis parvus. Taxonomy (NCBI): domain Eukaryota; kingdom Metazoa; phylum Chordata; class Mammalia; order Eulipotyphla; family Soricidae; genus Cryptotis; species Cryptotis parvus. The sequence goes on from JAJIBD010001222.1 coordinate 26,055, forward strand.
CTTTTGATAACTGACAATTTTTATCTTAAAATGTTGCCTTTTTGGCATTACTCTGAGGAAATTAGACTAACTACCTGTTTAAGTGGAATTTTAAAATGCGGAAGTGTGGAATATAAGAATTGTTCTTATCATATTTTAAGCCATAAGAAATGATGTAGGGATATAGTGTGTGAATGTTTGGAGACCTTTAGAAGTGGAGTGTCACAGGAAGAGGCAGGAGGTCTTTGCCAGGGTCACTCTGTAGTCTCAGGGAGGCAAACCTTCATTGTCTGGTTAAAGAGATAAATTTTATTTTGGTCGTTTGAGTATGATTTAAAATCTGCAGGAATATTGGATACTTTTCCCTCCCAATAATTAAACTGATGAATAAAGGTCTTAGTGTCAATCTGGAAGTGCAGAAGACAAATATTGTGTCATGGTTGAGAAAAATGGGACCTTTAGCAAGTGGCTTCATCGTCAGTCAACTTCCGGCTCCTTAGTTGTGTAGTTGCTAAGCGTGGTACTTTGAGTTAAGGAAATTTTAGTCAGTGTCCAAAATTATTAGCAAGGTTGAATTTGATTGATCAAATTATTGAGGAAAGAAGAAAAAAAACTAATGTCATCTTAGTTTTAATTTCCTAATTTTATTGGGTTTTGGATATTGGTTTGTTTCATTTTGTCCAATCTGTTTGATGATCGGTCCCACATTCAAAATATATAATTGCCTGTGTGTTTGCTGTCTTCTTCGTATCTTAATCTGTGTCTGTTTTTCAAAGTTTCTTTTTCTTACCTCAGTGCATGCATTGAAGTAAGAGGTTTGGCAGTCGCAAAAAAGAAAATTCTATATTTTAAGTTGGTGTAAAGATCTTGAAGAATTATTTGCTGCCAATTCCCTTATTTGAGTAGAAACATGACCAATATCCTGGTCAAGATTTAGTGTATTTCTGAATTCCAGGATGCCATCTCTTATAAAAAAATTTCATCCCATCAATTCTCCCTTAAGAAGGGGGTAGAACACAGTATCACCAGATATGTAAATTAAAATAATCTTTTATAAAAGAGAGTGGTTTAAACATCCACATTGCTAAATTCTGATCCTGTCTTCAAATCCGAGGCTCTTTTTGAAGCATTCCTATCTGCGGTGCTCCGACACTGTTCCCTAGAGGCTTGTTTCTCTTGATGGTGTTCAGCTTTTTAAGACTGACAGTATAATTTTGAGGCTTATTGTAGAATTCCTAGAAACTTGAACACACAAATGTTTCAAAATGGTTCTGCTACCCTTCACTTAACACTTCAGTGCTCTGCAGTTTGGTAATTTACTCTTTTTGCGGGGTAGAGGGGAGAAGACTGACTCACCCGCAGGGTTTAGGCTGCTTCTTGGTCTTTGTTGACTTTAATCACAAGGTGGGGGTGGGGGTGTGGTTGTCTAGGCTGCATCCACTGGTGCTCATGGGCTACTCTGGGCTCTGTGCTCAGGGGACCACTCCTGGCAGTGCTCTGGGAATCATAGGTGGTTTGGGGGAACAAACCAGAGTTGGTTTGTTGGTGTCTGTCCCCTACCCTGTGTATCACTTCTCTGCCCCAATCACATTGTAATCTGCAGCTTTGACTCCCTGTGCTTGCTTGCTTCATTTATTTGTGTATGCATGTGTGCATGCATTGGTGGCCACCCTCGTGGTACTCATGGGCCTGGACATCGCCCTAGTGACTCTAAACCAGCTGGGCTGAGAGTGGTGAGCTGAGGACGCGGTGCTTCCTGGATATGGTTCTGGGGATCAGACCAGCCATGTGTGTGCAAGGCCCCGTGTACCTTACACTGTGCTTTCTCCCTGTCCCAAGCATTTCAGATGCTCACTAGGGTTTTAAATTTAGGTTAATTTTAATGACATGATTGAGCCCACAGGGGTTATATTAGCTCTCAGAGGTCCTAGATTTTAGTCTCTTTTCTGTCATCACTGAGTTTATATGTCTGAACAAATCACCAAGCTGTGTATAAAGAAAAGAGGCATGTATTGTATTGTGAGGCTGCTCACCCCTATGCAGCAGTCGTGGTTCTGTCCCGGCACCCCATACAGTCCCCTACCAGGAGTGATCTGTGAGTACCGAGCCAGCAGTAAGCCCTGAGCACCACTGGGTATGGCCCTAAAGCCAGAAACAAATAAGATAATTTAAGGGTGACTAAGTGGGTGATTATCTTGAAACTCACAATTTCACAATTTCTGAATTTATGATTTTAAAATTTATTAGAATGCAATAATTATATCTTTAATTTTTGTGCAAACATGCTTGTATTCAAAATGAAAATTTTACTACAATAATTTGATCTTATTTCAGGTAAAGCTATTATGCACTCAGGTATTACATATTTTCTGATGAGACGTAATAACTGTTACTGGGAATACTTTAGTTGCCCCTATTTCAGCATCTTTTTTTCTTTTGTGTTACACCGGGCAATGCTCAGGGAGTTACTCATGACTCTGCACTCAGGAATTCTGCTGGTGGTGCTCAGGTGACCATAAGAGGTGCCAGGGATAGAACCCATGTTGATTGTGTACAAGACAGACACCCTCCCTGCTCTACTATCATTCCGGCCCCTGCTGTATTATTTTTATTTTTATTTTATTTTTTTTTGCTTTTTGGGTCACACCCGGCAATGCTCAGGTTTCTCCTGGCTCTTCACTCAGGAATCACTCCTGGCGGTGCCCGGGGACCATATGGGATGCCGGGATCGAACCCAGGGCCGGCCACGTGCAAGGCAAACGCCATACCCGCTGGGCTATCGCTCCAGCCCCAGCTGTATTATTTTTAATGAGCTCTTTCTCCTTAAAACTATTCTTACTACTTAGGAAACTTCAGTTGCTTGAATGCTTTTTAAATACTTCTAGGAACTGTAAAACATATCAGTGTGTATTAGAACTTGAAAAATGATGTAAATTTATAGAAGGGATGTTTTACGTTCTTGGATTAAATAATGAGCATGGGGCGGGGGAAGCAGTAACACTCCTAGGAATTCTGGGCCTTATGTGTGCAGGCCGCAGAGCACTGCCACTGAGCCGCATCTCCAGCCCGAGTCTCGTTTCTTAGGTTACTTTCCAGAACTAGAATTTCTGGGGCAATCTGTTGAGTAGGCTTTATACTACTGAACTTGAAAGTAGCTGTTTCTGGGGTACTTCCACCCATTTTGCCCAGATCCTAGCTTCTTGAGCTGTAGGCTACAACCCTTCCTAATAGGGTCACCTTATTTTTAATCATTTTTCTTTAAGATAAATTTTTCATTACTTGTAACTGATTTTTATTCCCATTTTATACACTGCCAGACATGGGGTCATATAAAAGTTCCTTGGACGAAAGGTGCTCCCAGTACAAACGTTTAAGGCTGTTGGCCTTGGTTGTTTTCTTTAGGGTTGCTCTGAAAATGCAGCTTTTACTTAAAGCTTATTCCATAAACCTAAAGTATTAAAATTAGCTAACTCAGGAATGGTTTCTGTAATTTTAGTATATGATAAGCTAAAGCATTAATCATTTAGCACAGTATTTTCCATATGATGTTGGTAGCTGAAGTCTTAATTTAAACCACAACATAATATGTATATTTAGACAGTTTAAATACTAGGGATGGGAGTTTCTTAAACATTGGGTCAGGTGGTTTTTATATGAACTCTATTTCATTTTTTCTTTGATATTCTCAGCCTGGTGTGTGTTTTATCATTTATATATGTAGTTTGTTGAAATTTGTGTGGTAAGCATTTGATATGATTAGCTTGGCTGACTAAACATTTTTTGGCATCTTCAGTGATAGTTTTATTAAATTAGAGTATGAAAGTACCAAGAGTATCTGGCAGCATTAATATATATGGCATAAAGAACTACACCTGTGATACAATATCTATGGGGTGTATTTTCGGGGTAATTACATTATATAATTCAAACATTGTCCCCCATGCTAGATTGATGGTCCTTTGATTTGCTCCAGGGCAACTTCTAAAGTGCTCTTGCTCTTATCAGAAGCCTTTTACTATGAAGCCCCACAGGCTTGTCTTTTGGGGACAAAGCAGTGTGACCCTTTGCTCTTTTGTAGAGCTAAGTTCACTAAGGATGGTCCCATATCATCGTAGCCAGAATGGACTCTTCCTGGTACTATCAATTCCCATGCAGGGATCTGGGGAAGAGGAAATATATCCCATCTAGATGGTACTGGGGCTAATAGTTGAAAATATGACGGAATACCTAGGAGCCATTAGTTTGGAGTCAAACTGACAAACCTGTAGATGCCACACTCCTTTAGTGTTTATACAAGAAAGATCTCTTTGGCATATGCAAATGGCTTATAGAGAAGAAGAGGAATCTCAGATGCAAAGATCCAAGGCAATAGGTGGGGCATCACCCAACACATTTGTAATTAAGTTTATTTCTAAGTATTTCCTCTTCTCATTGCTAATTATTGCTAACAGTGAATTTTTATCTGCCAGTTTGTTGCCCTTCTCTTCTTTTGAATTAATGAATTTTACCAGAATATTTTCCTTCATTCCAGCAGTGACTTGATATTAGTCAATTTTTCTTTCAGTGCTGTTTATGTAACTTAGTTTACTCTTTCCAAGTATGCAGATTGTTTTTATTATCCCGAAATTTTCCATTTACATACCACACTTTAGCTACCACCAAAGAAATTTCCTATTTAGTTGTGGTTACTTTCACTCACCCCCCTCCCTAATTCCTGGAAACTGTTAATCTATCTTGGGTTTTTATGGGTTTGTCTATTCTAGACATTTCGTATCACTTCACTTATCATTTGTCTTCCTATTCATCGAATTGCTCCTGCAGGCCCCAGTAACATCTCCATATGTCCTGCGGCGTGCTAGTGTAGCCCAAGGAAGTCTGCTCACTCCAGGAACACAAGGAGTCTCAAACCATTCCTTCAGGTCATGGGAATAAAATCTATAATCATTACTGGTTTTTGGCATATCAAATATGACACCGGTAGCTTGCCAGGCTCTGCCGTGTGGGTGGTGTACTCTTGGTAGTAGGCTCTTAGCTCGCACATTTACTGATGAACCGCAACAGGGAGAGATAAGCTTTTCTCTTGGGTGGAGCTCTGACGAGCTTTGGAGTCTGCATGTTGAAAATGGTGGCCCTCATGGTGTGTTTGTGTGTGTGTGTGGGGAGGGATTTCCTCTGGCTTCTTGCGAGGCTCTATTGGGATGGCACGCCAGGGCTAGAACCTGCCTTCCCTCCCGAATGCCTCAGGATCAGCTGAACACAGGGAGAGCCAGTAGCAGCTCTGCCCCATGTACCTGGGTACCAGACATTTCATATAAATAGAATAATTTAATATATGACCTTTTGTGTATGACTTTTGGTATGACCATTATGTAGTATGCCACTATGAATTTCCTTATTATTGACAAATAATAGTTAATCATGTAGGTATATTGCATTTTATTTGTGCATTTATCAGTTGGTAGACATTTGATTGTTTCTAATTTTGGACAGAAGCATGGTGTACAAATTTTTGTATGAACATGACATTTTCAGTTCTTTGAGGCAACACTTTTAGGAACTGCTTGGCTATTCCGTGCAGCGTGCTGATCATTCTTCATTCCCAGATGTGGTATCTGAGCATTTTGGCTTCTTCATTTTCTTGTTAACGCGATGTTGATCACTTCACTTGATCCCGTTATTCATTGATTTGCTCGAGCGGGCACCAGTAACATTTCCATTGGACCCTATCACATGCCAATGTAGCCCAGTGGCATCTGATTGACTCAGTAACATAATGTTACTGTCCTTATTTTATTTTGTAGCTTATTTACTGAGTATGAAGTGGTTTGTTGCTGTGGTTTTGTTTTCTATGTCCCTAATAGAGTGGTGTTTAACTTACTTTATTCATGCTTATTGGTTGTGTGTGTGTGCATTTGTGTTTCCATTTAAATGGTGGTTTGCGGGCCAGAGATCTGCACTGGTGGACCTGGTATTAATCCCTGGTACCCCATATGGTCCCTCGAGCAGAAACAGGGTTAAGTCCTGAGCACCACCAGGTGTGGCCCCCTTCCCCCCAGAAAACCAGGTTTCTTTTATTGTAGAGTTATGAGTTTATATAGCAAGTGTTTGAAAGTGTTTGGTTCAGTAATGAAGACTTGTCCCACATTATTATAAAACTATGCTGAATGACCTACATAAAGGCTACGTTGTTTATTTTGTTTAAAGTTGCCTAAGAACCAGATGATTGTGTGAAGAATGAGTTGCTATATATTCTGCATCCTAGATGTTTATAGAATGTATGGTTTGAAATAGTTTTTTCCCCTAATATTTAGTCTGTATTTTTCTTACTGTTGCTTTTCTGCAATAGTATGAAAAGTTTTCCTGATGTTCACAGTTTAACAAAATTCATCTCAGGTATTTTTTCTTTGGTAGTGCTATGGGTGTTATATCTTGAAAACGTTGCTTAACTTAAGGTCATAAAGGTTTGTACTTGTGTTTTTTCTCTTCAGTCTATAGTTTTGCTTCTTCATTTAAGTTTGTTTATTCTGTTTAAGGTTAATTTTTATATGGTATGGGTTCAGACACTAAAGCATGTTGCTATTTTATAAAATGATCTGTAGAGCTTATAATTTTATCATGTGACTAAGTATGAAAGTGATGACAAAGAAGGATGTAGATATACTAATTCAAGACTTTAATTGCTGGTTCTTCCTGCCTTTTCAGTTTGGGGGTTGTGGTGGAATTGGTGGGGTCGGTCACACCTGGCAGTGCTGAGCGGATTAATTCCTGAGTGCAGAGTCAGGTTGCTCCAGACTCTGCACTCAGAAATTACTCCCTATCAGTGCTCGGGGACCATATGGGATGATGGGGATCAGACCTGGGACGGCCTCCGTGCAAGGCAGGCTCCCTCTCTCTCCCCTCTTCCTACCCTTTTAAAATTATTTAGAATTTTAATTACACTTCGCTTTTGCCTACCACTGTAATGGTTCTTTCACTGACAGTACATGTTTAGATTTATTCCTGCAGTATTCTAGTTTTATATTCTATCACTGTTGAAAAGTGTCTTATGTACTAAGTTATTTAGTGCTCACGTCAACAGCACTTATAGTAAAATTGGAATGCGACAGAGAAGCTTAACCTAGCCCCTGTAAAGGGATGACACGCATAGTCATGCAGTGTTACATATACCATCCCATTCTTCTTTCACCAGTGAAGATGTGTGTGACAAACCCTAGAAGTAAACCTTTACTTGTTGATTGTGCATAAACTTCAAAACAATGATTTTTTTCTTCACAATTTGCATATATCATTTTTTCGTTTCTTGTTGCTAAATAATCTTCTGTAATGTTTCTTCTGGTAGCCACTTTTAGATTTTTCTCTTTATCATGCTTACATTTGCCTGATTGATTGAGGAGGATTTATTTTAGTAAGAATTCTTGCCTGATGTTCGTGATCAGTAAATTCTCAGAAATCCAAATTTATTTTGAATGGTGCTTTTCTAAACAGCCAACCAACTTCTTTCCTTTCCCTGCTCATGGAAATTTTGCCTCCTTATTCTAGCTTTTGTTATTCTGAATCACTTTTGCATGTTTTTCAAGTCTTATTTAAAAATATTTTCCTTAAAAGGTTTTCTTTGGTTTATTTTTTTCTCTTTTTGTTCATGTCTGCTTCATTGTTTAAATTTAACTTTTCTGTTGAGTCTTCCTTTAATTTCATTGATTATATTTTTCACTTCTGTTTCTTCTGTTTGAGAATAAAGATTTTTTCCTTCTTTCCATGACACTTATTATTTCTTTCATGTCTTTGCTCATTTTAGTTATGGTTATTTTATCTATTTTGTAGGGTTCTTTTGTCAGGGATTCATTGTTCTTTGAAGTATTCATGGTCCTCTTTATTATTCATACTTCTTATTTCTTGAAATGGGATTATTTTGAGAGGAAGAGAGCTTCCTGAGCTCTGGGGTGTAAATGTGTTCCTCAAAATAGCATCGCATCTTTCAGGAATCCAGCATGAGTGCACTCAGCTGTTATGTTAATGTATCAGTGGGAATCTCACAATATTCCTATAATCGTGGAAAAAGTAGGCAGAAAAGTTATAATTAGCGCTCATTGGTGATACAGCTTTTCTAGACTCGTAGCATGATCCCAGTATAAACTGGGATTTGAGTATCAGTTTCTACATCTTTTTGGACTCAAGACCATGCTTTGTGTGCCCATATTTTATTGAGAGAGATTGTATCTGCTCTAGGTTGGTATTTTTCAAACTTCCTACAACGTAACCTGTTATGCTCAAATTCTGTGCTTTGAACATTTTGTTGTGGTTTGCCTTGGGGGAGGGAGGGAATGGATGGTTGAGAAAAGATTTTTTTACTGCCATAAACCAAGGTTGGAAGATGGTGGATTCGTGTCCCAAAGCAACCATCTTTTGGATTTGAAGTGTTTTATGTCTCATTCCTTTGTTTTGTGTATTGTCCAGGTTCCTCCCGTTAGCTCATTTATATTGTCCCTCTTTGAGTTAGGTACTATTGAGGAGGATGCTTCCAGAAGTTCTAAGGGAGTTTTACCATATGTAACTTGAATACATCAGCTCACATATTCACATAAGACCGGATGGGCCCTGGGGTGATGGTATAGTGTGCGGGGGCTTCATCATCCTAGATTGTGCCCTGAGCAGTGACAGGTGTGGTCCCACCCCCAGTCCCCACAAAAGAAGACAAACGTAGTGCAGGGACCAGAGCAGCAGTACAGTGGTTGGGCACTTGACTATGCCCAAGCATGTTCGTCCCTCACACGCCATCTGGTCTCCTGCTCACTGGGTGTGAACCTTGAACACTGCTGGGTGTGGCCCCAAAAACAGGACCAGAAAAAGTATAATGAGGTCATTTTATGTGCTGTCACTAGCATGTCTTCCATGAAGTATAAATACCGTTCGAGTTGGCAGAGGTGTTGGAGCGTGTGTCACCCCGGCCTTCCCGCAAATTCAAAACAGCAAAGCCAGTAAATCAGGTTTTAGAGAGATTCTAATTTAGCTTCTTATAAATACAGCATTTTCACTTCTCCAGCTCTAAGATTTTCTAGATGTATGCCTCATACAGAATCTTGGTATGTCCCTGTGATGAAGTGATGCAGTGATTGGCACCAGTTAATTACAGGGTGTTGTAGCCATGGCAATTGTCCCTATACCCCCTGCCTGTATAAGTTAGGACTTGTTCTACGTCCAAGAGAGATGGACTATCAAATGAACTACCTTCTGTGAATAACTGTTAAATGCATAATTATTAGTAAGAAATCACACCAAAATGTGCAACATAAACTCTTACTTTTAACTCAGAATTCTTTTTTTTTTTTTTTGTCTTTTTGGGGTCACCTGGCAATGCTTAGGGCTTCCTTCTGACTCTGCACTCAGGACTTAGTCCTGGTGGTGCTCAGGGGACCATACAGGATGCCGGGGATCAAACCCAGGTTAACTGCGTGCAAGGCCCTACCTACTGTGCTATTGATCTGGCCCCTTAACTCAGAACTCTTGATTTTGATTCTAGTTCCCTTGATTTTTAGCGAATTCCATATATATATATATATATATAGTTTTATTTGGTGTTGGGGCCACACCCAGCAGTGTACAGTGGTTACTCCATGCTCTGTACTGGGAGTCACTCCTGGCCGTGTTACAGGATGCCAGGGATCGAACCTAGGTCAGCCACATTCAAGGCAAGCCCTGCTCACTGAACTAACTATCCCTCCAGCCCCCATATATTTTAATGACTTGTTTCTGTAGTGTGGTTCTTCTTGTTTGTATATTTTTAATTTAATGCTGTCAATAGGTAGCTACTAAGTACATATGATTTATTGTCTTCATACTAATTATATAATACCTTTTTCAGGAAAATATATGCATATTTTACTCAGTTCTTTACCACATTGTAATATATTCAATGGCTGATACTTTCATGAATAGATTGATATTTCATTTATTTAAAGGTTCCCATTTCTAGAAATTACATACTCAGTTACCTTGTGGTTCGTACTCTTACTGTCTTCTTTTGAATGTACTTAAATTATTCCAGTTATCCCAGCTTACATACAGGAACTCATGTTCTATTGCTGCAAGTTTGTATTTGGAATGAGAAACAAAGTTAAATATCCTTAAGAGGGAGCTTGTTGTTTGCAAGGTGGAAATCCAGGATATATTTCTTCACTGACCCATTTCTTTCTTCACTGATCTTAGACTGCTTTTAATAATCTTTCTTCCCTGTATTTACCATTAAAGTGAGATTCTTCCCTTTCCTGGGTCGCATATGCCCCTCTTGAGTGAGAGTAATTTGCTTTTCATGTATTCTGTGTTTTTCTCACTGTAGAGCATACATGGTCACACTAGGGCTAAGTGTCGAATTCTCCTGTTGTTTTCCAGTAAGTCGTAGTAATTGGGTGACTCTATAACATTGGCTACCCCAGTATGTCTTAGTAATTGGGCAGTTGTAGAACGCCAGTAGAACGGAGCTTAAATATTTTTTTAAATATTGTATTACACCACCATGTGATATACAATTACAAAGATGTTTATGTTTGGGTTTCCGTCATACAGTGTTCCAGCACCCATCCCTCCACCAGTGCCCATTTCCCACCACCAATGTCCCCACTTCCCTCCCCCTCCCCTAGCCTGCCTCTATGGCAAGTTCTTTATCTCTTCTCTCTCTTTCTCTCTTCTCTTACACATTGTGGATTGCAATACATACATTTAGAGATTATCATGTATATCTTTTTTCCTATATTCAACGCTCAGTTCTAGGCTGGTATTATCACTTTTGACAAATATTAGCACACTGTTCCCTTCTCTGTCTTACCTAACCTATGATTCCCACATGTTTGTGGTAGATTCCACCCTTTATTTTTAAATTGAAAGATACTCATGTAGAGCTTTGGTTCTACAGTGTTCCAACACGCACCCTCCACCCAAACCCATCTCCCATCACCAATGTCCCCACCTCCCTCCCCCTCCCGCACCTCAACCACTTGGCGGGTTCTGTGTGTCATTTCTTTCCTCTTTATATCTCCTTCCAAACAAACTTTCCTGCTCTTCGTGGAATGCAGTGCATTAAAAGACATCAATGTTTCACTATTTTAGTGGACCGCGCGGCCACAAGTGGCCGCGCAACCTGGGCTCGAACTGGTTTTGCTCTGTTGATCTGGTTGTGAGGCAGTTTCCCAGCATCCGGACAGCGAAAATGGTGGCTAGTGTGATGGGCGGAGTCTCATCCGGCTGCTTCGGGACCCCCCAGAGGCGACGGGCCCACTCCCAAAACCCATCTGCCCTCCTCGGGGGTTCCATGGTTAGCCAGGCCCTGCGCGAGCCGAGTTCCAGCCTCCCCAGCCGCTCTTGAGGCTCTGTATGCTGGCCCAGCGGGCAGCCTCCTGGGCGGAGCCACCAGGCTCGACAAAATGGAGGGGGAAAGGGCAACCACACCTCCATCTGACGACTTCCCAGTGATTCCGCCTCTTGGAACCGCCTACCTGGGCTCGAACTGGTTTTGCTCTGTTGATCTGGTTGTGAGGCAGTTTCCCAGCGTCCAGACAGCGAAAATGGTGGCTAGTGTGATGGGCAAGTCTCATCCGGCTGCTTCCGGACCCCCCAGAGGCGACGGGCCCACTCCCAAAACCCATCTGCCCTCCTCGGGGTTCCATGGTTAGCTAGGCCCTGCACGAGCCGAGTGCCAGCCTCCCCAGCTGCTTGCGAGGCTCTGTCAGCTTAAATATTTTTTTGAACCAAGCTTGAATTTTAATAACCTACAAAAGAGCTCATTTTTTTCAAGTTAATTTTTCTCTTTAGTGTGATGAACCTTTTGTGTATGCCTCACAGGGCTGTTGTGAGGATTGGGTTAATTGATCCATTGGTGACTAAAATGTGGAACGTGCACAAGAATCAGTACTCAGTTTGTTGTTTGGTAAATTCCTAGTGTAATATCCTTCCCAGGTGTCACTGGATGGATTGGTTGTATTCTACAGAGTCAGAAAAATTAAGAACCTTTCAGAAAAGTTTCACAAAGTTAGGTTTATATCTTAATATATTGGCTTCCTTATAAATTCTGTTTTAAACTGTTTTATATTTTTTGTAGTTCTTAGTTACTTTTAAGACATGCTTGAGAATTCTAAACCTGTTTGAATCCCTGCAGTAGACATTGTGTTATAGCAGTGGATACATTAAACTGGGGTGCTGGTTTTGCTGTTTGCTTGCACTTACATCCTTGGTCAAATAATAAAGAATCCTAACATCTAAAATTGGGTCTGTGCCACTTGTCACTTGTGTTCTCGTTATTCATCGATTTGCTCAAGCAGGTGCCAGCAACGTCTCCATTCATTGGGAATGTGGTCCATTATTGTTACTGTTTTTGGCATATCGAATACACCACGGGTAGCCTGCCAGGCTCTACCGTGACTCTGGGTTCATCCCAGGGGCCCAGTCTTTTTCTGTGTCAGACCATCTAGTACTCACCTAGTTGCTCAGAAAAATCAGATGAAATACTCCTATGAAGGCTCTTTAGAAAGTGCTGAGGGACTGGAGATGTTGCTCAGTATTCACGCACATGCCTCTTGGGTGCCATGCTGTGGTACCACACACATGGTAACGCACATGCCTCTCGGGTGCCATGCTGTGGTACCACACACATGGTCATGCACATTGCTTCTCAGGTGTGAGGTTGTGGGTGTGATCCCTGGCACCACACACACACACACACACCGTTTTCATCTTGTTTACCTCCTTTTTAGAATGCTATTATTTTTATGTATACACAAATATTCTGCTATGTCCACATTTTAGTGAAGTGTAAATTATCAAGATGACATCCTAAAAACAAAAAAAAATAAGTGAAACATCTGAGTAAAATAGCCTCATATATTCATATATTGTAGGAAAAGAAGAAATTACTTTTATAAAGGACACAAAATTGTAATATAACGCACCTATTGCTTTTGTTTTCTTTACACTTCATCTTAGTATAATAAAATAATTTAGCAGTTGATGCTGATTCCAAAGTTCTAGTTAATTTGTGAACCCCAGTATTAAATATGGATGTCTCAGTCCCCTGAATAACAAGCTCACCATTCTCCCATAACATTTACCAGAGGTTCTTGCTGCTGCTTTTAAGAATCACAGGCAGGAAGCTACTTCTTGAGACAGCATTTGGGTGAAGGTCGCAAGTCTTCCTTTCCTCCTAGCAAAGAGCCTCCATATCTTTGCTAGTCAAAGACTAATCTCTATTGTATTAAGCACTGATGAACTTGACAGACTCTCTCTTACAGTCTTTCTCTTCTGCATAGAATGCTGTTATTTTATGAATTACCAGAAATTAGAATTCATATTTGTTAATCATTTCTTTAACTAGAGCAATGTTGCTGGTATTTTTCTTGGTATTGAGATGACAGATTGTGTCAGGTTTTAAAGTCATGCTTAGGGCCAGGAAACAGCTCTTGGAAAAGTGACCCCCTGGAAATATAACTCTGACCCCCAAGAACTCTTTCTGTCTCTGCTCAGAAGTGATCATCGCCATTAGGCCTTTGATTAACTCTACCTGGTTTTGGTTGATTTGCATTTCATCTGCATTTATGCATGTAGTTTGAAGCATATTAATTTATATTAAGTGTTTTGTAAGTCATTTTATGTCTTTTACGTGTGACCTGGTCTTGTTTTCTCAGCTAGCTTGGAATCTCCTGAAGGGGAAAGACAATTGTCGGTTCCCTTTCTCCACAGTAGAGTCATAATAGAGGATTCCCTGCATTTGTGGGTTTCTTTTGAGTTCTGCTCAGGTTACACTTCTACCAGGATGTAGTGGTATCAGTTGGCCTCGTCTTAAAAATCTGCAACTGGAGTTTTTTTTTTATTGTTTTAGTGAATGCAATTTAAAGAAAATAGACATTGAAAAGTATGCTGCTTAATTTTTTAAATATGGTCTTTAAGCTGCTGAGAATTTCAGGTAGACTTAATTCATTCACTACACTTAATTTTGTGCTTTTTCAAATCATTCGGTTACTCAATATTTGGCCAAAGAAATTTAGTAAATCTCATGAAACGTTTGATTTTTTTTTTAGTACTATCCTATTTTAAGGGAATTGTGTTTGTTAATAGCCACAGTACTAAACAAAACAAAACAAAAAAGAATTATGCCTTTTATGAAAGACCCTTCTAGAAAGTTTTTAATAAATAATCCAAGCTGTTCTTATTTTTTACACTAAGTTATTAAATATTTGGTTGTTTTTACTATTGAATTTGTCGTGTAAACCTTGATATGGAGGAGACTGTTCTTTAAAAATATTCCTAATTTAGAAATGGTTAGCTTTGAAAAAAAAGCAACGTTCCATTTGCTTTTATGAGAACTTTCCTTAAAATAAAGCAAGGTGAAATTGTTTTTATCTTTGCACTACAAAGAATTTGCTCAGGATGATGTTTCTTCCAAATGAATGTTTGCATTTTGTTTTCCAGATATGTTTCTCTAAAACCAGTGTTTGTTCCATTAAGAAATGTTTTTGCATCTTCCCCAGGAATGTCTCTGTCTGCTGGATCTTCCCCCTCCACTCCCCTAAGATCACTCCGCACACGTCCCCTGCTCCCAGGAGAAGAAGTCACACTCCAAACCCAGCAAGTTACATGGTGCCTTCCAGTGCCTCGACGCCTGTCAGCAGCCCCTCTCTCAGACTCCGTCCCCTGGGCAGGTGATCCAGAAGGAGACTGTTGGGGCACAACTTACTTTTATACAGACACAACTCCAGCACCTGTGACCGAATGGTACGTCGGCTCCGACAGAGAAACAGTAGCACTCTGAACAGGCTCCTCTTGTTTGTGAGATTCCTAAAGAAGAGCTTGTTGGGATATGAGGGAGGATTTATTTGCTTTTCATACATTTGGATGATAATTCTAATCTCTTGTCTCCAGAGAAATCTGTTTCTACATTAGAGTAGCCTTGGTTTTGGATTTAGCTTTTTGAAAATCCCAAGTGGGATTATATTTAAAGCCTGGTTTAGTTTTTTGTGGTACGCTTTGCTGATGCAGTGGTTACCCATAGGATTTATGCTAGCAGGAGTTGATGTTTGTTGACAATCGTCTATAGAGAAAGTAGTTTTAGCTCTGAAAGTAGATGGTTTCTTGCCAGTATTATTGGGAGCAGACTGAGGATAACTTCCCTCACCTCTGTGAGCACTGAGTTAATAGGTCTGGATAGTAGAGACGCAGAGAGGTGAGAAACTCTAACATGGTCATTGCTAAGGAGACAGGAGACGCGGGTTACAGAGATCCCCAACTCTGGTGAGCAAGGGGCGGTGGAGGAACAGGAGTTGGCGAGAGAGCAAAGAGGGGAGGAGCTTTTTGAATGTTCCATAAATTACACCTTTTTTAGCTTTGTAATTTGTCAGTCTGAAAAACAATTTAAGAATTTTTTTTTTTTTTAGTTTTTTCTATAACATGTATTAGATGTACAGTGGTAAGAATTTCTTTGAGTTACAGAGCGATTAAGAAGAGGGTGAAGTACTTAGAAGAAAAACCAGTTTTTGTGTCGCTGAAATCATTAAAGCCAAACTAGATATTTGGCAAGGAAAAATTCTATACTTAGTTGATAAATATATTTGGATTTTAGCAAAAGCATATTTTTCATCCCATGAGTTACATTAATAGTTTATTTGGTCAAATTTAATGTTTTGCTAAATGGCAGTTTGAGTAAAAATATAATGGTTTTGTTTTCTATTTTTAGCATTCCTGGTTCTGCCATTGTTTTGTGACACTGAGGCTGTTTCCCTGATTGTAAAATGGGGATGATAACTAGTCACCGTTTATGAGACGTGAATGTGAAAACATTGGTAGAAGTATTTGTAAGTCATGAGGAATGATCTTTAAAAATAATAAAAATAGCTAATAGTTTTTTATTTTGTTTTGTTTTTGATCAGAGATCTTTCAAAAATTACCCCAGAACAGCTTGCCGAACAGAAGGCCAAATAACTGAGGTAGAGTAGAGACTTTCCTTGGTTCTTTCAAGTAAGAATTCCATCGGTGTTTTTTTTTTTTTGCTTGTTTGATATCTATTTACATTTTTATTCAATTTAATCATTCGTATAAAGAAGAAATGTAAATTTATTTTGTGGAGAGGTTTTTCTGTCAGAAAACTATCTCAGCTGTTTTTGTCGAGATTATATATGCCAAATTTTTATAATGTTTTCACCCTTCAAATCACTCCTAAAACTCTGCTCTTAATGAACCTAACATTAGTCAAATCAGCTTCTGCTGTCTGGTGAAAAGGAAGCACAGGGAATCGAGGAGCCCACAGAGACCCCGCAGGCAGGTGTGGGTTAAATGAAATCTTAAAAATATTGCAAAAATACCTCCTGATTGAAATCCATGACAGAACCATCTCCCAAAGGAGCAGAAATTATTTGAATTTTTATTTTTGCCTTTTGGCATCTGGACTGTACCTGTCTGTGTTCAGGGTTTGCTTGCGGCTCCGCACTCAGGGATCATTTCTGGCGATGCCCAGGGGGTCATTTGGCTGAGTCAGCTTGCCCGCTTACTATCTCTCTGGCCCAGAATTCTTTTTTAAAGGAGAGAAAGAGGTGGTGGGTTTTTTCTTTTCAGTATTTAATTTAAAATTAGTAAAACAGGGCCGGAGTGATGGCCCAGTGGGTGGGGCATTTGCCTTGCACACGGCTGGCCCATGCCGCCCGGGTTCGATCCCGGCATCCCGTATGGTCCCCTGAGCACCGCCAGGAGTGATTCCTGAGTGCAGAGCCAGGAGAAACCCCTGAGCATTGCTGGGTGTGACCCAAAAAAAGCAAAAAAAAAAAAATTAGTAAAACAATAGAAAAACTCTTTTAGAATGCATTTTTTGATTTTATTCATGAACCAGTAAGGGGAAGGAAAGGCAGAGACCAGAAAGACGGGTTTTGAAAGGGTTCCATTGGAAGAGTGAAAGAGAAGCTGGAAGTAGATTCAGTCATTTTCTGAGAGTGTACCTGGGTAATAAGATACCATTGCACCCTTCTGATGAATTCCACTACTGCCTTGGATAAATTGGTTTCAATATTTAACCAAGTGTTAGGGAGCCATTATTAGGTTGGCTGCAGAGAGCCCCATATGAGTTGATTGGTTTGGTGGCCAAGGCAGTTACTTGGTTATCTGAATATACCAAGTCCTCTGGAATACTGCTTCTTCCTCTTTCCTAATGGGCTTCCCAAAATCCAGGGAGCAGCAGAGATAGTACAGTGGTTAGGGCATGCTTTGCCTTGGCAGACCCGGAGTCCAAGTCCAGTACCACACAGCTTCCTGAGCACTGCTGGGTGCAGTCTTGGAGGCTCCCACCACGTGGGGGTGGCACTGCAGAATTGCTGGCTACCCTTGAGTGCTGCTTGAGAGGAAAAAGAAACAGAAAAACAAACTCCCCAAATACCGTAAAATGTTTTCCCCCAGAAAACTGTTTTGTCTCTTATTAGAACTTAAAATTTGGTGTCTCTGAAGATACTGTTTCCTTTTGTCCTTAGGTTTTAAGTTTTTTTTTTCATGATTACAATATTTAAAAAATGAATTTACTCTGGAAAGATATTGATAAGAAATATTCTCTGAGGTAACTAATTTAATAGCAATAAAAATTTTTCTTGATTTTTTTTTTTTTTTTTTTTGGCCACACCTGGCAGTGCTTAGGCCAGGAGGCTTTGCACTCAGGTCTCACCCCTGGCGGGCCTGGTAGACCATCTGGGCTGGTGCGGGTGGAGCCCAGGTCCACTGCACTGTCACTCCACACCCTGAAATTTGTTTTGTTTTTGGCTTCCCAGGCATTGCCTTGGGGCACTCGGGTCCTCTCTCAATTATTCTCTGTGAACTGAACGGTGGACTCTGCTTTGGGTCATGTGTGTCTGGGACTGAACCCAGTGTGCTCAGGGATAAATTTCAGTCTGGGACTGAACCCGTTCAGTGCCAGGGATAAAAAGGGGCTCCTGCATCCCAGGTATGCACTGTTGCCCTTTGAGTTATCTCCATAGGTCTCATTTTAAAGATTCAAAATTTATCAATTCATCACCATCATTTAAAGATGAAAACTTCATTCAAAGTAATAATAAAATGTTTCCATTGAGAAAAATGATTCTTTATATTTTCCCCCTTCCTACCTTTAGGTATTTCCAAATTACCATATTTATCCTCCAAGTGCACCTCATGTTGCTTACATGCAGCCAAAAGCAAACGCACCTTCCTTCTTCATGGCTGATGAACTCCGGCAGGTACGCCTCGCAGAATTCATGGAGAAACAGCCCCTGTCGGGCTTGAGAAGGGACCTAGGGAGTCAGCGCTCCTTCACGGCTGACTGTTCAATAAACATACTCCACCGAATCGGCATTTAGAACTTCTAGGTTCCAGCTGCCCCGTTTAATTAAGGAAGTCTATTTTTCACAGAAAATTGCAGATAATTGGGATATAAAGCACAGAATAGCTGGAGCCGGAAAAATGAAGCCCTGGGTTTAAGGGGCTTGCCTTGAAATCCGCAGACCCAAGATCGAATCCCTGGGACTGGAGATGGTCCTCTGAGCACCGCTGCAGCGTGTGGCCACCCTTTCCCAGAATAAATCAACACACACACTAGCTATTTAAATGAGTCACTTTTCTGCACTTCTGCTTTGAAAGGTCTCTTTCAAGTATATAAAGAATTAAGTAGTTTTTATTTTTTAACTTTTGGATTATTTTTTTTTGACTATAAGTCAAAAATAAATAGCTTGGCTCAGAAGTGAACCTCATTTTAAGAGCACTCAGTATTTTCTATCAACAGTATTTTCTATCTGTGGGTTTTTGTTTTGTTTTGTTTTGTTTTGGTTTGGTTTGTTTATTTGGTTTTGGGGCCATACCCAGCAGTGCTCAGGACTTACTCCTGGTTCTGTGCTCAGGGGTCACTCCTGGTGGTATTTATCAGTATGATGCTCAAAAAAGAAAAAAAATGACAGGCCTAGAGTAGACCTGGAGTTTTTAACCACGGAGTTAATTTTGGATTACTGCAGTCTTAGTTGTACAGCAGTTTATCTAGACCTGGAATTCAGGCATTTTGCCATTATTTAGGTGCTGTTAGCATTAAAATGTGCACATACTAAAAGTATTAACATTATCAAGGTATACAGAACGCCCAAATTTCAGAAACTGTGTTTCTGGTTTAAATATACTTATTTTCTCTTCTTAGGAGCTGATCAACAGGCATTTAATAACAATGGCTCAAATTGATCAAGCAGATATGCCAGGTAAAATGCAATTTGATTCATCCTCTTCTGCTTTTGTTTGGAGGCCACACCTGGGGTGCTCAGGGCTTACTCTTGGCTCTACACTCAGGAAATCCTCCTGGCAGGGTTCAGGAACATAAAGGATGCCAGAGGTTGAACCCAGGTTGGCCATGTGCAAGGCAAAGTGCTCTACCCACTGTGCTATCACTCTACTCCGGTCCTTAATCGTTCCTTCAGAGACTTTTTTTTTCTTGCCTTTTTGGGTCCCACCGGAATCCTCAGGGATTCCTCCTGGCTCTGCACTCAGAAATTACTCCTAGCAATGCTCTAGGACCATATTGAAAGCCGGAGATTGAACCCGGGTCAGCTACATGCAAGACAAATGCCCTACCTGCTATGCTATCGGTCTGGCCCCCTTCAAAGACTCTTACTGTACAATATTATATGTCCTGCATGTTTTTAATGCCTTAAACCAGATCATTTTAGCTAGGTGGTTTTATGAATCTATTTTAAAATCTTATTTTAATTCCAGGATGCCACTGAATGTAATTAATTTTTCGTGTAATATTTAGTTCATCCATAGTTTTAGATGATTATTTTTTTAAGGTGCTGCAAGTTTTATTTTTGTAAACTGTTTCCTTTCCACTTTGTTGTGCATTACGCACGCAGTGATTTCTTTCTGTTTTGCCTCTGGGGCTTCCATCTCCCCGGCCCTGCTTAGGGAGTTGGTTGAATTCCAACTTTAGAGGAGCATCTAGCCTTTGTCCCAAGCCCTGGCTTTACAATTTGGGGTGATTTACTTTGCTGTGCACCCAGCCTCCCCCTGTTACCTGCTGAATGGAACCTGATGACCGAACAGGTGGAAGGTAAACAGTTCTTTATGTCACGTACAGTAATTTCTTTGTTAGGGCATTTAACAAAGAAAAGTTAGGGCATTTAACAAAGAAAGTTAGGGCAAACAGCACCCTACCCATCTGCCCCTGTGCAGATGTTGTGTGACTGATGAGCCACACACCAGGCTGTGGTGCTCACTGGGCCGCTCTCCTGGCACAGTACTCACCAGGCTTTGCTCTCCTGTAGTTTAGTGCTCACTGCATTTATTCACCAAGGGTTGTGCTTTCTGGTGATGGCACTTTCAGTTAAGTCCTTGTGGGGGGGAGGAGAAGGGCTGTCCTCACCCCCTTTCTGTGGTACTTAAATGCACCTGTGATGTGGTCAGAAATCAAAAACAGCTGCCAAATTCCATTTTACACATGTGGGATGCCGGAACTGAAACTCATAACCATGTGCTTGCAAGGTAGATGCTCTAAACCTCTGTGTGTGTGTGTGTGTGTGTGTGTGTGTGTGTGTGTGCGTGCGTGTGTGCACATACTCATAACCATATACTTGTAAGACACTCGAAACCTGTATATGTGTTAGACTCATAACCATGTGTTTTCAAGACATTTACTCGAAACTACTGTGTGTCTGTGTATATGTTACATATGCCTGCAAGACAGACACTAAACCACTGTGTGTGAACACTCATATCCATATGCTTGCAAGATACTCGAAACCAATGTGTGTGTTTACACTCAAAACCATATGCTTACAAGACAGACACTCGAAACCACTGTGTGTGCTTGTGTGTGTGTGTGTGTGTGTGTACAGTCATAACTATATGCTTTCAAAGCAGACACTAAGTTTGTGTAGGTGTATAGTCTCATAACCATATGCTTGCAAGATAGATACTAAACCACTGTGTGTGTGTGTGTGTGTGTGTGTGTGTGTGTGCATGTGTGTTCTCTTTGCTGGTATTTGTTTTGAGACTATATTGTACAGGTTGGTGAACTTTGCATGTCTTTCTTCGTACAAAAGTCTTGAGGCATAGACACTGATATTATCATCTTCAG
Organism: Cryptotis parvus; assembly: GCA_021461705.1. Classification (NCBI taxonomy): domain Eukaryota; kingdom Metazoa; phylum Chordata; class Mammalia; order Eulipotyphla; family Soricidae; genus Cryptotis; species Cryptotis parvus. The sequence goes on from JAJIBD010001222.1 coordinate 47,131, forward strand.
TTTACATATGGGGAAAAACTAACATTGATAGTTATGTAATTTGCTTTTATTTTTGACAATGCTGGGAATTAAATCCATGTCCACACACATGCAAGGCAAGTGATCTGCCACCAAGTCCTACTTTAGCTCTAAGTAATTGACTTTTAAAAAGCAGTGGCTAACCAATGACTGCTGAGTCCAGATTGATTTAAACATTGGTTTTTCTGACAATACAATACCATAGAGTGTTTCTCAGAAAGCAGTAAATTTCATTATAGTTTGCTTTGAGGTTTTTTGTTTTTGCTTTTTGGATCACACCTAACAGGGCTTAACACTTATGTCTATCTCTGGCTCAGGAATCACTCCTGGTAGGCTCAGGTGATTGTGTGGGATGCTGATGATGGAACCCCTGTTCCGCCGAGTTAGGGCAAACAGCACCCTACCCACTCTGGCTCCTATAATTTGCTTTGTATGTGTCAGAATTTGGAATGGTATAATGTAGCAAAATTTTGTAGTTTTGACATAAAAATACTCTTGAAGCACCTGATTTTATAATAAAGAATTCAAAATTGTCGGGGCCGGAGGCGATAGCTCAGCGGTAGGGCGTTTGCCTTGCACGCAGCCGGCCTGTGCCGGCCGGGTTCAATCCCGGCATCCCATATGGTCCCCGAGCACTGCCAGGAGTAATTCCTGAGTGCAGAGCCAGGAGAGACCCCTGAGCGTCGCCGGGTGTGACCCAAAAAAGCAAAAAAAAAAAAAAAAAAAAAAAAAATTGTCCAGTACCCATTTTATTCATTGCAAAAAAAAATCAGAAGTAATGTGTTGGATATTATATATTATGTCTGATCTTTTCAGTGTAGGCGATCTGAACTTATCTCTTTTCTTTAATATTTTATTATACCACCGTGAGATAAACAGTTACAAAGATGTTCATAAGATGTTCATATTTGGGTTTCGGTCATACATTTGAACTTATCTCTTATAGCCTTATCTAAATTTATCTTATAACCTTTGAAGTGTTCAGATTGGTGAATTCTCCTTAATTGTTTGACATTGTGCTTAGTGCCCTAGCCCAGATAAAAGAACATAAATTGGAATCATTAAGAACTACACAGACAAAAATAAACTTGATATGCATAAATTGTATAACTGTAGATATAATTTATAGTTGTAATAGAGTTTAGGAAACGACTAGATATCAGATTGATACAGCTTCATTGCATTTCTACAGACTAGTAGTTAATAACTTGAAAATATGACCCAAAAAGGTGCTGTGTGAAGCAGTGGTTTCAGATATTTGTACCAAGGAGTAGATGCAATGAAAGAGCTCAGTGGAGGAGATATATTAGGAAACAATAAGCAATAAAAGGTAGTCACTATCTATTATTCACAGATGAGAAGATAATTAAGGCATCAATTTTCAAAACTGATTTAAATAGGTTCATTTTTCTAGTCAAAGCAAAACATGTGAGCTGCCTTTTTTTTTTTTTGTCTTTTTGCTTTTTGGGTCACACCCGGCAATGCTTAGGGGTTTCTCCTGGCTCTGCACTCAGGGAATTACTCCTGGCGGTGCTCGGGGAACCATATGGGATGCCGGGGATCGAACCCAGGCCAGCACAGGCCGGCCGTGCAAGGCAAACGCCCTACCCGCTGGGCTATCGCTCCAGCCCCAATGTGAGCTGCTTTAAAATCAGCATTGTTTAACTGATACTTAAATAATATTCTTGCAAGTTAATTGCTAAGGGCTCCATGCTAGGTGGCCAGGGAGGGGGTGGTGGGGGGGCACTATGATGGTGAACCCTTGGACTACCCACACTCTGTCTGGGGGTTGGGGGACATGTTATGGTGAACACTTGGGCTACTTACACTCTGTCCAGCCAGCCTCACTTTTGAGGGTTACTTCCACCCTCGGGTTCGGTAATTGATTAGAATGACACACAGAACTCAGGAAGGCACTTGATTAATGTTGGCTTATTATTAAAGATACAACTTAAAATCTGAAAAGTTGAAGCTGTGTATAGGTTGTGGTATAGAAGAGAGTATGATAGAGTAGAAGAATCCAGGCCTCCTCTGAGTGGGCCCCCTTCACACACACACACACACACACACACACACACACACACACACACACACACCCTCCCCCTCCCCCGCATGTCCTGCTTTCCCGAGTTTGTAAACTGAGTCTCACAAGCTCAGGAAAAGCTTTTCTTAGCAAAGTTTGGTCTAAAAGTAAAATGATGCCTGTGGGACTAGAGAGAGAGTACAGTGTGTAAAGTGCTTGCCCAGCACGCGGCTGACCTGGGTTCAGTTCCCGGCACCCCATTTGGTCCTTACTACCGTGAGGAGTGATCCATGAGGGAGCCAGGCGTAGCCCCCCAAAAATCACTAGGTGTGTACCTTCATCTCCACTCACAGGAAAAGATGGCCCTGAATCCCACCGACTGTACTCAAATCCCTGGCACCACATATGGTCTACCAGGCGCTGCAAGGAATGATCACAACAGTTGTTTATGGTGAATGTCAAAACTTACTAAAGAATAGAAGGCCAAGATTACTCGGAGACTGAAGATAATAACTAAGAGTCTGGGAGATAGAAGCGTAGTTTGAGTCTGCAGTAGCTAAGCGAATGACACTTAGTCAAATTAATTAGTGGGACAGACCAGGGGGACAGCAGGTGCTTTCTGAGGTAAAGATTGCCTAGCCTCAGGGAAAGCGAGTATTAGAAAGATTTTCTTCTTAGGAAAATAAAAATTGGATCAAGATTTCCGACATAGGGGGCCAGAGCAATAGTCCAGCGGGTAGGGCATTTGCCTTGCACGTAGCCAACCCAGGTTCCATCCCTGGCATTCCATATGGTCCCCCTGAGCACCACCAGAAATCATTCCTGAGCGCAGAACCAGGAGGAATAACCCCTGAGCATTGCTGGGTATGACCCAAAAAGTTTTAAAATAATCTTATATAGGACACAAAGATTGTCACTGTTATGTAAAGGAACATACATACATGCGTCCTGGGTTCAAACCCCAGCACCACCCACGTCAGTGCTGAGAATTTCCAGTCATGGTCCTAGTAGGCCCAGTACCACAAGACTCAAGCAGCTGTGTGTCCAGTCACATGAGTGTGTCCAATCAGAGGGGCATGTCCACTCACATGGGCTTGTTCCATTGGTCACCAGTGTGATTGCCTGCAGATTATTCCTGGAGATCCCAAACATCAGAGCACTGCTTGGGAATTGCCCACCCCCACAGAAAATACTGATAACTTGAAAATTATTTTAAATCTGAAAACTATTCAAAGTTCTGTACAGATTAAAAAACTTGGCAGGAGCTGTGTGTAGTTTGCCCAGCTATCAGAACTGTGACTCAGTCAGTTTCCATGCAGGAGCTGTGTGCAGTTAGCCCCACTGTCAGAAATGTGACTCAGTGAGTCTCCATCAGGAGCTGTGTGCAGTTAGCCCAGCTGTCAGAACCGTGCCTCAGTCGGTCTCCATCAGGAGCTATATGCAGTTACCCAGCTATCAGAACTATGACTCAGTCAGTCAGTCTCCATGCAGGAGCTGTGTGTAGTTAGCCATCTGTCAGAACTTTGACTCAGTCAATCTCGATCAGGAGCCATGTACAGTTACCCAGCTATCACATATGTGACTGTCTCCATCAGGAGCTGTGCGCAGTTACTCAGCTCTCAGAACTATGACTCAGTCTCCATGAAGGAGGAGAGAACCGCCAAAATAGAAATGGGATTTTCTTGAAATAAACACTCATGTGGCATGACAGATACATAAAGTTTGATGGATATCATTTAACGCCAGAATTAGAATGCTTACACTTTCTATGGGATAGATTATAATGGAAACTTTTCTACAGAAGATTAGAAATATTTTCAGTGTCTGAAGTTCAGTAGTTGTTATTATTTTATAATGGTGTTATTGATAGTGAAACCAGTTTATAGAGTTGTTCTGAATGTACCACAGTTAGAGTATATGGGCTGTAGTGAGTGCCAACCATAGTTTTATAGAGTTATGAATATACCACGGTTGAGTATTTAGGCTGTAGTAACTGCTTATAGTAGATGTGATTTCTAGCTCAGGGGCGTGAGTGTTCGCCAGTAAAGTCCTGTTCCGTCACTCCCCACACTCTCTCCAGCAGTTCCTGCGGAAGTCGACAGCTACCACAGTCTGTTCCCTCTGGAACCACTGCCACCTCCTAACCGGATACAGAAATCAAGTAACTTTGGATATATCACGTCTTGCTACAAAGCTGTAAATAGCAAAGATGATCTGCCATATTGCCTTCGGAGGATACATGGTAAGGAAGCTGGGTTCGTTTGCTTTGAAGGCAATGACTAAAGCAAAGACCTTCTAGAATATACTTATTATATGAATTGAAGGGGCAATGGGGAGATTTCTAATTTCATTTCATTTGTAAATTAGTATCTCTTAAGTACTAATAAATATAACATGGCCTTTTCACTTTTCGTGGGGGAGGATATGCATTACTAAATAGTGCTCAGGAGGTGAGGGGTGGCCAAGCCCTTGCCTGATCGGCCTTCTGGGGTGTGCCAGAGACACAGTGCTCTCAGGCCCCGTGAAGCGGGCAAGGATGGCCCACACCAACAGCGCTGGCAGGGAATGGGGTTGGGGAGTGTGAAGGGCTGCTGGGAGACCAGACTCCAGCCCTGGCTCATGTTACCATGTGCCCCTGACCCGATACATCTCCCTGCTTCCATTTCTTCACATTTTTTAATGGAATACAGGGGAGATCCTACTCATAATTTAATAGAAATTTTTTTCTTTCTCAGGTTTTCGTCTTGTTAACACAAAGTGCATGGTGTTAGTTGATATGTGGAAAAAAAATTCAGCACTCAAATATTGTAACCTTGCGTGAAGTATTTACCACTAAAGCATTTGCAGAGCCTTGTGAGTGTCTTGTAATTAGATTTCTGCTTATGGACTTTGTGGTGAGAGGCCAGCTTGCCGTAATAAGTGTTTGTGTTTTATTTTAAGCTCTTGTGTTTGCATATGATTTCCATGCTGGAGGAGAAACCATGATGAGCAGACACTTCAATGACCCCAATGCTGATGCTTATTTCACCAAGAGAAAGTGGGGTAAGAAACGGTGCGCGTGATGCTCTTGCCCTGGGTACAGTAGTTTAGTGTTATAGTATGCACACAGGCTCATCGTTCTGTGTAGTTTAGTGTTATATATAGTACACACACGGAACTCAAGGCCCTGTGTAGAGTAGTTTAGTGTTAGAGTACGCACACGGACTCATCTCCCTGTGTAGAGTAGTTTAGTGTTAGAGTACGCACACGGACTCATCTCCCTGTGTAGAGTAGTTTACTCTAACCACTCATCTCCCTGTGGTTAGTAAGTAGTTTAACACATGGAGACTCATCACCCTGTGGTAGAGTAGTTAGTGTTATGATAAACATGCAAGTTCATCAGTATAATCATGTGACTTAAGGAGCTTATTTAATTGTGGAAAATAAATATCTCAGAGAATGGAGTTGCACCACTAGCAAACCTTGCAATGAATGCTATCCTGGGTATTTATACTGGGATAAAGATGGGCTGTAAAATACTTTGTAGATCCCTGAAATTTATTTAATTTTTGTTTTCATTTTGGAGCCACCGAGCAGTACTCAGGCCTTACCCTGAGTACTTCTCAGAGATTACTTTGGCAGTGTCTAAGGGGTCATATGGGGCTCTGGGGATGGCCACGTGCCAAGCAAGTGCCTTCACCACCCCTGCACTGTTTCTCCAGCCCAGTAGCTGAAATTTAAATAGCTGGAAATATGACAAATTTTTTCTGCTTAAAAATACTTCTTAAAATATGCTTTCTGGATAATGATAGCTTGGAAATTTTTAGTAAAATAATCTTTAGTAAATTAAACAACCTTCACCTTTGGAAGCATAACCCTTATGTCTCTCTTGGTATACTTCTTTCCAGAGTTGTTTTGTTGTTATTGTGTTTTTTTGTTTTGGGGCCTCCTTTCACATTGTTTTTATTTTTCATTCTTCTGCATCTTTTTACTTACTGTGTTTCCCCTTTATTTTTTGTACTCTAAATGTAATCACATTGTCATAGAATTACAATGTTATAAATTACAATAGTCCAGCGTGGAATTATTTTTGTAAGCAAATGGCTTTATTTAGAGGTCGAATTTCATCTTACTGAAGAAATTAATCTTGAGAATGAAACTTTAGGTCACCGTTTAACTAAAGCCTTCTGACAGTTGGTTGAGAGAAGAGAGCTGTGGTCACACGACTGTTTGACATTAAAAATCTGGCCATATAGTGTGGTCATTTCTTCCCCTTTTGTCCTATTATCTGTCGACACTTGTCTAATTTTCGGAGGGGATGTGGTGTAACTTTCCCCATAGAAGGCTTTAAAGCTGTAGTTGTTTTGGTTTATTTTTGTAGTAACATCTGTGAAGTGACTGTTAGCTTTAATTTATAGCTGGTTTCTCAACCTCGACTCTGTTGACATGTCACACTGAATAATTTTTTTTGGTGAGGGGTGGCCCATGTACTGCGGGTTGTTCAGCTGACTCTGGCCTCTGCCAGCCTGGTGTTGGTTGTAAGCCTTCCCCACTTGTGACGCCAAAAATATCTCTAGGTGCTGTCACGTTTCCTCTACTGTAAAAGTGGCCCCTGTTGAGAAGCATGATTTATAGCACTCGTTTCCTTTGACAAAAAATATTAACTCCTCTTTTTGGTGTTAACTACTTGATATATTGTGTTTACATTGTCCGGGAATCAGTTCCATTCTCAAATATTCAGAAGCATTTGGAAAAGAGTAACTTCTTTGCAAATACTACGTTATTCACAACTTCTGATGCAGAGCGACCCTCTTCTCAATATGGAGATGAAATAAACCAGGGCATATTTTGTATATAGCCTGTAGAAAAATGTGTTCCCATACTGTTGATGAACTTAACAAGGACTAAGAAATTGCATGACTGGGGCCGGAGCGATAGCCCAGCGGGTAGGGTGTTTGCCTTGCACGCGGCCGGCCTGTGCCGCCAGGGTTCGATCCCGGCATCCCATATGGTCCCCGAGCACCGCCAGGAGTAATTCCTGAGTGCAGAGCCAGGAGTAACCCCTGAGCATCGCGGGTGTGACCCAAAAAGCAAAAAAAAAAAAAGAAAAGAAAAGAAATTGCATGACTTAGAAAATAGAGGGATTGTGATAAGGTATGAAATGAGATTGTGTGAGTGAAATAATTAAACAGAATCTAACACAGTGAACCCCACTTACTGCTAGAAGGGGCCTTGATTTTTTTATTTTAAAGAACAATCTCTTTAAGGTTATCTTTAGTGGTCCTTGGTGTTTCTAAATAGAGCATTTTTTTTTTTTTGGTATCATCTGCCGATGTTTCTCCACCTCATCCTATCTTTGATTCTGTCTAAATTTTTTGAGGGAAAGCCACAGCCTGCCCTGCACAGGGCTTTCTCCTGGATTCCTCCATGCTCAGGGACCGCTCCAGGTGGTGCTCAGAGGACCATACAGGGCACGAGGGATTAAACCCCAGTTAGGAAGGCACATGCCTTCGTACTGTACTCTCTCCGCCCCTGGTTCTGTCTGAATTAAAAGATAGTTTTTTTTTTAAATTTTTTTAATTTGAGAACTTTGACTTACTTACCTGCTTTATTAAGGGATCTCAGGCCGTAGCTTCTCAGTTCCCCATATGTGATCACCATACTTTGCCACTGGCTCCAGGCTCCTCTTGGGTTTGCTTCTCATTCCCTTGGGAACCACCATGTTTTCACGGAGGGAGATGAGGACGTAAGTTTTGTTGTATCTTGCTAGTTCGTTTGCTGTAGCAATTCATAGTCCAAATATGGGTGAAACTATCCAATAAATTGTCTCTCATTTCCTTTTCCCCATAGCTTAATCACCTTAAATTCCATCCATTTTTGTCCCAAAGGACACGGTTTTCTGTTTTTAAAAGGCAGAGTAGTAGTCTAGTATGTATATGTGTATCTCACAGTATCTTGTGTAGTGTTGACGGCACTTATGTTGACTGTTGTTGTTGGATGACAAGTTTAGCTAGTTTGGGAGCTTTGTTGTTTTGCCCACTCCCAGCTTAATCTATTTAAGCCAAGGTTCATTCTAATGAGACCTCTCTTCTATGTAAACACTGCTAGAGGATGTGGCAGTTACAGAAGTCACCTTGATTGAATAACTTCTGACTTATACATCTACTAAGACTTCTATGTTTTCTAGATTGGGCACAGCTCCTCTTTATACCCACTGCTCCCAACGTGGGACAGTTAGAATTTACCAGGAGACTACCATCCTGGCCACGTTGAGACTGTAGGAAGACTATAGGAAGGATCATACTAGTTTGCTCTAAGCAGGCGAGTGTGACCCTTTCAGTACACAATACAGAACAAAATACTCAGAATCACCCTGGTGCAGATAATAATGACCTTGTGGGTACCATCTAGATTACATGAAGCTCATGAAATTAAGATGTATTACTTTATATCAGCCCTCTCTCTCTCCAGTGTTTTACATAAGAGATAATCTCGGGATTAGTCCTTGACATAACCTTTGTTTATACCTGCAATAGGGTGTGGCACTACACTCTGTTTAGAGTTCTTTGTTGACATGACCCTCCCGGTTGGATTACTTTGGTGTATATAAGGGGACTGACTTGAGGCCCCTTCACTTTGGGCCTTTAGCTTTCGGCTTTTGGCTCCTGTGGCTTTTGGCTCCTCGGCCTTTTGGCTTTCAGCTTTCAGCTTTTTGCTCTTTGGCCTTTTGCTCCTTCTTCTGGGTAGGACTCATCTCGTGTGAGATCCTCTCTCGTTGGTGGGAGACTTAGGCTCTTTTGTATGGTCTAAGTTCGGACCAGAGCTAGAGTTTGTTCATTATATTGGAGTGCTGTGGAAGAGCTTTTGTACTATTAAAAGCCTTTTTGGAACTGCACCGACTCGTGAGTTTTCATCTGTTCCCCGGCGTCCTGGGAGGTAGAAGAGAACTTCAGTCCTGACACTGTTGGGGACCCCGGCAGCATTCCCGACATGTTCTGAACATAGGAGCTCAAATACCCTTTAAATACTTTTGTAACTTTCAAATAAATGCCTCACTAGTATTGCTGGATCATGGGGAATTTTCCTTTAGCTTTAAGGGATGGTAGTTTTTGAATTTTTTTCGGTTTTCCCTGGAAGTTTTATCCCATCATTTTATCTCCAAATTCACCTTGTTTTATACCTGGTACACAGAAAGTCTATAATCACACAGATACACCAATAGTTGCACCAAAAGGTCATATGCTGAAATTCCTTCCAGAAAAAACATTCTGGATTAAATTGCTATGGTTCTTTTTATCCTGATTTAAGGATTATCAGTGACCCAGGAAATAGTCAAGAACCACTAACAAGAATTTATAAAACAAAAAGACCACTTTTAATTAACTTTGTATGTCATCATTACACCTAGTAGCAGTTCACAATGGAGTATCCATCCACACTTCAGTTTCATATTAGCTATCAAATCTGCATTTACATTTATTTTACAATTGGATATACTTTTTTTATTTAAAATAATTTTTATTTGTTCAGTTATGGTGGATTCAGAAAAGAGCAGGTCACTGAGAAATTTGTTGCTGCAAACAAAATAAAGGGTTAATCCCACTGCATAGGAAATTTGGGGCTTGTCTCTTGAAGTTTTACGAATAGACTAAATTTAAACATGTCCTTATATACACTTACCTGTAAATTGTGCAATGAGTATTAATGAAATTATTAATTTGGTTGATGGTTTACTTACTTTTTGTTAAATGTTTATTTTCTGGGAGGGGAACATGGGGGCCACACCTGGTGGTGGTGCTCAGGGGCCACTCCCAGCTCTCTGCTCAGGGGTCACACCTGACAGTGCTTGAGAACTGAATGTGGTCCTAGGAATGAAACTGGGGTTAGCCAAATGCAAGGCCAAAAGCCTGAACACCTGAATTACCACTAAGGCCCCACTGTGTCGTTTTTAAGTTTATTCATTTTGTAGGTCAACACGATGGACCATTGCCCAGACAGCATGCTGGATTATTGCCAGAGTCTCTCATTTGGGCTTATATTGTCCAACTGAGTTCTGCTTTGCGGACTATTCATACAGCTGGTTTGGCGTGTCGAGTAATGGACCCAACAAAGATTCTGATAACTGGCAAAACGAGGTACTTGCATTTTGAATCTTGATTTCTTTAAAGAACATCTAACCTGTTTTGTTTATTTAAAAAAAAAAAGATGCTCGTGGAAAATAAACATGATGGTTTAATTCTACCTTTTCTTGTATTTGATCCAGAAGAACTGCCGTGATTTTGAGTTAATTTGTAAGTTTCATTTTTTTTCAAGTTGAATTGTTAAATGGTTGGCTGGTAACCAAGCCTTTGGCAGAGACCGGGGAGTTATGCTGCATCAGGTTAGGGTTGTGAGATCGCAGAAGAAATGCCAGTATGGCCATTGTGTGAGCAGCTGCGCTTCTCAGATGTTAATAGCAGGTTGCAGGCCCCACTGCCATGCCCCCTCCCTCAGGCCTTCCAGACGCTAAGGCTGGAGGGTGAGGACTGAGTTTGTGTTTCTGGTAAAATCGCAAGTGACGCTCTTGCTGCTGATGGGGCGCATGATCTGAGAGAAGCCAGTTCGCTGGAACTCCGCACACCTTCATTTCTCCATGATTCTGAGTTACCTAGATTCTGAGCATCTATGTCGGCAGCATGGTAGATGAGCCCGAGGCTGGTAACAGCTAGCCTGTTGCTCACTGTACGACCATGAGCAAATTCATTAACTTACCGGTATTTGGCAAACTTAGGAAACAGATGCTTTCATTATGTCTGTATTCCTCTTTTAGAACATAGCTGTTTCAGAAGATAATAGGAAGGAGTGAATGGGTATCAAGTGAATGATATCCAGAGCATTTCGAGCTGTTAGGAAGCAAAGTCGCTCTTGACGTGAGTGCCCAACTCAGAGCAGCTCTCTGGGCTGAGAGGTAGCCGTTGACTTGATAGTCAAAAGCAAATTATAGTCCTGGCTTTATCAGTTACTGCCTTTTATAACTATAAAATCTGTCAGCCTTAGTTCCCCATTTCTTTTGGTTGATAGAAACTATGTGGGTCTGAAGCATGAGGTTAATATTCTGAGATTCTTCTTAGCACTGCAGGAATTGTTAAGTTTCCACTAGTGTGTATTGTAAATAAAATCTCACTTTATTTAAATTCTTTGGTCTTTAAAGGTTGCGAGTCAATTGTGTTGGAGTTTTTGATGTTTTAACATTTGATAACAGTCAGAATAATAATCCATTGGCATTAATGGCTCAGTACCAGGTAAGAACATGGGCTCTCAATTTATGGCTTGCTGTTTTTTTAAAGGCAGTTTAAAAAAAAATTAAAGTAGTTCAGGATTTTAAGCCTAGATTTTTATTTTGGGGATAGTATTTATGAATAATTACTGAGCATACATTTCTGAATCACTGTAGTGTATTTGGAATACACTACAGTGTATTCTAACAGAACTGTTGTACACTAGAATAGCCAGACTAGTGTCGGAGATTAGCTGTTCAAATAAAAATGTATAAAAGAAATTTATGCTCAAGATAGATGCAAACAGATGCGATAGTTGATAAATGGATTGTCACGTGATGTTTTGTTTCAGTGATGTGTTCATTGTTCCTTTTGATTTTTGCTTGTAAACCATCCTCTGACCAGTCTGAAAATTTCAGAAACTTCCAGAGGGATTTGGCACATTGACATTTAAAAAAATGTTTTTCTTTTGCTTATCAAAGCTTATCATATTTCTTTTTACTATCAAACTTTGGATATGAGCTTTGTAGCATTGTGGGTTTAGGCACCATTGTGTATTAGCTGTTTTACTATTTATTATTTTTAACATATAAAGGACTAAGAACCTCTCTGCAAGAAACAATTAGGACAGTTGCTTTTAGCCCCTGATTACTCTGTGCAATAACGTGGCTATTTAAGAGAAATATTCCATATCGTGTAATAGTGCTCCACGCTTTTGAAAACTATGCAGTGTCACTTTAGTACAGTGGTTTACTGTATTACTAAATTTCAGTTTCCTGTAAGGCAGAATCTTCTAATTGTAGACAAACAGGAAAACTTCTTTCCCAGTGTTTTCTCATTGAAACTTCTTTAAATCTGTCACTGATTTTAGTTCACTTTTGCCATAAGACAAAATTATAGAAGAAAAGGCAGAAAAACAGTAGATTCTCCTGTCACCACCTGGTGCAAACGCGTGCACGAATCCCTGGGCAGCCCCATTATCGTGATTGGTAGCACCATCTGGTGGCCAGGACAGGGAAGGCGCCGCTATTCCCCCCCAGGTTTTTTGATTTCCCCCCTAAGATAGATGTTAGGTATTTATTAATGCCTTATACTTACTGCCTTAACTAATTGGCTCACTTTTTCTCATGATCTTTGTGTTCAAAAAGGGACTAGTTATTGCCTATTAAAATAATACTAGGGCTGGGAGTGTAGCTTTGTGTAGAATGCTGCCCTTGGATACATGAGACCCTGGCTTAAGTCCCCAATTCAGCAAATGATAATAATTGAAATTTGTATCTCAGCAGTATTATCTTCCAACCTTTATCTTATAAACATTTATTTCAGTTATGGGTTTTGCATAGTTTTTTATATGCCCTCCGAAGTTTTCTTTTTTCTTTTTTTTCTTTTTTTGGGCCACTCCTGGCTCTGCACTCAGGAATTACTTCTGGTGGTGCTCAAGGGACCATACAGGGATGCCAGAGATAGAACCTGGGTCGGCTGCATGCAAGGCAAATGCCCTACCCACTGTACTATCACTCTGTCTCCTTTTTATATACACCTCGAAAACAACTCTATGAGGAAAAATAATTTCAGATTTCTAGAACACTTTGAAGTATTTGAGACAAATGATTGGCAGGTTAGAAACTGCTTTCATTCACAGACTCAGGCTATTTTCAAATACCCTTTGTTTTTCAGCAGTAAATAATATATCAGATTTACTTTTCCTTTTTTATGGAGAGAGTTGGGGACTTTTCTTTGTGGAAGACTTTTCATATAATTGATGGAATGTAAAGGAGAGAATTAAAGACATTTTGGAAAGGAGGATTGTGATTTTAGAAGAAGAGGACTGAGGAAGGAGCATCGTTTCTTGGAGTCTGTTTTTCATAGTCTATGAAATATATCTAGAGCCCTCCCTCTACTAGAGACATCAGCATTGTGATAAAGGAACGGTCATTGGGTGATCATATAATTGGTGTGTTTTAAAACTGCTTTGGGTGATTTTAATTTGCAATTTGGGTGATTTTAATTTGCAATTTACTTTGGAAAATTTCTGTATTTTCAGAATTGATGAGTTTACAGGTAATGCATGCGTGTGTTCAGTAGTTCTAATTAGATATTGGTTTTGTTTATTTCATATAACAGATTTTAAGATTGACATGTGTTTTGGATAAATCATTTATTTTAACTTTGAGCTTCTTCACTTTTGTAGGATTATGATGATAAATAGTTACCTGCCAAGCAGGGTCACTTGGTGACTATTTCGTTTCCTGGAATTAAAATAGGTAATAGAGAGCTTGCCTCAATTCAGCCTCGCAGTCTCTTGAGTCATTGTAGAAGGACATCCTCAGAATAATGGGAGTTTTTGGGTTTGTTCTGTTTTTTAAAGTAAGGGGTAATAACCCAATTGGGTCCATGGCTCAGAGATCTGATACAGTGTGAGTAAAAGTTGTCTGTGGGAAGCAATAGCAAATTGGTTAGTCATTGAGGTTTACAGCATTTTTTGATGCTCAAATGAATATATTCTAAAGCCTTAACATAAAGATAATCTTCAGTTTATAATGGAATAAGTTTTGTTCAAATTAATCGTCAAACTTAAACTATATTTTGGGCATCATGGCAAATAAGAAAAGTGTGTTCTAAACTATAATGATCATAATAAAGCAACTATATAGCAGTCAGCCTTAAATCTCTTGTGATAGTAAGACTCTATTTAAATTTAAAGCACACGTTAGCTGAGGATAAAGTCCAATAGCCTTGCATGTATGAGGCCCTGGCTTCAATCACTTGCCCCAGTAAATAATCAGTTCTGTACTTGGTACACGAATTAGTCGTATTTCCTAAAGTGTGGCTTAAGAACCGTCAGATCCTTAAGTCTGCTGTCAGATTTTGGGACCTCTTTCCAGACCTACAGATCAAGATCTTTGTGAAGATGCTTGAAAATTAATTTTTAGTAAGCTCCTAGGTGATTCTGGTGAGCAGTGATACGGGAGAAGCTTGTGCTGAGTTGCTTAGTTTCTTTGTGAAAGTGCCTTTTCCATGCAGGCATTTAGTATCACACATTAAGTATGTACCTGTAAAACAGATGTTAAAAGACGTGTTTGTTCTTCCATGGCAGCAAGCAGATCTGATAGCATTAGGAAAAGTTGTGTTGGCTTTGGCTTGCAACTCTTTGGCAGGAATCCAGCGAGAAAACTTACAGAAAGCCATGGAACTGGTGACAATCAACTACTCCTCCGACCTGAAAAATCTCATTTTGTAAGTCTCACTTTATCACTAAACATGTATAATGGCCACGAGAGAAGGCATCTCTTTCAGAAGGACCCGTCAGCGGTGATTGTATTTCCTTTGCAGGTTCCCTCTTTTAATCAGGCAGTACACAGGCAATGTAAAGAGTGAAGTAGAAGCCCAGGGCCTTTACACACGCACTGGCAGTGGGCGGGGGTCACTCGTTCTGACCATCAGACACTGCAGCTGAAGGACTTAATTTTAAATTAATACTAAGGCAGCTTAAGAGCATGCACTTGGCCAAATTTTTTAAATATCTAAAATAATTCCACCCACATTGGTTTATAAAGTCATTCCAAGAAATATATACTTAGTGATACAAAAAATATTTTGAAATTGTTTGACCAGGGAATCTCTGAGCCTAGATTTTAAATGAATTTGACTTAAAAGAAACCACCGTGTCCTGTCACCAACTACTCCCTACCTTGATACAATCTAACTTTGGGGGAATTCAAAGGTCATCAACCCTAACTTCCACACTGTTTAAGCAACAGATACGCAGAAAGTTTTGACATTCTACCTGTCGCACGTAGAACTGGTTGAATAGCTCAGTAGTTTCTCTCCTTCTCCCTCTGCTCTTCACAATGTTTTCTTGGAGCAGCAGATGATCCCCTGTTTGTTTGCTTGTTTTTATTTTTGAACAACCCCTGGCAGTGTTCAGGAGCTCCTCGCAGGGCTTTTGGGACCATACAGGCTGCCAGGGACTGAACCTGGAGCGGCCGTGTGCAAGCTTTGCCCACTGTGCTACTGCTTTGGCCCCAGAGCTGATACAGTTTCTTCTTGGACTAGCCCTGGGGTATTGAGTTAAGGGCTGGAGCATGAGGCAGCCTTGCTGTGCTTTGCTGTCTTGGCATAACTGTTCTATGTCTAAGAGTGCTGGAAGCTAACGGGTGCCTAGTTTCTATTAGCAATAAAATGTTTTTTTTTTTAAGTGAAAATATTTATTCCATGTGTTATCACATCAATAATTCCTAGCCTTTGCTTGTTACACTCAGATTGTACTTTCCAAATTTTCCTTTTGGAGAAAAGTGGGAATAAAAAGATAAAACACATCTGTCAGGTGTTAGTAATTCTTGAAATTGTATGATATGTACATGGAAATTCACTGTACTTGATCACTTGATCACTTGACATCTCGTTATTCTTCGATTTGCTCCAGTGGGCGCCAGTAACATTTCCATTTGACCCTATCACGTGCCAGTGTAGCCCAATGGCATCTGGTTGCTTCAGGAATACAAAGAGCCTTAAACCGTTTGTTCAGGGTCTTGACAAAGAAGTCTGACCATCTGGTAGGTGGGCGGCCACGTGATCTTTTGACATCCCATGGGACCAGTTGATAACAGCTCTAGTCCAGCGATCGTCTCCAAATCTCAGTGATTTGGAGATGATCACTACACTAGTATAATTTAATAAATGTTTGAGATTTTCCTTACTAAAAGGAGAATGAGCAAAAAGTAATACTTTCAGACTAACAGAATAACTAAGATTTATGGGACAGTAAAACCGTCATCAGACACTTGAAGTGGTTGATGTGAATTAATTTAATTCTCCCAGTAACTATCAGTTACTGTTAGTAGCTTTATCTTACAAGAAACATGCTTGAGATAAAGAGAAATAAAGAAACTTACCCAAAACTTTCATGGTAGTTGAATAGTTGCATATAAATATTTAAGTAATTGTGACTGGGCATAGAATTCATTTATTAAAAAATGGATGCCTGCAAAGTCAGTTGCTGAAAATAGCATGAACCAGATGAACAAAAGTCCCCATTTTCAGGAGTTTTTCCCATAATGTGTAGAAGTTAATAGACACAGACAAGTAAAATGTTTATGAATACTGATAAGTTCTGTGAAGAAAATAAGAGCATGAAAGTGAAGGTTGCGAGTCTGGTTTGATGAGGTGGAGAAGAAATGGCTCACCTCAGAAAGAGATCATGGGATGGTCTGCATCACCCAGTTCAAGCAGGTCGCCTTTGAAAGGTGCATTTTGCTTACTTTACAGTATGGTCAATTGAATTGGTCATTTTTCATGTTTGCTTACAAGGCAGTTTTAGAAAGACCACATACTGTGCCAGCTGGGAAAGTGGAGACCAAAGAAGACTCAAAAGCTGAACCTTGTTTGAGTGACCAAAATTCAAGTCCCAGTTTTGGTTTTACAGATTGTTTCAAGGGCCAGGGAGAAAGTTTAGTAATAGGCTGGATCAGAGTCTCTCTATGCACAGGACCCAGACTTCAGTCCCTGGGACCCAGCCCTGCCTCAGAACCATTGAGGCTCTTGTGGTCCTGAGCAGCCGGGAGGCCCCTGTAAACAGGGTTTCTGAGAAGGAATGGGAAGGTCTCCCCTCCTACAGCTATCCCCCGTTTTATACCTCCAAAGATTGTATTTAGAATGGAAATGGTGTTACCCTGGCTCTCATTTTCATAATAGCAAATAATAAAGAAGATGCTTATAAATTGTCCACTGGCTCTTACAGTGCTCCAGAAAAGAGAAACATGATTATTAACCTTCAATTTTGTTTTAAGTGCTTATGTTTAATTATGTTTATGAGCTTACATGAAAAGAACATTTCCAGACTCTACGTTTAATGTGATGGTGACAGTTGTATGTGTGCTCATCGGTGTGGTGTTGTTGTTTGGAAAATTGCATGTATGGTGTTCAAGTGATTCTTCCTTATTTTGCTTAGATATTTGTTGACGGACCAAAACAGGATGCGGAGTGTCAATGACGTCATGCCCATGATTGGTGCTCGGTTTTATACTCAGCTGGACGCTGCTCAAATGAGAAATGACGTCATAGAGGAAGACCTTGCAAAGGTATAGAATGAAGTTGTTTGTTTCCTTTGTAGATGTAGTTACAACCTGGTCATCATTATGTTGAGTGTAATGCATCATTGACTGACAGTTTGCAGCTGTTTCATTTTCTCAACTTCATTGTTCAGTGTTTCAAATTTTTTTTAACATCTTCTGGACATTTGTTTCCTTCTTTATATCCATGGTAAAATTCTTGGATTTTTAAAAAAAATTTCTTCTTATGAGTTGCTCTAATGATCCTTAAAAATGAGCAACTATATAATCATCTTGGTTATTTTTATGAAATAAAGTGAACATGCTGCGTTTTAAAGTGTAACCAAAAGGTTAGGAATGGTAGGATCTGTTGTTTAAAGGTAATATCAGAGAAGGGTACTAGCTTTTGTGAGATTTTGCTTTATATTCCATTAGCTGGAACATTAATATTCTCTCTCTTTAAAATGTTTTGTAGGAGGTTCAGAATGGAAGACTGTTTAGGCTTCTAGCAAAACTGGGAACGATCAATGAGAGGCCAGAGTAAGGATTTTGTTTTTTACAGTGTGCTTCGATCAAGGGCATGGTTTTGCGTAAAAGAAATGAGTTTGCCTTATCTTAACTGGTTTCATATGAAAAAGGAAAATTCTCTTGTGCCATCTGATCTTAAAAGCTTGTATGTTAGCTATTAGGTGCTTGTTTTAAACCAGGGCCTAGCATGTTTGTCGTTAGGAATTGTCTCTCTCTCCCTCCCTACACTCTCACCAGCTCACTAGTCACACAATTTGTTCCTCCTTCCTCTCTCTCTCTCTCTCTCTCTCTCTCTCTCTCTCTCCCCCAACATTTGCTCATGTGCCTCTCCCCACTCTGTCTTCTCTCTTCTTTTTGTCTCCTCTCTCTCTCTTTCTCTCTCTCTCTCTCTCACACACACACACACACACACACTATACTATACTAAACGAAACTCCGCAGTTTGCACATGAAGGAACATTACAGCTATTAGGACACCGCTCTGTGTCTTTTTGAAGCTTCAAAGACCTGTTGGGTTTGCCTGGCTCACAAAGAAGCTTCAGAAATACCTCATGACTGCATGGTCTTATGCACAGTAGCACATCATTGATAGCATCGCCATATCAGTGACTGACATAAGGGCCCCATGTCTTGTGTTGTTTGTCATTGAGTTTTGCCTTGTTGGTCAGTAGAAGGTAATTATGTGTTCAGGAAAGCAGTGTGACTCAGTGGTAAGTGCAGGCCCTGCAGTTAGGAGCCCTGGATCCAGTTCCTGACATTGTAAAGAAAAGAAGAAAAGAAAAGTTTCTGTTTGCTTTATATACCTGTCTAAAAAAGGACAGTATTTCTTCATTTACTGTGATTATTGTTCGTTACATTTCAGATATCTAACCTTAATAGAGATAAGTGATAATAGCATTGTTTTAAAGTATTTTTTAACCACAAAATTTGCAGATGACTTCAAAGTTAAATTCTAGTAGTATTCTCCATAATAACTTTTCTAAAGAGAGCCTATTAAGTCAAGAAGAAGCAAACTTTTAGCTCTTTGGCATTTATCATTTTTATTTAAACAGAAATAGGGCCAGAGAGATAGCTCAGTGGGCCGTGGGTGTAGGCCGTGCTCACATGTGGGAGGCCCAGGTTCCTTCCTGGTGACACTTGGTACCCGGACCATTCCTGCAAACAGCTCCAGTGAGTCCTATGCTGAAAAATGTATATATTTACTTAGGACTAGGATTGTGGCATGTCAGGAGAGTGCCTGCCAAATTTGATCCCTGGCATTGAATTAAGAAGTTTTTCGGGGCTGGCGTGATAGTCTGATAGTTCATCGGGTAGGGCGTTTGCCTTGCACGCAGCCAACCTGGATTTGATCTCTGGCATCCCTTATTGTCCCCGAATACCACCAGGAGTAATTCCAGAGTATAGAGCCAGGAGTTACCCCTGAACATTGCTAGGTGGACCCAAAAAAAAAAAAAAAAAAGTTTTAATATACGCTTTGTTATTTTTAAATATTTTTCCTCAATATTTAACTTAGTGGCTTTGGCCCTGTAGAAAATCAGATTTATCTTTCACACTTGTTTCCCTTAACACATATTCTACCAGGTAACCCATAAATTTTGAATTAGAACATTATTCAGTATTAACATTAGAATAAGGTAAATATTATTCCTAGCTGCACCACATACCACATAGTGGATCAAGACTTCATTTCCTTTTGACTGTATTTTTTTTAAATTTTGTCCTCAAGTTCAATAGTTATCTTTTGCAGAATACTAATTATATTTACTACCTGTGTATTCCAACTCTCTGCCATAATTATGCCTTTGCATTTGGTTCAAAAGCTATTAATAACCTGCCTCTTTCTTTTCATTTCCCTCCCATTTAAAGTAGTTATCCCTGGAGCCACTGCCTTTCCAGTCCTAACTGAGCTGGTTGCACTTTAAAATGTGCACTCACATGTCAGAGCTGGTCTCTCACACATCACAGCTGGTCTTGCACACGTCACAGCTGGCCTTGCACATGTCACAGCTGGTCTCACACATCAGAGTTGGTCTCATATATAAGAGCTGGTCTCACATGTCGGAGCTCATCTCACATGTTACAGCTGTTGTCTCATGTCGAGCTGGTCTCACACACAAATATAAAAATGACAATTTGGGGCTGGAGGGATAGCCCAGCGGGTAGGCGTTTGCCTTGCACGCGCCGGCCTGTGCCGGCCTGGGTTCGATCCCGGCATCCCATATGGCCCCCCGAGCATCGCCAGGAGTAAATCCTGAGTGCAGAGCCAGGGAGTACCCCCTGAGCATCGCTGGCTGTGACCCAAAAAAGCAAAAAAAAAAAAAAAAAAAGACAATTAAAAAAGTACGTAATTTCTTTCTTTCTTTTTTTTTTTTTTTTTTTTGTTTTTTTTTTGGGTCACACCCAGGACGCTCAGGGGTTTCTCCTGGCTCTGCACTCAGGAATTATTCCTGGCAGTGCTCAGAGGACCATATGGGATGCCGGGATCGAACCTGGGCTGGCACAGGCCGGCTGCATGCAAGGCAACGCCCCTACCCGCTGGGCTATTGCTCCGGCCCCCAAGAAGTACATAATTTCTTACCTCTACTTTATTATGTATTTTGTTGTTTTCCTAAACTTAATTTTCTGTATAAATATATTTTATTATACCACCATTAGATATATAATTACAAGATGTTCATGTTTGAATTTTGGTTCTACAGTGTTCCAACACCCATCCTTCCATCCCAGCCCATCTCCCATCACCAATGTCCCCACCTCCCTCCCCTTCCCCCAGCCTGCCTCCATGGAGGTTCTTTATCTCCTTTTCTCTCTCTCTCTCTCTCTCTCTCTCTCTCTCTCATTTCCCTTTCTTATACATTGTAGATTGTAATATATTCTAGAACATGATTGGTTCCACTAGTTTGATGTACTGGTCCGGACCACGAAAATGGTAGCTATTATGGTGAGCAAGTCTCATCCGGCTGCTTCCAAGGCCCTACAGAGATGATGGGCCAACACTCAAAACCCATCTTGCCTCCTGGGAGCCTCATGGTCAGCTGAGCTAGGGGAGAGCTGGATGGCAGCCCTCCCACGTATGTCTGAGTCTCTGCATCATGACTGAGAGCCCTGAGGCAGTTTGTGGGTGGTGCCACCAGGCCTCTGGGACGGGTCAGAGAGGGGAATGGGGTCCCCAGCTCCATCTCCAAGAACACCCGGTGACTTCAGCCTCCGAGAGCCGCCTACCTGGGCTCGAACTCGGCTGCTCTGAGCTGGTCTTGAGATCAGCATCTCTCTTGCATGGGTTCTGATGAGCTGTGGTATCCGGACCATGAAAATGGCGGTTATTATGGCAAAAGAGTCTCATCAGCTGCTTCCGAGGCCCTACAGAGATGATGGGCCCACTCCCAAAACCCATCTTGCCTCCTGGGAGCCTTATCATCAGCCTGAGCTAGGGAGAGCCGGATGGCAGCTCTCCCCCATGCGCTTGAGTCTCTCATCTTTCTCTATTTCTGTCTCTGTATTTCTCTCTCTCTTCTCCTACACCTTGTGACTTGCCTTACGGTTTATGATGCAATTATTTATGTGTATATTCAGTAGTAGTAAGTTGTAGTGTGACATTATAGTTCCTCATTCCCAATCAACCTCCCCAGTTTGTTACAACTACAGTGATCATTATGATGTAGAGATGTGAAAAATCCTGGGAAGAACCTGATCCTAGCCTACTTTGTTATCTAAGCCTCTTGTGCAGCTGCACACTGTCACAGCTATGCGTCTGGTCTGCCCCTTGTCCGGTTCATCTGGTTGTGGAGGCTTCTAGCCCGTAGCCACGCCCACCAGCATGGAGAGAGGGAGGAGCCCAAATCCATGCTCCAATTCCAGCCAGCGTCACTTCCCCCACATGACTGCTTTACCCTAGGAGTTGGTCTCAGCCGGGGACAAGTCAATTCCTCAGAGACTCCATGGGCTGCTCCACATGGGCCGGGCAGCGCAGCTGTGTGTCAGGTCTGTCCCTTGTCCAGTTCATCTCTATTGTTACTGTTTTTGGCATATCGAATATGCCATGGGTAGCTTGCCAGGCTCTGCCATGACTCTGGGTTCATCGAGGGGGCCCAGTCTTTTCCTTTGTCAGACCATCCACCATCCAGGGCCCACAGGGCAGAGCCCTGGGGGGTGTAGACAAGCCTTTCTTCTGTCTGCCACCTGCTGGCGCAGTTGGGCACTACAGCCACACCTGCAACACCTTGAGGGGCAGGTGGCCCTTAATTTTCTGTATGAATTGTAGAATTCGCTTTAGCTTTAAGAAACCACAGTTAGGTAGAGTAGATAATGTGAACCCAGCTATAGCGTGCCTGTCTCACCTGTGAAACTGGGGTGTGATCCCTGGCACGCCCCAAAACCAGTACACTTCACTGCATTTTTATTGCGGAAACAAAATATCATCATACTTATTAATGAAACTTCAGGATTTTTTTTTCCTAAGGTATTTTGCTAAGATGATTTTATTTGAGGCTGGAGAGATAATGTAGCCGGCAAGGCACTGTGCACACCTGCCAGCCCAGGTTTGATCCCTGGAGGCCCATATGGTCCCGAAGCACAGAGCAAGGAGTAAGCTCTAAGTACTTCTGGGTGTATCCCTAAAGGAAGGGGGAATGATATGTAATTGTATTTACTGATATTAACTTTAGTACTCTTTGATGTTTATGTTGTTCCTACTACTATTTTAGTGGGGGCCAGAACAATAGCACAGCAGGGAGAGTGTTTGCCTTGCAGCTGACCTGGGTTTTATCCTTGGCATCCCATATCATCCCACCGAGCACCGCCAGGAGTAATTCCTGAGTGCAGAGCCAGGAGTAACCCCCTGAGCATTGCCAGGTGTGACTCCCCAAAAAACACACAAACAATACTGTTTCAGTAAGTCTCTTCAGTTTTTAATATTACAAAAACAGGTGGGAATTTGTCATCATTGCCTGATTGATTAGTAGTCTCATCAAATTTTGTACCCAGATATCTGGGTACAAATATCAGAGTAAGATGTCAGTAGATATTCTTGCACTTCACAGGTCATATCTCAAATAATGGTCTCTTTTGGCCCTGCTTTCTAATTTATCAACTTAACAACTTTCCCGTGTGATTGTATGAACTTTTACTTGCAGCATATTTGAAACAGTAATGATGGTTGTGTGTGTGTTAGAAGCATAACTCTGGTTTTTCTACTTTTGAGAGGATTCGAGTAGTTTCTTACAATCCTTCCCTCATCCCAGACTTCTAAGGTCTTAGCAAACTTCCTACTGCTTCAGATATCCACAGTGTTGTGCATTTCGTATGGGTTTCACTTCAGTCATAGAAAACAAGAGACCCAGCCATACCACTCCTGGGAATCTACTCTGGGAAACCAAAAATACGCAGCGGAAACACCATCCCTACTTTTATGTTCATAGCAGCATTATTCACAATAGCCAGAATCTGGAAGCAACCAGAGTGCCCGAAAATCGATGACTGGATAAAGAAGCTTTGGTACATCTACACAATGGAATACTATGCAGCTGTTAGGAAAAATGAAGTTATAAAATTTGCCTATAAATGGATGGACATGGAGAAGATTATGTTGAGTGAAATTAGCCAGAAGGAGAGAGACAGATACAGAATGACTGCATTTATTTGCATGGCATAAATATATATGTACATATTATGATACCAATATCCAAGGTCAAGTGAAACATATATCAGGAGGTCTTGTCAAAGGTGGAGATTATCACAAACGTGTGGGAGTCAGAGTTTAGGTAAGACAGAAAATGGAACAGGGGGCTAACAATAGTCGAGGGTACTAATGCCAACCTAGAACTGAGCATTAAATAGAGGCAAAAGGATACAAATGACAACCTTTTAATGTATGTTCTGTAATCCATAGTCTGGAAGGGAAGGAAAAGAGAAAGAGAGAGAAATGGAAAGAAATAAAGAACCTGCCATGGAGCAGGGCTGGGGAAGGGGGAGGGAACCGGGGATGTTGGTGGTGGGAGATGGGCACTGGTGGAGGGACGGGTGCTGAAACACTGTATGACCAAAACCCAAACATGAACTTTTTAATTGTATATCTTTTTATTTGTATATCTCACGGTGGTATAATAAAATACTTAAAAAAAATAAAAATAAAATAAAATATTTAAAATAAATAAATGAACTGAAAAAAAAAAAAAAAAAGAAAACAAGAGATCTCTTTCATCTTAGAAATTTAAGGCCTTCATTCCTGTGGAGTCGTCTTCATCGTTAATTGGTAATTTTTATTTTCTTTCTGGAATTCCCAGATGGTTAGAGCTTTATGATTGATTTTCTAATATTCTCTCCTGTATTTCTTATCCTGTCTTTATATCTTTTTTTTTTTTTTTTTTTTTTTTTTTTTTTTGGTCACACCCGGCAATGCTCAGGGGTTTCTCCTGGCTCTGCACTCAGGAATTACTCCTGGCGGTGCTCGGGGGACCATATGGGATGCCGGGATCGAACCCAGGCCGGCATAGGCCGGCCGCGTGCAAGGCAAGCGCCCTACCTGCTGGGCTATCGCTCCGGCCCCTTTATATCATATTTTATAGGAAATTACTTTGTCTTAAATTTGATTCCTAATCCTTAAACTTTTGGAGAATTCCTAAACTTTTTGATTTCTAAGAATTTTCTGCTCTCTGCAACTGTTGATTATAGATTTCTGGTTAGTTGCTTGTTAGTTTTTGGGAAACGGGAGTTAAGTTTATTTCTGGGAAGTGAAATGAAAGATGGATTATTGATTAGCTGTTTATGCAACCATCATCAGTTCTGCGAGGGGCAGCCTTCGTCCACATACCGTGCAGTGTTGGAAGCTCCTGCTGTCAGTTCTTGGTCTTACTGAAGGCTTGCTTCTCGTGGCCGCCCCTTTCATACTTCCTTCATACATTAGAGTCAGTATTTTCAGCCTTGCCACTTCCCTCTGCTTTCCACCTTCCAAAGAATTTGGGTATGTGTTGCCTTCTAGCTAATCTCTTTGCCTTTTTTTTATTTATATCCCCCAACACAAATACACACACTACCCTGTTTTTTTCTTACACTATTAGTATGGTTTGGGTTTTAAAGGGAGTAGAGAGAAATGGGTGTATTTAATTCATATTTTAATTAAAAGTTCTGTAGTGATCTTACATATTTAAGCTATGGGGTAGAATTTCCCCTTATTCTTAAATGCCAGCCTAACTCTTTTATGAGACCAAATGTGCATACCCTAAGTTCTCTCTTCTTCTTGCTTCAGATACGCCCTTTCCACATGTGCCCCCATTTTAAATACTATCCTCCCCTTCCCCACTCTTTTTGTCCTCCCCTTTCCCCTTTAGCCCTCTTCTCCCTTCCCTTACACTTTCTGCTCTTTTCTTTCTCAGCTCTGTTCAGCCACATTTAAGTTTTTTACATGCAACAAACATACTTTTGCAAATATTGGTACCTCTAAGGATTCTTTTTTTGGGAAAGACCACCTCTTTTTCCTTGATTACGAGGCAATTTAACTAACTTTGGCTATCTGAATGCTTATTTTTCCCATTAGACCAGCATGAGATGAGGGAAGCAGGCAGTAGGTCAGCGGGGCAAGGGTGCAGGAAGGAGAGCAGGTCTGAAAATGCCAAGAAGTGCTCTCTAGGTAGTAAGGTCATTCGAAACTAGAACAAACATTTGATAAGTGATAAGATCACTTGTACCTGCCTACAGTAGAGCATGGATCTGACCATCCATACCTGTGCTGTGCCCAAGGGTGAGAGCAGGAAAAAGGAAATCTCTCTCCGTGTGTGTCAGAAATATCTAAAGACGTTTTTGTCCCTGTTTTGTTTAATGTAAGGGTAAAAAGCTTAGAAAGAAGATGATAGAGAATAGGATTGTGAAAGGAGCAACTGCCCTGGGCATCAGAGTAGAGTATTTATATACTTCCATTACATCCATAGAAAATAGGAGTGTGTAAGGGCGACTGCCCTAAGTGTCAGAGTAGAGTATTTATATACTTCTATTTATTTAATCAGTATTTTCCATTCATTTAATCTATAAGAAGTCTGAACATTTTTGAGAGATAGTTTGTAATTTCCCTATTATTTTTTGGAGGATTATAAATAAATCTACAAAAATTCTCCCTGCCTTTTTATTAGAGGAAAAAAAGAACCACAAAGAATAAACATGCAGTCTTATGTTGTATAGTGTGAGTTACTGAGGTGAATATTCACTTCCCCCAGATTTCAGAAGGACCCCACCTGGTCAGAGACTGGAGACCGTTACCTGCTGAAGCTCTTTAGAGACCATCTTTTTCACCAGGTGACTGAAGCGGGTGCTCCCTGGATCGACCTCAGTCATATCATTTCCTGTCTTAACAAGGTAATTGTGCGTTCAGATGTTTGGGTTTGTCTTATTCAAACTGTCTCTAAATCAGGCGTCAGAAAACTCACTTATAAGCTTCATCCATTCATTACCATTTTTGTGCAGCCTCTGGTTTAGGAATAGTTTCAATATTCTTAAAGGAATGTGAAACAAAAAAATAGAAACAAGCAAAGAGTAATAGTGACAGAGACTATATGTGGCTCTTAAACTTCAAACATCCTTTGAAGAAAAATATTTGCAGACCACTAAATTGTCCCTTATGCTTTAAAAATATTTTTTGGCTTTTTGGGTCACTCCTGGTGGTGCTTGGGGGACCATATGGGATGCCGGAGATCAAACCCAGGTTGACTGCTTGCAAGGCAAACGCCCTCCCGCTGTGCTATCACTCCGGCCCCAAAAAAATAGTTCTTGCGGTGAATATCTACTCTGGTACCTTACTTAGATTCTTATATGCTAACCTTTTTAGGGGAAATGTATTTTGCTTTTTTATGTACTACTTTGCCTTAATTTTGAATTTTCCTAAAATTAAAACTCTTTAGTTTCTGTTTCCAATAATTTATATTAAGGCAGAACAAAATTATATGTACTATTAAACTAATACAGTGTGATCCTATATGATTAGTTCAATACATATCCATTCTTCCCCTCATTACTGTCTTGGGAACAGTGACTAAAGAGTAATTTAGCATATTTTAAAAGTAATGCTCAAGGGCTGGGACAGAAGCACAGTAGGGAGAGCGTTTGCCGTGCATGTGTCCAATGCAGGCTCAATCCCGGCATCTCATATGGTCCCCCAAGCACCGCCAGGAGTAATTCCTGAGTGCAGAGCCAGGAGTAATCCCGGAGCATTGCTGGGTGTGATCCAAAAAAGGGGAAAAAAAAAAATTAAAACTCATAGTATAAAAACACTGGTTATTAAAAATGTGTAAAACTAGTATACATGAACAGATTGTATTGAAATAAGCCATGGAGTAAGCCCTGAACCCAGCCGAGTATGGCCCCCCAAACAAAAGCAAGCAAACAAAAATTGTTAATGCCAAAAAAAAAAATGTAACTATCATGAACTGTTATTTGCACAAGCAGAAATAGCAAAACTAAGTTAATGTTTGGTAACATTAAAAATGTAATTGAAGTAGCAAAATTCTCTGTCGATTGCTAGGAAATCAGTATGACGCACAAATCATTGTCTGCTCTCTTTGGACACGGCGTAAACAGTGTCAAGCAGGGAAGACGGGTAGAACTTGAGCACTGGGCGGTGTTTGAAAATAGACGGAAATGTCTGATTAGTGGTGTAAAACGCCTCGTTATATCCAGAGGGAATATAATAAACATATATTCTCAAATATTTATAAATAAATAAATATAATTCTCAAATATTTATCATTGTTGCAAATGTTCTTCTTGAACAGAAGTAGCTTATCTTTTGTTCGCCAGTAAACTTGTTCCCTTTGTCCGTCTGTCTCTCAGCTAGACGCTGGTGTGCCAGAGAAGATCAGCCTCACCTCCAGAGACGAGAAGAGTGTCCTTGTGGTGACTTACAGTGACTTAAAGCGCTGCTTTGAAAATACTTTTCAAGAACTGATTGCGGCTGCAAATGGTCAGTTGTAGTATTTGCTTAAAAAAAAAAAGGAAGAAAGAAAGCAGCAGCTGGACATGGCTGAGGAAGTTACCCAGTAGCAAATTGCACTACAGCTGAACTGTTCGTCATCTCATTTCACACTTGGGGAACACACAGGAGATGAGCAGAGCTGCCTGTGCTTGAGCCAGGCACACTGTCACTGCGAGGGAGGATGTCCGCTCAGCCGAGCTGTGGCTGCCTGGGGCCAGCGCTGAAGAGCGCAGATTAAGGAGCAACAGTAGGTGATGATGTTCCAGCTTTTATTTTTTTTTTTCCCCCCCACTTATATATGCACTAATTTTTAATTTTTTAAGACTTTTTTTCCTGATCTTTGAACTTTTGCCACATTGTATACTTACTAAGGGGAACTCTTTGCAAGGGCATTTTTTGGGGGAAATGCCAGGCAGCATTTTTGTCCCTGGGGATTGCAGAATATGTTCTTTTGGAGCTAGGTTGCCCTGAGTAACGTAACGGACCAGGTAAATAAGTTCACAGAAGTACAGTATTGTATTGTGTGCGAGCTATGCATGCCACCCACTGTTCAAATTGAGAATCTAGGTTTTGGTTTGTTTTTCAGAACACACAGAGAAGGATCAGTGAATTATTGGATATGAATTTCCCTACTGATGATTTCAGTCTTTCTGGATAGGATACAGACCTGGAAGGAGCACAAAGAGCTCTTTGCTCCAGAGTCACGGACCCTTTTCTTCTTTTCTTTTTTCCAAGAAAATGGTGTTTCCCTTGTGAGATACATTTACACTTATGCAATTTTTTTTTTAAATCGGAAAAAAAATTTGTTGAAAGGTCTGAAGTGCAGGGTTATATTGCTTTAGGTTATTTTCAGTTTGCTTTTTGTATAAAGTTCTGTTCTTTAAACCACAGCTTTATTATGGTACTTTACACTGGATACAGACACAGAGACACTGTTGAGAAGATGAAATAAACACAGCAGTGGTGTGGCACCAAGAGCTTTCTGCAGCTCCACAGCCCAGGTCTGGGGGGAACAATCTGCCGTGCCTTCTGGTCACTGCTAAGCCCAAAGTAATAGTACTTTTGATATTAACTTAAAACTGTGGGATACTCCTGAGTAAGGCAGTCTCAGAAGTGTGGACTTTTCCTCCTCTTAACTTTCTTAATATTTGGACGTGCTGTATCGCCAAACTTGGGTATTCGTGGAGTTTCTAGTCAATGAAATACCTATACTTTGATACTGAAGACTGCCAAATACTTAGGAATTTTTTTTCTTAAAAAAACAAAAACAAAAAAACAAAAATCCAGTACATGAAGACTGTCTCCTTTGCCAGCACTGAATGTTTTCCTCCACTGGGTGCTCGCCCTGCAGCCATGAAGAAAAACGTGGAACCGTGAAAGGCCAGGGAGGACGTCAAGCACTTGCAACTGATGTCACAGTCTTCAGTTTTAATAATGACACACATTTGTAGTTTTCAGAGAAGTTTTTAATATTTCTCTGGCCACTTTTTATAAGCTTTAAAATGATTTTTTCTGCCTTGAGATTTGCGAAAAGCGCCTCTCGTCACCTGCAAGCTCTGAAGACTGGAGGCGTGACACGCTTCACATTGGAACACGCGTGTTTGAGTCCACGTTTTGTAGCATCAGTTGTTAAGTTAAAGAAAATCAATTACTGCGTTTGATTTGGATGGATTTTTTTTTAAAACATAATGTTCACTATTCCAAGGATAATTAACATTTGCCACCATGACGTTCTTTTTTATGCGAGAGGAGCAAGAACTTGGAGATGCGAACATGCAGAAGTCTTCACCAGTAGCTCATGTATTTGAGGAAGAGCAGCTGTCTTTTTATATGTTTTTTGACAAATCATATTGTAATTCTTTTGTACAAAAAAGAAATACTTGTATTCTAGAAGAAATATGAAATGCTTAATTTATAAGCGGGCTGGAGATTTTTTCCAATATTGTTTTCTTTGAAAATGAAAGGGGATCATCTATTTTAGTTTTGGGGTCTGGGAACTTTATGAAAATTTAATTTGTGGACCAACGTTTTGTGAGAGCTAAGGAAGGGCAGGGGTAAAATAGGGCTTGAATTTCTCCCTCTGTATAGACCAGCGAACTTCCTCTGCACGGCAGGTTCAAATCACAAACCCAAGAATGTTTGCACCACAAATGCTACTTTGCTTCAATCCCTAGTAACCTCAGGACTTGGTTTTGAATATAAAAGATAGACAGCTGATCCATTTTTCTTGAGTAAATATTGTCAGCCAGAAAACAGTTGGGGTCAGGTAATACATATTTTTTTAAGCTCTGTTTTTATATTTATTTTTCATTTAGTTTTTATTGGGAATGGTTTTCGATAGAACTCAGTTCTGCTTAGGTGTTTTTTTGGGGAGCTCTCTTTTCCATAGTGTAATTCCACTTAAGAGGTTGTCTGAATGTTATAGTCTTTTTTAATTCATAGGAAGATTTTAATATCCGAGTAGAGTCCAATTAAGGCTGTAAACTTCCTGTATCTTCCTGTTCTGACAGATCAAAGCACAGAAAGGACAACCCTTGAAATCATGTAACATTGGTCATTTGAATTTTTTGTACCTATTTTAAATTCTATTAGTGCATTTACATCATTGTAAATATTTTGAGGGTACCGTTGTATTTTGCTTTTGACCTTGGTTTTGTGATTTGGATGTCAACCACTTCCCTAAAAAGCACCAGTATGTTCAACTCTGATGTCCTGATCCCAAATGGGTTATTCATCTTTAATCCTGGTTTCAGTCTCTACATGTACAGCAGTATTTTTAATAAAGAATTACAGAGAGAAACTTCTCCTTTTCTTTGTACCAGTTAACAGGTGCTGTTTGTCTTATGATGAGGATTTAAAGTCTAACTATTTCCCGTGTGTTTTGGAGGAATTTTGAGTCTTGGATGAAATGATGAAATTTTTATCGAATATCAGTCAACTGCCTGCCTACCTTTTAAAATTTTTCTTGAGACATTAGAAATACAGAAATGAGTACCTATTATTTACAAAATGTAAAGTTCTGCCCTGCAGGTTTGTATGGTTTAAGAGAAACCTGCTTCTGTACAAGGGGAGGGAGAGGCACCCAGTGGTCTTTGATCCAACACCTCCGAAATGTGCTTCCCAGGTCAGGAGAATCCTCCCTTGGCCACCTGTCACCCGATAACACAAAGATACAATGTGGCCAGATGTTTTAACAGTTGTTGAATCTGGGCACACTTGAGTGTTTATGGTTTTCACTTGAAAGGAGAAGTTGAGAAAAAAAAAAGAGAGCCTGTCTTGGGAAGTGGTAAGGAATTTGAGACAGAGAGGAAGGGTAGCTAGTTGCCTGCTCAGAGAGGAAGGAAGGGGAAGCTGGGGAGCCGCTCTTAAAAATTTGAGGGAAGAAGAGAATGGATTTGGAAGCTAATCAAAATGGCCATTGAAGATTCAAGGGAAAGAAGGCAAGCTTAGAATGTTCTAGAATATTTAGCTTAGAGTATTTTCCTTAGTTTCTTAGAATGCATTGGGAATTACAGACACACGTATGCATTTACATCGATGTCGTGCCACACCCATTGCTGCTCAGGGCTCAGTCCCGGCTCTGCTCTCAGGGGTCACTCCTCGTGGGGCTCAGGGCAGCAAACTCGAGTCAGCTGTGTGCAGGGCAAGCACCCTACCTGCTCTACTATCCAGGTCCCAGAAAACCGTTTTAAAACACTGCCCGTTCTAGGATTGGTGATGCAGAGCAGCCATAGGACACCTGCCTGGCATGTAGGTTCAGTGTCTAGTGCCACATGCAGACAAAGGCTGACTTAAGGGGCAGCGCAGGGAGAAACTTCTTATGCCCACCCTCTCCCCAAAACAAGCAAACAAGCAACGATGCCATTGTCACATCTAGTAAATGAGTGGGAATATAATGGCTTTGATATATTTACATCCTTCTGCTCTAAATGAGCAAAATCAAGGATTTTTTCCTCCAGCTTTAGCAGGTATGCAGGAACACATGTAAAAAATCTTCTGAGTGAAAGGGAGGTATTAAAGAATTTCAAAACACAGTCTTGAAACATCTTAAAAACATTAGCCGTGGCACTTAAGAAGCCGTCTGGACAGAATGAGACTACCTGAGTTCAGATACCGCTGCCTCAGCACCACAGTCTTGTAGAAACCACTTCCCGAACAACTTGGACTTTCTCGGTCACGAAGTCCTACTGAACACTACAACATTATTCCAGGATGGCAGAACCTTCTCACACAGGTCCCATTTCCAGCAGCAGGAGAACAATCTAATAATGGTTACGGGAAGGAGAGGAAATAGTATGGATAGCATTTCCGGCTTTAGCACACAAAGATAAAAAACAAGTTTACAGATAGTTTTAAAAAAAAATTGTTTGCTATCACTGTTACTTCATACATACGTAAGTTGTAAATTTGCTCCTATACTTAAGATTCACATTAACTGGCCATCCTGTGGTTTATCCTGCAACAGCTATTAGGAAAATTGTGATAGTGGGGTTTTGAAGGGGGGTCGTTGTTGCCCCCCTTCCTCAACCCCACTTTTATCTTCTGTAAGCAAACAAACCGGTGCAAATAAACTGCAGGTGCTTCTAGTTGTACCTGTTACCTCCTGCCCCAACCCCACCCCAATCTCCCCACCACTCTGGCGCCAACCTGTGCTGGGTGGGGGTGGGGAAGAGGGCAGTGGGACAGGACTGTGTCATCTGCCTTGGGAAATATTGATCCAGGTAGTAGCATCTCCCTGAGGAGCTGGTGTTGATCCAAGGTCTGAGGTGAAGAGGCCAGCCTTGCCTATGGTGAAGTCAGATTATAGGTAAGTGGGAGTGTCATTTAGGCTGTTAAGAGGGAAAACGGTTCCCGTAGGGCATTGGAGAGAGAGAATGGTGGGTAAGGCCCTTGCCTTGTCTACTACTGACTGGGTTGGATCCCCTGTTACCCCACGAGCCCCCGGGCCCTGCTAGAAGCAATCCCTGAGCACCAGTGGGTGTGATACAAAAGCCAAAAAAGAGTAGACTTGGCTTCAAGTACTAGTTAGGGCCTCCTGCAGCGTCTCAAGTAGATGAAAGATGAGAGGAGTAGAGATGGTAAGAAGTGGTTAGATTCTCTGTAATCTTAAAGGTAGATTTTTAGGTGTGAAGTAGAAGTCAGAATGAGATTTTTGCCTGTGATTTGCCAGATTGATGATCCTATTGAACTGAAAGAGTTTATTGTAGGGTGAAGATTTAGGGTGAGGGTGTGGGGAGGTGGTGCAGAGAGGGACTATTTCACAGGGTGGGCTAAAATGGCATGCAATCTTTCTGATTTGCCGTTTGCTGCAAGGATTTGGTGGGGGATGATTAGCTTATTATCAGGGTTCATGCTTGAGAAGTTTTACTGCTGTGTTTGGAAAATACAGTGTCCACAGCATGTAGAGAAGCTGTCGGCCTCATGCTTGCACGCACTGGAGTTGGGAGTTTAGGGAAGAGAACTGGTCTGCATGGATCATTCACAAATCGCCATAGTAGATGCCATTTATGTTTTGTTTTGGAACTACTGGTTGTACTCAAGGATTACTCCTGGTTCTGCACTCAGGGATCACTCTTGGCAGGCTCAGGGAACCATCTGCTGTGAATCAAACCCAGGTCGCCCAGATGTGAGTTAAGTGCCCTAACCACTGTACTGTCACTCTAACCCCTGCATAGATACCATTTAACTCATTGAAATTGATAGAGGTCATGAAGAGTTTCTAAACCCTGCATAGGGAAAAGTTCTGAGAACAGAGTTTGGAGTCATTAGAGTAGTGTTCAAAGGTCAGAGAAAGAGCAAGTGGAAGAGACATGCATGAGATAGGAAGGCAGTGATGGCCTAGAATCCAGACAGCTGGTATTTTGAGGAATAGGAGTCAAATTGCTGTTGGGTCAAGAAACATTGGAAGGGAAACTGCCTTTGAGGACAGCCGTGTGGGGCAGTGTATTGGCATCGACTACACGTGCCTGTAGCCAATGCATGGATCATTCGCAAATCGAGAATGATGGGGTTTCAGCGTGCCTGGGAGGAGAGGAAAAGGAAAAACTCAAGGAATTTTGCTTTGAAGAGGAACCGAGAAATGACATGTAGCTAACAGTAGAAAAGTGGTTTGTTTTGTTTTGGAACAGAGAGTAGCCTGTTTTTGTGAGCAGGTGAAAAGGGAAATTTTGGCTATCATGAGCTAGTGGATCGCAAGAACAGTTGTCCATGTGCTCCGTTTCAGTGCATGAAGGCCTAGTTTCACTCCCGAGAGCTGGGCCCTAGTTTTGCTCTTGAAGGAAAGTGGGGTCTGAGCATATACAATGGGATCTGTAACAGTGTGATTTTGAAATTCCCTTGGGATCATTTTGTCATTGACATGAAAGATTCCATTAATAACACCCGTAACATTAAACATTGGATTGCTTTGAAAAATCAAATCAGTTTATTCCTCGGATGCCTCAGTCCTATTTTGGCAGGTGGTGGGTGTCAGAGATTGGACCACACCTGGTGGTGCTCAGATTACACTGCAGGTACTCAGGAGACCCTGGTTGGTGCCGGGTTCAAACCCAGTTCCACCATGTACCAAATGAGTGCCTTGATCCCTGTACTAGCGGTCATGAGCCCGTGTAACTATTAAAAGATTTAATAAACTTCTTTATGATTTATTATCAGTGTTTGATTTGTTTATTTTCTACACACATCTTTGAGGGTTTGCATAAAGTTGCTTGGGTGGAAAGGGGTTGCCAGAAAGCTGGAGAGAAAGTACTTAGGTAAGGCTTGCATGTGGCCAACCCTAGTTTGATCCTAGAACTGCATAAGGTCCTCAACAACCACCAGAAATTAGTCTTGAGCCCTGTCAGATGTGGCCAAAAAGAAAGGGATTGCAAGTGGTAAAGTTTAAGATGCATTGTTTTCTAAAACACTTGTGATGAAGTTAAATTCATATCTTCTTGTTCAGTGTAAGCCTTTCTTTAAATGACTGATGAAAAAATAATAGTGGTTGTATATTATTTTCCTTTTTGTGATCTCTTATTTTTTAAGTTAGTTTTTGCATATGGGGCGGGGGTTATACCTAGCGGTGCTCAGGGCTTGCTCCTGGCCGTGCAACTTCAAGATAAGCCCTTAATTATCCCCTGTACTGTCTCTCAAGAGCTGTGATCTCTTAAGCATTCACATATACACACAGAAATAAATTTGCAGTAGGACTGGAGAGAGTACAGTGGGTAGGATGCTTGCTTTACACGTGACTGACCTGGGTTTGATCCGGGCATCCCATATGGTCTCCTAAGCACTGCCAGGAGTAATTCCTGAGTGCAGAGCCAAGAACATCACTGGGTGTGGCCCCCAAACCAAATAATAAATTTGCAGCTAATAGTTCAGTGAATTTGTGCATTTCAATCGCATACTTGTCACACCCTGTTTTAAACTATACCAGCACAAAAAAAAAAGCTTCACATAAGCATCTGCATACCCATTTTTATCCCCCCCCAAGTTGTCATAAAACCTGTGAGGATAATGTGTTAAAAATCCACTATTAAAAAGCAAAAAAAAAAAAAAAAAAATTGGGCCGGGGCGATAGCCCAGCGGGTAGGGGCGTTTGCCTTGCACGCGGCGGCCCATGCTGGCCTGGGTTCGATCCCGGCATCCCATATGGTCCCCTGAGCACCGCCAGGAGTGATTCCTGAGTGCAGAGCCAGGAGAAACCCCTGAGCATTGCTGGCTGTGACCCAAAAAGCAAAAAAAAAAAAAAAAAAAATCCACTATTGCAGCATGAACACACAGGAAATTAGTGATATCTACTTGGGCCGGAGGGAAAATAATTATCTTTTTTCTTTCCTTAATTTTTTCTTAGTTTGGAAAAATATTGAAGGTCCTTGTACTGGGACCCAGGATGTTTTTAAAATTTTTTCCTGGTCTGCGAAACTTCTAAGTCTGAGTAATAAGTTGAACACTAGGAATGACCAGCCTTACTGGACTGTCCTGAGGAAGAAAAACATGAATTCCCAAATGTACTATATAAGTTTCCAGAGTCATGAGAAAATTTCTAAACTATGACATGATGCTGGTTTCTTGTGCATTCTTCAAATTCCTGCCTAGTTTGGAGAGAATTGGCGCTAGGGCACTTGCTTTGCATGTGGCCAACCCTGGTTTGATCCCCCGCACTCCGTCTGGCCCCATGAGCATGACCTCAAGAAAGCCCTGAGTACAACTGGTGTGTCCCAATGAAAATAAAAAAAAAAAAAAAATTTGCCTGTCCTCTGCATTCTGAAAAACCATGGTTTTTTAAGTACTTTGGCTTCTTTTTTTTTTTTTTTTTTAGGGGGGTATCACACCTGGCAATGCTCAGGGGTTACACCTGACTGCACTCAGGAAACCATCCTAGCGGTAACCGAGGGTGGGGGGGCATATGGGATGCCAGGATCAAACCTGGGTCAGCTGCATGCAGGGCAAATGCCCTCCCCACTGTACTTTGGCTCCAGCCCCATGACCACTTACTCTATTAAAAAACAATAATGATTGTTTTAATCTAGATTATTTCAGTCACCATTTTAGTTTATAGATATTCAATGTAAGCTTCATTGGAGGGTTTTTATTATTTTTGTTATTATTCACAAGACCCTTATCATTTAGAAGCTACATAAATACTTTTTATATTTAAATTTTAATTGTGAGAGGGTGTGTCAGGACAAGTGATCACTGGCACTCTGAAAGGATGTAAGGTACTCTTGTAAGGACCTCCTTACAAGATGGTGCATGGGGTGCTTCCTCAGCTCCTGTGAGCCAGGAAAGGGTTTCTCACCGAGGGAAGGGTGTGTGAGGTGGAGATGCACAGCAGTGAGCATTAACTTCTCAACAAGGGCCACACCTGGCAGTGCTGGGGGGCCTATGCA
The DNA here is from genome assembly GCA_021461705.1 of Cryptotis parvus. NCBI lineage: Eukaryota > Metazoa > Chordata > Mammalia > Eulipotyphla > Soricidae > Cryptotis > Cryptotis parvus. Next base: position 83,814 of record JAJIBD010001222.1, read on the forward strand.
ATGTTAGAGACAACTTGGCCTCACATCTTTTTTATTTTACTTTGTATTTAATATTTCATCATCCAATACAAATCCCACCACCAGTGTGTTCCCACCATCAGACACTCATTTCCCATCCCCCACATCCCCATGCCTGCTCCCTCAGCTGGCACCAATTATATTAACAATAGAAGCCCACATATGGCAATGGTATAGATAAAATCATGGTTTTTTCCCCCTGGTTTGTTATGGGCTAATCTGGTGTATTTCTGTTCTTGCATTGACCATCTGAATTTCTGGAATGTGGTTGGGTTCTACTAGTTTGATGTATGGGAAAAACCCGTAGCCACTCTGCCCCATGTGTCAGTGTCTCTGGATCACAGCCCTCAGCCCCGAAGCAGTTTGTGGGCAGGGCCACAGGGCCTCCTGGATGGGCAGAGGTCGGGGAAAGGGACCCAGCTCCATCTCCATGGAAGCCCTGAGACTTTAGCTGCCGAGACCTGCATACCTGGGCTTGCAGTTGGCTTCTCTCTAGGGTAGGACTCTGATGAGCTGGGCTTGAGATCAGCTTCTGTCTTGGGTAGGGCTCTGATGAGCTGGAGTCAGATGTCATTATGGTGTGGGGGTTTTTCTCTGGCTTCTTCTGAGGCTCTATTGGGGTGGCGGGCCAGGGCCAGAACCCACCCCTCCCTCCTAAAAACCTCATGATCAGCCAAGCACCGAAGAGCTGGTAGCAGCTCTGCCCAGTGTGTCAGTGTCTCTGGATCACAGCTGACAGCTCCAGAGCAGTTCATGGCAGGTCCACTGGGCCTTCTGAACGGGACAGAGGTGGGGGAAAGGGACCCCAGCTCTATTGGCCCCACATCTTGTGCTCCATGGTTTGGTCTGTATCCCTGGCCCCCACTGTACTTAGGAAAACTCTTGTATGTTAGGTATTCGCCTGGTTGTTTTGTTTAAATTCCTGCATACAATTCGGTGTTCCAGCCTAGCAGGAAAATGTGGCCTTTAACTGAAGAGGAGACCCACGTCATGTTCAAGAAAGTTGTCAAATATATCAGGGAGAATCTTCAGTTGCTGGTCGACAGGCCCAGTGACACTGTTTCAGGCTGCACTACGAGCAAGTACATGAGCGAGAAGATACTGAAGTTGGCCACCAATATCTCAGGGGACAAATTGGCGTCCCTGGGGACCTGCTTCAGGAAGTTCACGAAGACCCGCAAGTTCTGGCTGCACGTTACGGCGCTGGATTACCTTGCCCCCTAGCCAAGTATAAAGTGTGGATCAAGCCTGGAGCGGAACAGTCCTTCCTGTATGGGAATCATGTGTTGAAATCTAGTTTGGGATGAATCACAGAAAATACTTCTCAATATCAGGGAGTTATGGTATTTTTTTTTTTTTTTTTTGGGGAGTTCTTGGAGTATTTGGGCCATATCCAGTGATGCTCAGGAACTACTCTTTGTGGTGCTTAGGATACATTTGCAGTACTGGGAATTGAACAGGTATTGACCGTTTGCAAGGCAAGTTCTCTAACCCCTATACTATCTTTCTGGCGAGTGAAGTTATCATTAAAGTGTAAAGAAGAGTGATTATTGGGAGCAAAAGGACTTCTCGAGTGTCATTTTATATGATATTACTGTGTGGATATTTATTGTATATTTTATAATTTTAAACTACTTATTGTAAGTTGAGTATATGTATGTATACTTCTAATTGCATACTATATTAATAAAACATTATTAAAACTTATGATATATCTAAATCTGGGATTAGAAAAATGCATGGTTCTCCATACATATATAGAGGAGAGGATAGATGACAATGGTCTATTTTTCATCAAAATAATAAATAATTTAAAGTGGAAGAAGAGTCAGTTATAATGAAAACACACATTTCTGCATATATATGTCTGCATATATATAGCATATCTATATATCTGTATATATAGTATCCTATATATAGGAGTTATGGTATATTCAATGGCTGACGTCCCTTTGGGTTTTGGGGTAGCAGCAAAGTCTACACAAGACTGCAGAAAAGTAGACCCCATGGCAATTGTGGTATTCCATCACGCAGACGTTGGGGAGTATGTATGGCATGAAGAGACTGACTTAAAATGAAAACACCACAAGGACTTGTGGCTGTGCAGAGGGGCCTAGCTTTGTTTCCTGTGTCTGTGTGGGCTCTGCCATCCTGTTGAATGTTGTCCACACTGTGACCTTTCCAGGGACTTTTTTTTAACTTCATATTCTTTCTATTAGAGGTGAACACAGGCCAGATTATTATTATGTAGAAATTACTTACAAACACGGCTTCAGAATGTCATGTTTGAATCAGGGACTGCTTGTTCTGATCAAAGGTTTCAGATCATTGGGACTAAAGACAAGAATAGCGTATTGGGCCGGAGTGATAGCCCAGCGGGTAAGGCGTTTGCCTTGCACGCAGCCGGCACTTGCTGGCCCGGGTTCGATCCCGGCATCCCATATGGTTCCCGAGCACCGCCAGGAGTAATTCCTGAGTGCAGAGCCAGGAAAAACCCCTGAGCATCGCCCGGGTGTGACCCAAAAAGCAAAAAAAAAAAAAAAAAAAAAGAAGAAGCTTTAAAAAAAAAAAGAATAGCGTATTGTTATCTGTGATAACAGTGTTTCTGAACTCATCAGAACACAAATGACTTTCTTCCTTATTTATGAATACTGTGGAAGGAAGGTAACACCATATCTGAATAGTAGGCCATGTTTAGGCTAAGTAAGATCAACTTACTTTGCTGATTTTGTGGATAGTAGATGCTGTTTGGTAAGGAAGAAAAACTTGAATTCAAACTCTTGTTCTAACCCCTACCACTTCTGTGGCCATCGACCGAGTCATTGAGCTTCATTTATTTATGTGTGTTTAAGAAAACAAAAGCATTTTAACCATATACCTATGAGGTTTTTTGTTTTGTTTTTTTTTGGGTCACACCCGGCAGTGCTCAGGGGCTACTCCTGGCTCTGCACTCAGGAATTACTCCTGGCGGTGCTCGGGGGACCATATGGGATGCCGGGGATCGAACCCGGGCTGGCACGGGCTGGCTGCGTGCAAGGCAACGCCCTACCCGCTGGGCTATCGCTCCAGCCCCACCTATGAGGTTTTTAAAATAAGAAAGCAGGATTATAAAGTGCTTATACAGTGCCTGGCAAATAATAAATGGTAAGAATTGTTTTATATTTCAAAAAAAAAATCCTGCATACAACCTCTCCCCCTCTCTCTCTCTCACACACACACACACACACACACACACACACACACACTGCAGGCAGTGCTTTTAGTTAGTCTACACATTGTACTTGTGGTTTTACTCAGGTGGTTTTAATTTTCTGGAATCTTCCTAATTTTAGTTTGATTTTTAAATTTTTTTTTCAGTCTCCCGAGGGCTTACAACAGCCAGTTTTGGCTTCTGGGTCACGCCCAGCAGTGCTTAGGGACCACGAAGCCCCAGGGATTGTACCCAACCCTTTGAGCCATCTCCCTGGCTTGAGCAGTAAGAGATTACACCAGCAGGAATACACCTGTCAGTGTTCAGGACTGGTGAACACTAGTCAGTCGGAATTTACCACTCAGTGAATATACCAGCAGAATACACTTTTCGGTGGTGCTTTATTGTTGTGTTTAATAAGTGGTATTGAGATCTCTTTTTACACAGCCCTCCTTCCCCCAGGAAAGCCAGTACCTCCCTTTTATTAAGCGAATCAGAGAGAAATCATATCGATTTTTCTGGAAGTTAATTTTTATTATATGAAGATAGTATGCAAAATACATTCATAGTGACTAGAGGTGTGAGAATGACTTACGTCTTCTATCTTATGTCTTCTATTGGCAGCATACATTCTTGGTTTGTATAAAAGTAACTTTAAAATTCCAGTTTCCTTAAATAGTTAAGCTCAAAACAAACACATACATATATATATACACATACAGTTGCTATCACTGAAAGATGCTCTCTTTAATCAGTTGAAAGGGGTTGACAATTGTCTGATGTTTGACATTCTCATGGATTGGGAAATATGGCAGAACTAGAAGACCTGGTCACATTTTTCAGGATGGGGACAGATTTGTTCTTAACAGTGCTAATAAAGTCTGAGCATCATTGTTCAGTCGGACACGGATTCTCAGACCTGTTCTGCCCCATGTACAGAAATGCTGGAAGTGTTTGATTTTTTGTGTTGTAAGTGATGAACAGGTCTGAAACCAGGTCATGTTTGATTCATCTGTGTCAATGAGCCAGAGTGTGGCAGGCCCTGATATTCGCTATTATGGGCTTGTTTTCCTGTCTGTGTTAAAACTACCTGGAGCTGGATTTTAACTGATGGGCTCCTGGAGGCTATGAAACCTGGACTTTTGAAGCTATATTATCATCCTAATAGGGTTTTTCAAAATACATTTGGGCTGGAGCAATAGTCCAGACAGAAATCAATTTGTCTGCACGTGACCAACCTGGCTACAATCCTCCAAGCATTGCCAGGAGTGATCCCTGAGCGCAGAGCCAGGAGTTAACCTGGAGCACAGCTGAGTGTGCCCCAAAATAAAATCTGAAACATTGTATCCCTAATGCCACCTAATTAAGAATGAGATTACTTGAAATCAGAGACATTCACATGCAGGAGGGTTTTTAATCGCTAATGGCTTGTCTTTATCTCGTTTGAAAGGCGGCAGAGAATGTATTGAGGTCTGTATCAGAGTTACCCATGATTCTGTGCTGCTGGGGGTCATGGATGCTTCTGTGCATATGAAGAGAACAAAGCTTTTCTCTCCTAGCTCTGACCTGGTTGTTGGTACTTGGGTTCTTGGACAGGGAGAGCACACACACACACACACACACACACACACACACACACACACACACTGGAGCACCCACTATCATTTGGGATCTGCTGCCACTCCCATCTCTTCATACAAGGAAACTGCAGAATGAGACACCTTGGAAAGGAAGCCAAGATTCATCCAATCTGCCACAAACACCAGCTTTAGCTATATACCATATATAAAGGGAAGCCTGGCACTCTATCAAGGAGGAACAATTCACTTTGTCTGTTGGTGGCTTTGGAGCTGCAAACATTCTAAGTGCATCGCAGAGCCTGTTGGGATCCGGGACTACGGATCTTTAGACCCCCGAGTAGGCACTTTTGTACCCTGTTTCCCTGTGTCCATCACCCTCAGACCCTACGCCCAGTCAAAAGCAGAGAACAAGAGGCTTTTCTCTGAATGATGGCTCATAACACATATCCCAATTAGTGAAATACCTTACATAAATCACACACATACCACACTTATTTTTTCTCAAAGGAGCATAAAGTGCTTAATCAAACCTTGGCTGGTGCTCTTCCCATTTTCCTAGGAGTCTAACATGGGAAGGAAACCAGGTTGCCTTCTTATCCCTTGTTCATCCGAAGTGTTTCAGAGTTGGTGTGGTTGGTGTGGAGATTTACGGTTCACTCTTAAATGCATCAGATTTCCCTCTGCCTTATATTTCCTTCCAAGTCTGTCTTTCCCGGTTTTGCTGAAACCCCTTTGCATGACATTTCTACTCGGCTTCCTTTTGTAACTATGATACAGGCTAATATAAGAAATTGAGTTAGGCATCTTTACATGAATAATCAAAATAAATTCTGGCATTGTGTCTGTAAATGGACTTCAGCCCCATGGATACCCCGAAGAGCCCACTCTCATTCCAGTTCTCTCATAGTGCACAATATGCCCAGTGCAAGGCGCCATGTGGCGCAGACTTAGCTCAAGGTAAGATTCCAGTGTTTCTTGCTAGAGGGTCCAACAGCTGAGGCTTGAGCATCAGCCCCAGTACTAGAATTCCAAACAGAACAATAATTGTGCCAAGGAGAACGGTGGGGACAGATCTAGCCTCACAGAAAAGGTTTTAGACTGTGTCCTTTGCTGACATGCCAAGGGGCCATAAACGTCCCCTCATGCGTCTGTCCTGCTGCTCCCTGGCTGGGTTCTCAGACGGAGGCTGGATTGGGTGAGGGTTGGGCAATTGTGGAGAAATGCTGTTGCCATCATATCCCCAACTCCCCCAGCCTACGTCTGCTCAAATGCTCCCTCCTACCCTCACCATTTCCCTGTCTTTCTCCCCTCCGCATTTTCCTTTTATGTGATGCTTGCATCCACTAGAGACCACAGACCTGGCTGAGGCCAGACATTGGTTCTAGGGTGGCAGCTTAGGGTCAGTGGGTCACACTGAGTAGCCTGACCAGGGACTCCTAGTTCCCCACATTCCCACTACCCAAGCACTCCAGAGTAGGGGCAGGTAAGTCCTTTAAAGGCTTTCTCGAGCACAGCCCGGAGGGTTTGGCAGTAGTAGTCTTCACTTGTCATGATTTATCAGGGGTTACATTCTTGTTAGTCAAAAGGGGAAATACTGCTGTGGGAAGGGAAAGGTGTGAATCTGATAAATGTATAATACTGGCAGAAGCTAGTTTTCTGGGGGTCTAACTACACACATGGTTCTAGCAATGGAGCTGTGTGTCATGCTCTACACAGGTGGGGTAGAATACAAGATCACCGAGTTGTAGTCGGGGGGAGGAGAGCAACACGGGATCTTCTCCAGCTCTGAGTGGTCGTAGGTAAACCGACGTGTGTCTTTCTGGTCATGTCCGCAGATGGAGTGGCAGAATGGAGGCCTGGCGAGGTCAGAGAGTCCAGACTCTTTGCTCTTGCTGGTTACTCTCAAGCTAAAGAAAGATGCAGAAAAGGTCAAATGTTTAAAATTGATTTCTTCTGGTTCCTTTTGCTGGCCAGTTTCGTTTTGCTTCTAGGACGAGCAAACATGCATTTGCAGTGGCCACTCCAACCGGGTTTGGAGGGGGGGATTGAGACCTCTCCTCTCACCCCCCACTTCCAATAACCCAGTGGACATGGCTATGAGCTGCGCAGATGCCATTCACAACTGACTATGAACCAGGACTGACCACTAACTCCGCGAAGAATGACCAGAGACACAACTACTACTACAGCTTCTTCCTGTGTGGTGCTGTGAAGCAGCCACACGACATGTTAACAAAACCACCCAGTTGAGGGTCAGGTCTATGCCAGGACCTTTCCCATATATATGTTGCACTGATCAATGTTGTTGCAGCCAGCTATGGGAGCTGGTGTGGGGACAGGGAATGGGTGGGGGACCGTAGCATTTGGTGGCAGTAGGGGTGCACTGATGGTGGGACTGGTGTTGAACAATGAATGCATATGACAACTGTACTGTGAAGAAATCTGTAAATCATGGTGTTTTAATAAAAATAAATAAATGAATAAAAATGGTTTCTTAAAAAGAAAATGAAGTGTCGGGGGACCCCGGAGTTCCCGACACCCTAAAGTCCACGCTTAGTTTGTGGGCCATTGGTTGAGAACTGTCCTAGAGTTTGTGGCCCTGGCTTCCGTCTCAGGAAGGTTCCCTGGCCACAGTATGACGTTCCTGGGCCTAAAAGCATGTTCTGTTGTCAGGTAGGATCATACAAACCCCAAATTCCAGATCGGAAGCAACTACAAGACTTGGGTAGTCTGGAAAATACATTTCTGAGGCTGGAGAGATAGTCCAGGGGTTAAAGAGTTTGCCTTTTCTGTGGCCAACCCTGGTTCAATATCTGGCCCCCTGAGGCCTGTCAGGAGTGACCCCTAAGAACAGCCAGGAGGAAGTCCTCAGCACCAGTGGGTGTGGCCCCCAATCAAACAACAAAAATATTTAAATTAGGAAAAGAATAACACCAAATAAAGATAAAAGGCTGGGAAATTACTCAAAGGGTTTGGTCGCCAGCATCACAGGTTCCCCAGAGCACCTTTGGGTGGCCAAAATAGGGGAGGGAAGAGAAGTACCGGGACTAGGAAAAAGTGGAGGGTTAGGGAGACTGCTTTTGCATGTACAGAAACCAAGTGTGATGCTCGGTCCACCTGCTCTGCCTCCTCCAGCCCCACACAGTGTGGGAGGACATGCTGGGGTCCCAGCATCAAACCATTCCACCAACTTGGTCAAGAATCTCCAGAGTGGGCCCAGAAGCTTTCAAGCTCTGCTTGAGAGTCCACACTCTTCCCCATCCTCCCCCCAAAACAGACGGGTGAGATCAAGGCCTTCTTGATTTCGATTCCAGAACCAAGGAATGAATCTGTTTTAAGGCATCAAGTTTGTGGTCATTTGTCCCAAAACTCAGAAGTCAGCTTCCCAACTGTAGTAAAGCTCAGTGTGGCTTGCTCCCTGTTGTGCTCTCAAGAGAAAGTGAGTCTGGCAGCTGTAGATGGCCACTAAGGATCAAGGGGGGATTTGGGGCTCGGTACAACCAGCCCCAGAGCAGACGCAAGGAAGGTAGGGCTAGTCTGGGGCTGTGAGTGCATTAGCTTGTCTTGGCTGGACTTTCCTGACACCCCTGTCTTCCTTCCCGAAGCTCCACATTCATCGCTTTATTCTGTGCCCTTTTGGGGAAAGGTGCTTCTCTACAGTGCCTGGACAACCAAGAGCCTAGAAGGCCCCCATGCAGGGAGGTCTTTCCATGAGCCCTTCCCTGCCTTCCTTGCACCCTCCCACCTGTGGGTCAGAGGTGAGACAACAGCTCCTTACTCAAACTTGAGCGAGGCCTTGGGCTTGCTCTCTGTCCAAGTGAAACGTTTCAGCAAGGGAGAGGCCAGCAGGCTGCCACCATCCAACCGGTAGTCCTGGAGGAAGGAAGGGAAAGCTCAGACTTACTGTTTGACCCCGAGGGGTCTGTCCACACCGCACAGTTGGGGGCACACAGATACCCCTCCTTCCACATAGTCTGCCTGTTGCTGTTGGAATAAGACATTTTTCTCCACATCAACAATTATAAATTTCACTCCAAGAAATTCCTGTTCCCAGTTGACTCCATGTCCTCTCCCCTTCAAGGTAAAAATTAACCAAAAGGAAGAACCACAGGTCATCTTTCATAGGAAATGTGATACAAGTGACTGTATAAACACGTTAAAGTTAATTATGGCCATCCACTGCTGGCTTTTGGGTATGCTATCAGGTGGCCAAGATGAAAATACTGGGGGACCCCCAGCCTGTATGGCAGGGCTGCAGATACTTTTTCCATGTTATGGCCCCTTTTTGCCCGAGAAATTTCTAGGCGACCCCAGGTAGAGAAGGATATGAAGTGGGCCCATGAATTAAACTGATAATAAACCAGAGATGTATTCCCATGAGCTGTGTCATAGCTGTGTGACAGATTCCCAGAGCTTCATGAATCTGCTGGGGATCAGAATGGACTCAGTGAACCATGGGACAGGGGGTGGGGCTGAAGCTGGCCACTTCTAGCCTACTCTGCAACCACCATACTTGTCTGTCGGGATCTGCGTGAGCAGAGGCACTCTCTCTCTCCCACTGGTGATTTTGAGCCCATGTCTCAGGGCTCTAAAGGAACAGTTGGTTGCGGGCTGCTGCCTGTCAGATTGTAGCAGATGACATGCAGCTCAGCCCCTAGATCCTCCATGGGAAGCAGGTTTAGGGGTTTGAAGCTGTTCATCAGAGAGAGCTCTTATCCCCTCCCCAAGAACCAGCCCCTCACTCAGGTCTGAGTTCCTCATTTCTTCTGTCACAGCCAGCCAAGACCCTTGGAAACCCTTACAAAACTCAGTGCAGTTTCCTAAGGAATGAAGTTATGATCAGGCCAAGACAAGGACCTGGGGTAAGTTCTGGCTCACCTGCAGTTCTAGAACCTTCCTTTCACCTTCATAATGTGTTAGATAGTGGTCAGTTATTATGACACCACACCAGCCACCACCGATGACTGGCCCCACTGACTGAGAGCTACAGGGCTCCAGGAACTGGTGTTTGGATAGTGACAAGTTCATCCTGTTACTTACGTCAAGCATGGAGGTGACTTTTGGTGAAAGTTCTTCAAGGGTTTTGATTCTTTCCATGCTCATGAAGTTGAATGCATTTACATACCTAAGGAAGAAGGGAATTATTCTCAACAGGAAAACACATCCAGCACACAATAATCAAGAGAACATGGACACCATTCCTCAACTAAAGCCAATAATAGACCAGGACATCACCCCTCAGCAGGCTGACGTTCTGTTGTGTTCCTCTAGGCACCTCTTTTCCTGGTTGATATGCTGCATAGTTAAAAGAAAAACCTCAGAGATTCTTCAGAGACTCAGCAGCCACTCAGTCCCTGGTGCCGTACAGAACCAGGAGACATCAGGCCTATGGAAGCATCATCTGGTCTAAGCATCTTCTATCAGAGGACAGAAATAATGGGTCTGATTGCTGCTAGCTGTTTCCTTCCTTAGGGATGGGCAGAGACCAGTGATATGACTGACAAGCTTACAGAGTCGATTCAACAGCAGAGTTAAGTACCTGAAACCATCTTTTACCTACTGCTGGGTGGCTACAGACTAGGGGAACTCTGGGATTTACCAGGAATCACCTATTGATCTTTTGTAATGATCAGCTGGGAAGGGCCATCAGAGATACAACACGGTGATTCATAAAACAACTTTACCTATTGATTGAATTTGCTGGTCAGTTACCATCACCATCTACAAAGCCCCATTTTTTAAAGTATCACTTCACTTGTATCACTTGTCTTCCCCTTGATCATCAATTTGATCGAGCGGGCACCAGTAACATCTCCGTACATCCTGTGCAAGCAAGAGTAGCCCAAGGGCATCTGCTTGCTCCAGGAAGAGCCTCAAACCATTCCTTCAGGTCATGGCAATGAGGTGCACAATTGTTACTGTTTTTTGGCATAGCAAATAAAACACAGGTAGCTTGCCAGGCTCTGCCACGTAGGTGGAATAATCTCAGCAGAAGGCTCTTATCTCAAGCATTTACTGATGAAACTCCATTTTTTAAAGTATGTTCCTTATTGGGTCTCCATTTAAATAGTGTGTGGGAAAGAGCCCACAATTCCCTGCTTCACCTCTGACTCTCCCAGGCTCTATTACTCTATTGGATCCAAGGTTGTTTTCTCATCTTAAAAACAAATAGGTTGGGCAAGAGCAATAGCACAGGAGGTAGGGCATTTGCTTTGCATGCAGCTGACACAGGTTTGATCCCTGGCATCCCATATGGTCCTCTGAGTACCGCCAGGAGTAATTCCTGAGTACAGAGCCAGGAGTAACCCCTGAACATCACTGAACATCACTGAACATCACTGAGTGTGATCCAAAAAAGCAAAATAAACAAATAAATAACAAATAGGGCAACTCATCTGTGTCAGCCTAGAGGGCCAGTTGTATGTTTTGAGCAGAGTAAATCCCTGACCACAAATCTGGGCTGGACCCAGGGCTTCTGGCCAGTGCAAGATGAGCATCAACCTCTAAAGTCTGAAGCACTTCCCAGCCTTCCGTGGCTACCTGCCAAGTCTGGCTGCATTGAAGTCAAAAGCTTCAGGCTGTGCCTACTACAGATAAAGATTAAAAGGCTCACAGGATGGTGTGAAAGGCTTTTCCTTGTCCAAATACATCAGAATGGAGAGAGAGCATCAGAATGTCTGGTTAGATCTAATCACTTCCTAGCCACTTTGATAAGCTCTTGGCTTTTATTTGTACAACAGGAATAATAATTGATTTTGTAAGATTATTTTGAGCATGAAAGGAATTGACCTATGCAAAGAATCTAATACAGACCACAGACACTGTATAAGACGCACTCATACTGGGGTGTGTTGGAGCCCCAAGATAGTACTGAAAGGACTTTCTCTCAGTGCATATGTTCCCACCCCCAAAAAAATTCTCCACAGTGATGAGAGAGACATTAGTTTGCCAGGGAAGGGGAAAATATCTAGTTGTTGTTTTTTTGTTTTAATCTAAGTTCTCATGATGTGTCAGGGAACACTGCCAGGGTCCCGACAGTGCCAGGAAGCGAGTTCCCTTTTACCTCCGAGGCCGGCGGGGGAATGGATGAAGACTCAGGAATCCGATGCAGTTTTAAAAGGCTTTACTTATCACAGGTTCAGGCATACAAGTCAGCAATAGGAAAAACCCTGTGCTTAGGATTCCCGACTAGAACCCCAGACACATGTAGGCCAAGATGGTGGCCTATCATCTTGACCTGTTAAGGCCCTGTAAAAAGGGAGAAAAAGACAAGACTCCCAAAAAGAGAGAGAGCCCAGAGAGAGAGAGAGAGAGAGAGAGAGAGAGAGCACAGAGAGAGAGAGAGAGAGAAAGAGAGAGAGAGAGGGAGGGAGGGAGGGAGGAAGCAGGCTGTTTTATACCCCTGCAACTTAGACCTCCCACTATTATTAGAAGCAGGAAGGGTCAAATGCCCTTAGGTAATTTCTCCCAGCACCTCACCTAGGCTCTATTATATGCTAAAGTTTTGAGCCAAGATCTGCCTGGAAATGCCTTTATAGGGTAGAGAAGGGGGTTTCTGAGATGGCATGTCTCTGTACCAAAGACTAATACTAATGCCAGTTAAATATTTCTCCAAGCTTTCACAAGAGTCTCGTCTACTTCACGGTAGTTTTGTATTTTAGTTGACTTTGAGTTATCAGGGAGCCATGCTTGCTTGCTTGGAGGCAAACAGCATTTTTCTCTGGTCTAATTACTTAGAGATCCAACGTGTCCAGGCAAATATGCTGGGTAAGATCTAGCTAGTCCCACGATGATTGTGGTAGCATGAGAGAATATTTACACCAGCTAGTACAGAATACATGGTCAGATAAACTGCCACATTTAGACTTCCCTCTTATCTACGAAGTGATTTGCAGGAGGCAATCCAGAGCAGATGCAGAGGCTCTTAGAGGAGTCCTGCAACAATGATGAAAAGTCAATGGCATTAGGAAAAAAAGATGGAGGGCCTATCCTTGTGGAAGACTAAAGAGATTGGGACCCAAGCGATAGTCCAGTGAGTAACACGTTTTCCTTGCATGTGGCCAACCTGGGTTTGATCCCCAGCATTCCAGAAGGTCCCCCAAGCACCACCAGGAGTAATTCCTGAGTGCAGAGCCAGGAGTAATCCCTGAGCATTGCCGGGTGTAACCCAAAAAAGAAAAAAAAAGGAACACAATGCATTCCTCTTGTAGCTAAACACATTAAGCACACACCCTGCATAGAAGCATATACCTTGTTTTTTTTCTTTATTTTTTTAAATCATGTATATTCCTTTATCTACTTTCAATACAAACGGAACTTACACAGAGCATGGGAAAATGTAAAACAGGAGGCAGGCTTTTTCAAAATTATTTTATGTGTCTCAAAAAGTTTGCAGGAGAAAGCTGGGGAAGTAAAGACCTTACCTGACATCATCAGAACTTTCTGGATTAAACTTTGGAGCTAAAGTATCTTCTTTGAAGAAGTCCTCAGAGAAAGCAGGCGTGGAGTAAGTAAACCCACTGCTTCCGGTCAGGATGGCATTTAGTGGGATATAGTCTTTGCCATCCTGGAAGACCAAGGAAAGATGGCACACGTTTCTACTTCAATCTGTTCCTGTGAAATGTCATATAGCTTCCACTGTGTCACTTCTACAACCTTGGTTGTGTGCAGAGAAGATAATTCTGCGCACAAATATGTACTTTTGGGTTTTTTAACCAGTTATTTTAATTTTAATTAAACTTTTTATTTTAATTTTTTATTAAAGAGTCATGATTTACAAAGTTACTGATAGTTGAGTTTTACGCATTCAATAATTCAACACCAATCCCTCCACCAGTGTCAACTTCCCTCCCCCAGATTCCCTCCTTTAACCCCCAAACCCCACTCCACTCACCCCTGTCAGCCTGACAGGCACATTACAAAGTTCCAGCAGTTGCCTCTTAGATCTCAGGTCTTCAGCTCTGCTGAATCCGTGTTTTGGATCCATGGCTCTACCCTCACTCATAACACTGGGATAACTAAAGCCCTGATGCCTGCTCACCCATTACTTCTTGTTCTCTTCTTCCCTACCTTCATATTTCTTTTAAAAAATTATTTTGGCTTTTTTGGGCCACACCCGGCCCTGCATTCAGGAATTACTCCTGGCAGTGCCTTGTCAGAGCTCCACCCAGCAGAAGAGCTGATCACAGCCTGTCTTGTCACAGACCCACCCTGCAGCAGTCTTTTCAAGCCCAGCCCAGGTATGCTGATCCAGAGACTCACATACATGGGGGCAGAGCTGCTACTGGCTCTCTCTGTGCCCAGCTGATCACGAGGTGCCCCGGAAGGAAGGTGGGTTCTAGCCCTGGCCCGCCACCCCAGCAGAGCCTTGCAAGAAGCTAGAGGACCCCCCCACACCATGAGGGCTGCTATTTTCCATATCCGGTCTTCCTCTCATCAGAGCTCCACCCAGCAGAAGAGCTGATCACAAGCCCAGCTCGAGCAGCTGCAAAGCGGCTGTGCAGTTCATCAATAAATGCTTGAGATTAGAGGTGACTACAAGAGTATCCCACCCGCACGGCAGAGCCTGTCAAACTACCCGTGTCGTGTTTGATATGCCAAATACCAGTAACAATTATAGACCTCATTTCCATGACCTGATGGAATGGTTTGAGGCTTTTTATGTGCCTGGAGCGAGCAGATGCCCTTGGGCTACACTAGCATGTGACAGGACATATGGAGATATTATTGGTGCCTGCTTGAGCAAATCAATGATTAACAGGAAGACAAGTGATACAAGTGATACAAGTGCCTGGGAACCATATGGGATGCTGGGGATAGAACCTGGGACTGCTGCATGCAAGGCAAGCACCCTAACCATTGTATTATCTCTTCAGCCTAGTACCTTTATTTACTTATTCATCTATTTACCTATCTATCTAGCTATTTATTTATTTGTTTGTTTGTTTATTTATTGTTTTGCTTTTTGGGTCAGGGGTTACTCCTGGCTCTTTGCTCAGGAATTACTCCTGGCGGTGCTCGGGGACCATGTGGGATGCCAGGGATTGAACCCAGGTCAGCCACATGCAAGGCAAATACCCTACCCACTGTGCCATCGCTCTGGTCCTGTACCTTTATTTTTAATGGCTGTTTTTAGCTGTCCTTGTAATAGATATTAAAACTGTACTTGGAGGGCCCGAGCAATAGTACAGTGAGTAGGACACTTGCCTTGTATGCAGCCAACGTGGGTTTGATCTCCCCCAAACTCATATGGTTCTCTAAGCCCACCCTGAATGAGGAGTCAGAAGTAAACCCTGCGCATCATTGGATGTGGCCTCAAAACAAAATAAAACATTAAATATTTAAAGAAAACCCCAAACAGACAACCTTCCCTATGACATACATTCAAAGATGGCCTTCTGTTCACTATAGACAGATGAAATATTACCTGTTGCACATTTGCTTGAAGTAAATCTCCCAGTTTTTCCACAAGTTCTGCAAACCTTGGCCTTTCCTTTGGCTCTCTGTGCCAGCAGTCCAGCATAATCTGGTAGCTACAGGATGAAAACAAAATTGAGAGCTGATGAGATTGTCTACAGAACAGCTGAGGGATAGAGAGCTCATACATCAGACAATGGACGAGGTTGGCCACAGAGTTGCTGAGGAGTGGGGAACTCACATATCAGACTATGGACAAGATTGATCATAAAACTGCTGAGAGGTAGGGAACTCATACATCAGACATTGGGTCTGGAGGCAGTGAGAGAGCAAGTAGGACACTTGCCTCACATGCAATTACCCAGGGGTGATTCCAGCATGCAGGAGGTCCCCTACTCCCATTACCACCAAGCCCTGACAGAAATTATCTCTGAGCAGAGTCAGGTGAAGCCCTGAGTACCTATGTGTGTGGCCCCCAAACAAAATGAAAAATATATCATTTGTATCACTTCACTTGTCTTCCTGGTGTTCATTGGTGTTCATTGATTTGCTTAAGTGGGCACCAATAACATCTCCATATGTCCTGTCACATGCTAGTGTAGCCCAAGGGAAACTGCTCGCTCCAGGAACATGAAGAGCCTCAAACCATTCCATCAGATCATGGGAATGAGGTCTGTAATTGTTACTGGTATTTGGCATATCAAATACGACACAACTTGGCAGGCTCTGCAGTGCGGGAAAAATATATAATAAGATTATTTTTTATAGTTCTTAGTATTTGCTCCAATTTCAACACTTGGCTGTGAAGCATAAAGGCTGTTAGGGGACAGAGTGATGGTATATTGGATAAGGTGCTTGCCTTGCACACGGCCAAGTTGGGTTTTATCGTTTGTACCCCAAGTGGTCCCAACGTCCTGCCAGGATTGATACCTGAGCTTATATCACCAATATAACTGAAGCCCTGATGCTCAGTTCAGAATCAGGAGTAAGCCCTGAACACTGCTGAGTATGGCCCCCAAACAACCCCCTCACAAAAAAGGCAGTTTGGGTCTTCTGGAGGTGGGATACAGTTCTACAAAGGCAGACCAAGGAAGTCAGATCAAAATCTTTTTGGCGGAGGCAGTTCAGAGAGAATCCAGGGGAGTGTTTGGGATTCTGTGAAGGCAAGGTTTATGCTTTATGGCTGAGCCCAGCCCCAGCCCCTGGATCAAAATCAGATGGAGCCAGGCAGAAGCTGATGGGACCATGGAGCAGGCAGGTGAGGGCTCCTCCAGGCTCTCCTCAGGCCAGTGGCTCCCAGGGCAGATGCACTCAGTTTCCAGTGCATCTTCTTACCAAAGCCCAGTCAATTTTGATGCCACTGGCATGGTGTGGTCCAGCCCACAAGCACGTGACTACGAAGATGAGGAAGATACTAAGGACTTCAAAAGTCCCAGTGAAATATGAGGGCACACAAGGCCAGAGAGATAGTGAGTAGGTAGGGCTTTTGCCTTGCATGTGACTGACCCTGGTTTAATCCCTGGCACCTCATAGAGTCCCCTGAGCCAACTAGGAGCAATCCCTAAGCACAAACAAAATGGAGGCTTTGGGGGAACTTCTGCTCTAGCCCATGGCCTGGCGGATTAGCACCAATCCCTTTAAGGCAGAGCTCTGAAGAGGGCAAAGTGTGTAGAAATAGCCCCATTACTAGCACATGAGGGTTACAGTCTTCTGCTCTCTCTCCTGCTTCCTGTTAGGGGAAGACACATCACCTCACTTTTGTTCTTCACTTCCCCACAGTCAGTGCCTGAGGGCCGCTGGGGCTTTAAATGTCTGTTTGCGAGAGAGACACATAGAACATGGGCAGGGGCTGAACTGTCTCACGTTAGACCACAACCTGCCTGCAGGTCTCTGCTTCTGACCAATCTCTCCAGGACTGCAGCACTAGAACTGGAGTCACTGGGCTGTGCGCTCCTCTGGCTCTGTGGGGACCTCACCTCATGTTCCCCCATTCTCCTTCCAGTTCCCCAGGCCCCAAAAACTGTTGCTTCAAAGCGTTTTTCATAGGCTGAGGTCCGTCAGAGTGCTGTCTCAGACCTAACCTTGTCTCCAGATGCTGAAGGAAGACAACAGTGGCCTTGCTCTCGGCCAAGCCCACACTTCCCTTCGTTCCCTCTGACTCCACCCTAGAGGCCATGCTGGGGCTTCTGACAGGACCCCATTGTGTGGGTGGGTGCAGGAAAGGTGGTGCCGGGCTCCGGGTTCTCGTCAGCAGCCTGCAGAATTGCAGGGTCATCATTTTTTTCTGCCCAGGACGTGCATAAACAGGCAGAGGGCCAGCCCATGTCTGGGGAGTGTGTGAGAGAATGTGTGAGGGAGTGCGTGAGGGAGTGCGTGAGGGAGTGTGTGAGGGACTGTGTGAGGGAGTGTGTGAGGGAGTGTGTGGGGTGGTGTGAGAGGCAGTGTGTGAGGGACTGTGTGAGGGACTGTGTGAGGGAGTGTGTGAGGTGGTGTGGAGAGGCAGTGTGTGAGGGAGTGTGTGAGAGGCAGTGTGTGAGGGAGTGTGTGAGAGGCAGTGTGTGAGGGAGCATGTGAGGGGTGTGTGGAGTGAGCGGGTGAGGGAACATGTGAAGGGAGTATGTGAGGGAGTGTGTGAAGGTGTGTGTGAGGGAATGTGGGGAGGGGGTGCCTAGTGTGAGCTGCATGGGGTGCAGGCCCCAAAGGGAACAGCATTGCACAGGCTAGGTCCTGAGGCCACCTTGCCCTCAGTCACCTGTGAAGGGTGATGAGTATGACTCCAGCCAGGATCCCTCACCCTGACCCAGTCCTCTCAGCCCACTGTGAGGAGGGGGCCCCCCATCCAGGTCAGATCCTCAGGAGGGTGGGGTTTTGTGTTCTATGAGCCTGGCTCAGGGTCCTAACTCTACTTCTCAGCCTGTGTTTATGCCCATGTTGAAGGGAGGAAATGGAGTTCTCTGGGAGCAGCAAGGACGCAGGGAAGCACATCCCTCCCTCAGGGCAGGAGAGCACTTCCCTTTTCAGCCCCAGTCTCTCAACACCACCCCACCCCGCCCCCTCCCCCACCCCCCTCCCTCACCTCCTCACACTCCTCCTCTGGGGGAGCAATGTGCACAGAGACTCACATTTCCGGAGTGGCATACTCGGGGGCTCGCATCCTCATACCGGCCTTGAGGCGGCTGCAGAAATCCTCGTCCATCTGCACACCAGGGTATGGGGGACCCTCCTAGATGGGGAAACAGTGGGGAAGTGAGGGCATGTCAGGGTAGGGAGCAGCCAATCCAGGGGGTGGGGTGGGCTTCATGCAGGGGGCACACGCAGATACACTGCAGCACCAGCTCCTGCCCCCTGGTATGGTTGGTGGTTTTGGGTGCTCAGGCTGCACTTGTGTTCACTAACATCCTTGTGGCCCAGAGATAGTGTCACCAGAAGTGACCCTTCTCCCCCACAAGAAACTCTAAAGACACCCACATTTAGAGACTCATCCTTTGGGTTCGTGAGCCTGGATATGCTGAACTGGACCCACATTAACAAATTCCTCAGTGGAACTAGGGGGCTGGGAGTTGTGAGGGCCCTGAGCTGGATAGTGTTGGGGTGGGAAGGGTGAGACCAGGGGCTACACTTTGTCTTGGCTACTTTTACTGTCCAGGACCTCCATTTGGGGTAAGTTTAGTCCTACCCCAAATCCAGAACTCCCCTAGACAGAATTCTTAGGAGAATCACTCTTTGCTTTTCAGGGTTGAATAAGGCCGCCCCATCTGCTTTGCATGTCTGCTTTGCTCCCAAGGTCTGGTCTGGCTCTCTTTGCGTCCGTTTGCTCTTTCTAGTGATTTTGCCGCTGGTAGGAAGCAGCTGGGAGGTGCAGGGGCGGGGCCACTGTGGCCGCCAAAGTGCTTTCAAAGACTGGAAGCAGCAGGTGCCTGTCATCGAAAGCAGGGAATGATTTTTACACATTCCAGGAAACCAGGGATGTCAGGATGACTTTTATTGGCTCGGAAAGGTTAATGTTTGGCAAAGTCTGAAAGGCTCTTGGCTGGCCCCACATGCAGGGGGCCTCAGAACATCCGTCCGTGTGTCTGAGCAGGGCCCACACAGCTGTGGAACTCAAAGCGTCTGTGAGCTGGCCTGGAGCACGGCTGCAGACATGCGGGTGGGTGTTATCAGTAGCAAAATAAACCCAGAAGAAATCTAGCCAGAATCCCATTGCCCAATGGCGCCCTCAGCCAGCTAGCATCGGAGATGCCATCTGCACATCTCAAGTCTGCACTCCCATGGGGGTAGGAAGGGGGGAGACTTTCCTGAACCCCTCAGGGGCAGAACAGGAGGAGGGAAGAGCAACAGGATTCCAGCTTGACGAGGAATCAGGAGGAGGAGGGAGAGACCAGAGCCAGAAGGATGAGGATGAAGTTGGCTGATCTCGAGGGTCTGGCAAATCCCTTCCCAGGAGCCTGACAGTCCTCACGCAAATCCCGCATGGCCCAGCATTCCAGGTCCATTTTCTGAAAATCTACTGGATTTTCTGTGTTTTTAGCTGCTGATGGCTGGACTGTGCCTAGCCCCACTACCTCCTGCAGAGGTTCTGGGCTGTTGAAACTCACCCTCTCCCCCAACTTACCCAAGGAGAAGATCT
This sequence comes from Cryptotis parvus, assembly GCA_021461705.1. Lineage (NCBI taxonomy): Eukaryota > Metazoa > Chordata > Mammalia > Eulipotyphla > Soricidae > Cryptotis > Cryptotis parvus. Next base: position 103,645 of record JAJIBD010001222.1, read on the forward strand.
CCCACAGCAGAACCCCCAGGGACCACACATCACTCTTGGTGCTGTAGATCTTGTCGAAGATGGACTCGGGAGCCATCCACTTCAGGGGAAGCCGAGTCTAGGAAAGGGCACAGGGGCTTTGAGCAGAAAGCACATTCAATGGCAAGAACCCGCTGTGTTGCCTCCTTGATAACCCTTGACCTGGAAGTTATTTCCTAGAGTGGCTGGGGTTTCCAAGCCCCATGGGGGTGCTAGGGGCCACCTGACTCCTCGGGAGCCAGCCAGTCCTCTGGCTCAGGACCAAATCATCTATAGTTCCTTCTGCAGAGCTGTAGGGACTTGGAAAAGACTGGTGTGCATTAGAATCCTCCTGGACAGGGGGGGCTTTTCTCAGAATCTTGTCAAAAGTGAACAGTCTGAGAGCATCTTCCTGCTAAGAGCCATCAGGAAAACGAAGTTGTGTTGTGCTTCTAGGGGCACAGCGGGGAGGGCTTTGCCTTGCATGTGGCCAACCTGGGTTTGATCCCCAGCATCCCGCATGGTCCTCTGGGAACCACCAGGAATAATTTCTGAATGTAAAGCAGGAAGAAACCCCTGAGCATTGCTGGGTATGACCCAAAAATGTCATAAAAATTAAAATGTGCTTCTACATGGATAGACATGTGAGAGTATCATGCTGAGTGAAATGAGTCAGAGGGAGAGGGACAGAACAACAGAACTCACTTGTGGGATATTAAAAAACAGTATGAGAGTAATGCCCAAGGATAGTAGAAACAGGGCCGGGAGGGCTGGTCCATGGTGGGAGTACTGTTACAAGGGGTGGAGGGAGGGCAGTAAGGACAGAAGGGGCCACTATGACAAGGATAGCTGGAAATGATGGCTCTGGACAAGAACTGAGTGCTGAAGGGAGGTAAAGGGATATGCATAATAACCTTTCAGTAACAGTGTTGCCAAAATCAGTGCTTAAAAAGAAAAAGGTGGGGAGAGAGAGAGAGAAGAAAAGGGGGAGAGAGAGAGCGAGAGAGGAGAGAAAGGGAGAGAGAGAGAGCAAGTCTGAGAGGAGGCTGGAAGGGAGATGGGGACACTGGTGGTGGGACACATACACTGGTGAAGGGGTGGGTGTTGGAGCATCATCTGACTGAAACCCAATCCTGAAAAACTCTTTAACTGTGTATCTCATGGTGACTCAATAAAATAAATGAAAAAATATAAAAGGTCATTGACGGCTGGCATGAGCATGGGCAGGGGGTGTCCTGGACCGAGGAGAACAACTGACCAGTCTCAGGCATGCGGGCAAATATCACTTCTCTAGCTGACAGCAGCAATGCCAAGGAGAGGGGCCAGGAACTGCCAATTCAGAGGGATGGGAACTGACCAAGGGTAGGGAAGTGGGCATCAGAGACAGCACTGATGTCTCTGAGAGGGGCATGGGGGGGATGTGAAAGGGGCCACAGAAACAGTATCAGCATAAGGCGTTTGCCTTGCATGTGGCTGACCCATGGCACTGTGGCCCCGATACTCCCAGAAGCACAGGGCCAGAAGAAAGCCCGAGCACATTTGGGTGTGGCCCAACACCTCAGTCCCCAAGAAAGAAAGAAACACAGCTTGATGAATAGGATTTTGTCCATGGGCAGGATGACACTTAGGAAGGTATCAGAAAACAACACAAGCGTGTTGGTTTTCCTCTGTTCATCGGGGGTTCAGGGGGTCTCAGAGTATAGTTCTGACATTCCCCGTCAACCTCACCCAAGACTTTCACCAGCAGTTCTCAAGGCAGACTGCACCCTGAAATTTCACAATCTGAAAATATCAACATCTGGGCCTCCTCTCAGACGAGTCTGATATTGTTGGTGTGGTTGTGGTCCTGCCCTCAGTTTAGGAAGATATTAGATGACTGTAAAAAGCTTGGCAGAGGATGCAGAGAAAAAGAAAGTTGGGGGCCAAAGCGATAGCACAGCAGGTAGGGTGTTTGCCTTGCATGCGGTGAACCTGGGTTCAATCCCCAACATTCCATATGGTCCCAGAGCACTGCAAAGAGTGATTCCTGAGCACAGAGCCAGGAAGAGTAACCTCTGAGCATTGCTGGGTATGAATCAAAAAAAAAAAAAAGAAAAGAAAAAGAAAAGAAAGATAAATATAACACCTGCTAGGGAGTGATCCCTGAGCACAGAGTGAGCAGCAGGTCCTGAGAACCGTGGGATGCTACCCCCATAGGAAAGTCTCGAGATCTTGTGAAAGGCGAAGTGAGTCCGAAGAAGCACAAATACTGGATGATCTCTCTGGTCAGTGTGTGGTGTACTGAATCCAGGGCGGGGAAGGCAGGGTGTCAGGAGTGGAGGGTATGGAGATTACCCTCCACCCAGATTATATATAATAGGTGCTTAGGTAACCCTTGACCCTAGATTAGAGGTGAGCAGCAACTGAGGGCTGCTAAGAAGAGGTGGATGGGAGGTAATAGAGGTCGGGGGTCTCTTCCTCATGAGACACAAATTACAACAACCAAATCTGAAAATGTGCTTGTCAAGGAGGGGGCTGGGGAGTGGGTGGAAACCAGGGACCCTGGAGGAGGGAAGTTGACATAGGCGGTGGGATTTGCCTTGCACTCGGTGAACCTGGGTTTGATCCCTGGCATCCCACACTGTATGCCTGAAACTCAGCTTTTTTTTTTTTTATTATACCACAGTGAAACATACAATTACAAAGGTGATCATAATTGGTTCTTGGTAATACAGTATACCAGCACCCATCCCTCCACCAGTGCCCCATTTCCACCACCAATGTACCCCACCCCCTCCTGCCCACCCCCATGCTGCCTTAATAGCAGGTACCCCAGTGAAACTCAGCTTTGAATGACTTTATAAATCATGACATCTTAATGGGGCCAGAGCGATAGCACAGCGGGGAGGGTGCTTGCCTTGCATATGGCTGACCCGGGTTTGCTCTCTGGTATCCCATATGGTCCCCGAGCACAGCCAGGAGTAATTCCTGAGTGCAGAGCCAGGAGTAACCCCTGAGCATTGCCAGGAGTAACCCCTGAGCATTGCTGGGTGTAACCCAAAAAGGAAAAAAAAAGTAGAATAAAAATGCTTAAAAAAGAGCTAGTTCAGCAGGCAGGGCTCTTGCCTTGCATGTGACTGACCTGGGTTCGATACCTGATAACAATTATCCCTTAGCCCTACCAGAAGGGATCCCTGAGCACACTCATGTTAGATCCCCCATAAAAAAATTAAGGCAAGTCTGAGAGTGAGGGATGAACAGAATGAGAATCCCTTGGGCGGGTAGATGGAGGGGATACAGGTGATTTGTCGGCCGGGAGAGCTGGGGAAGGTGTATAGCCACTTTGCAGCCACTCAGTGGCAGAGCCAGGCGAGTCCTCAGGGTAGTAGCCAGAGAAGAGAGGACATAAGAGGTCACCCACGAGAGCGAAAAATAACACCGTGTCCACAAACAAGGGGGAAGAGGCACGAGGCAGGGAAGGGAGCCGGGAGGTGAGCGGTTTCTCTCCCCCGCCCTTTCCTGAGCCGGCGGCACCTGCGGAATCAATCCTCCGGGTTATTTGAGGGAAGGGTGCAGCCTGTTCTCAGGAGCACGGTGACTCCCACGGGCCCGCCATGGCGGCAGGGGGTGCCAGGGAAGGCCTCCCCAGATTGGCTGCACAGTCACTGAGCAACAATGCAGTGACACGGGCCCTTCCAGGCTTCTGGGGGGCTTGGGAACACGCCACCATCTGCACAGCTCGTCTTCACAGAAAGCTCGAGGCTCTGGGGGCCACGGATGAGGAAGTGTAAATATTTACCAAGGTCTTTGGTCTGTGGTCTGAGAAGGGGGGAGCAGAGTGGAGCAAATAAACATCAAACAGACTTACGTCCCCTTTCCTCACATAGTCGGGGTTCTTGTAAATATCCCGGGCCAGGCCGAAGTCGCAGATTTTCACCACATTGTTCTCGGATAAAAGGATGTTCCGCGCGCCAGGTCCCGGTGAATGCACTGCAGGTGGACAGTGGGTGGACAGCGCAGGTTGGTGCGTCTCCTTAGCCCCCACCAGCAACTTCCCTGCCCCTGGTGGCCAGAGCTGTCACCAGAACCCAGACAGACACACAACATCCTCCTTCACACAGAGGGGCCAGGTCAGGACCAGGGGTGGCTCCTGGCTGTGCTGGCCAGGAGACGAAGCTAGACAATGACTGTACCCCTGAGCTGGCGACCCCACCTCCTTCTGGGCTGAGGCTCTATTAATAGTCTCTCCTGGACAGTCCTCCCAGAGTTTGGCCAGTTTTGCAGCCTCGCCAGCAGGCGATGTCAGAACAGCGGCCAGGTCTGTCCCCCTTCCCAACACGAACTGTCCCATCTGGCAACCGAGACTCAGCCTCAGAGCAACTCACACCCAGGGGACCTGTGAAGGCGTGGGTGTGTGGCCAGAGATAGAAGCCAACACAAGGAAGAGAGGATTTGTTCATCTGGGGAGTCACACCCATATGGGGGTAGGGGCTACTCCCTATTTGGGGTGCACGAAGGGGCTTCCATGACTTCCATGACTTGGTTCTTCCTCCAGGTCATGCCTGGGGAACCCTGCACAGGTGGGGGTCCCTGGTGTGCCCTTATCCAAGACACACACTCTCTGCCCTTCCAACCAAGTTTCGGGCCAGGGAGGCAGAGCAGAATAGTGCTGTGTGTTTGCTTCTGCGCGTGGACACGTGTCCAGGTCTGATTGAGAGAAAACCACTAAGGAGCAAGGCTGACCTTTCTGGACGACAGAAACTCCATGCCTCTGGCCACTTGGAAACTGTAGGAAATTAGATCTTCCATCGTGATGGGCTGCTTGTAGAAATCGTCGGGATCTGGAAAGCATTAAAGAGCAAAACTGTTTGTATGGGCTCATGTTCTTCCACCAAATCCTAGTTTATTGGAACAATGTTAGCAAAACATAAAACAAACCAACAAGTAGATCAGAGTTCATGTTCAAGGGCCTTCGAGTTTCAACACGAATCTCTGAGATTTTTCCAGGCCTCCAGCCCATTTGACCCAGCACAGAGGGGAGGTTGGGGGCAGGGCACAAGTCCTTCAGACAAATGGGCCGAGGCGGGAAGACAATTGCCCAGTTCCCTGTCAAAATTAGTAACTCTCTAAATAATCTTAATTCAAATCTTATCTCCCCAGGACATTACCCTGCGAATCTCCCACGGATGTTTATTAGGGTGATAATAAGAAAAAAATGTCAGGGCCGCTCAGTGTGCTGTAAAAATATCTCTGGCTGGAGGGCAGGAAGGAATCGATCCCTACCGTCCTCTTCCTCCCCATCGCTCAGACTTTTCTCTTCCTGGAACCCGGAGCTCGCGACACCTCTGTTGCTGGTGACACTCCCGAGCCTTTGTTTCTGGACTTGCTCTTCGTCTGGCTCCATTTTCTCCTTTTTTAGGTTCTAGGTGCAATGCTGCGTCCTTTGAAAAGACCCAGAAGGACACAGATGAAAGGGGGATCCAGGGCAGCTCTGGGCAGAGGAGCCGGGAGCTGGCCACAGCCTGAGCAGGAGCTTCTGTCATTCTCAGCGTGGACAGGAAGTTGCCTGGCGCTGGGTGCTCCTGTCTTCGATGTTTGTTTATTTTTTGTTTCTTGGGCCACACCCAGCAGTGCTCAGGGCTTCCTTTTGGCTCTATGCTCAGGGATCTCTCATCACAGTGCTGGGGGACCCTATGGGGTGCTAAGGATCAAAGCTGGCTTGGTGGCGTGCAAGGCGAGCACCCGACCCCGTTTGACTATGGCTCCAGTTCCCTCAGTTTTGTTGCTTTTGTTTTTTGAGCCACAACTACCTCAGGGCTTGGGGGTCCATTCAGTGCCAGGGCAGTGTGCCAGGGTTAGCACATGCAGAGCTTACACTCAACCCACTGAGCATTCTCTATCTCTTTCTTGTCTCATACATTCTCTCTGTCTCTTTGTCTGTCTCCTTCTGTCTGTCTCTTTCTCTGTCTCTCTGTCTGTCTCTTATTCTCTGTCTCCCTCTTCCTGCTCTCTGTCTCTGTCTGTTTATCTCTGTCTTTGTGTCTCTCTGTCTCTGACTCTCTGTCTCTGTCTTTCTTTCTCTGTCTCTCTCTGTCTTTTCTCAGTCCTGTTCTCCTCTGGATTCAGCTTCTCAGCAGTATCTTTTTTTAAAAAAATATTTTATTGTACCACCGTGAGATATACAATTACAAAGATGTTCATGTTTGGGTTTCGGTCATACAGTGTTCCAGTACCCTTCCACCCACCACCAATGTCCCCAAACCTCCCCCATTCCCCTAGCCTGCCTCTATGGCAGGTTCTTTAATCTCCTCCCTCCCTCCCTCCCTCCCTCCCTCCCTCCCTCCCTCCCTCCCTCTCTCTCTCTCTCTCTCTCTCTTTCTCTCTCTCTCTCTTCCTTCTCTTACACATTGTGGATTGCAATACATACATTTAAAGGTTATCATGTCTATCTTTTTGCCTATATTCAATGCTCAGTTCTAGGCTGGTATTATCATTTTTGATGATTATTAGCACACTGTTCCCTTCTCTGTCTTACCTAATCTTTGACTCCCACACATTTGTGGTAGATTCCACCTCAGTAGTATCATTGGTGGCAAAAGAAATACTAATAACAGGTGGCACTGCTGAGCCCTTACTGGACATGAATGTGGCTGTTAAGAGACTGAGGTCCGCTTGTTCATCTTCAGTGATTCTACAAAGGAGTTCTCACTACAACAGAGAATCGTGGTAATCGGAGTCACACAACTCTGTGGCAGGTGTGGAACCCTGCTTTGGCAGTGTGCTGTGGGTCTCTAACTATTTTCCATGCCACATGCTACCCTGGGAAAGGCTCCCAGGGGAACTTGGGGCTTCCTCTATAACCCCCAGAGGAATGCAGAAAAAGATGTCATTTGCCATTTCTCTGACTTCCTGGGAAGAGGCAAGCAAGGGTACGTCAGCTCTTGCCTTTCAGAACAAGCAGATGGAGGTTGGAGAGAGAGGACAGTGGGGTGGGCACTCACCTTTGCGAGTGTCTGCCTCTGGCATCCCATAAGGTCCCCTGAGCCCACCAGGAATGGTCCCTGAGCACAGAGCCAGGAGTCAGCCCTGAGCACTGCTTTTTGTGGCCCCCAAACACACAGACACAGACACAGACAAATAAACCCTCCTCCCAAACGATTGGCTCCTAATTGTACTTTCTCTAGCCCTGAACAGGTCTGGAATCCAGCGTTTCTGTTAACTATGAGATCCGAAGGCAAACCACCCACCAGCCTGTCTTCATGCCCCTCTTGTGAAAGACTCCTGCTCTTCTGTGTTGGTCCCAGGAAAAGGACGCCTGGTTCCAAGTGCTGAAACCAAAGGAAGTGTCCTTGCCTGCAGTGACCAGGTGATAACTCTAACATTAGCACTTGACATCTGAGGTCTGCAGTGCCAGGCACTTAGCATTGCCTGGGTCCACTCGCCAACAGCAGCAGGGGTGCGGGAGGGCCTGGGGTTTGGCGTGGTAGTCCTGAATCCATCTGCAGGGCGGCTGTGAGCTGCAACCTCCCATTCTCTTTGGCCTTTCCTGGAAATGTCACCAAGAGGGAGGAACGTCCACTAGAGGGCGCGGAGGAGCAGGGAAAGGCCGCAGGAAGGACACGTCCACCCCATGGCTCCTACCTGAGAACTCGTGCTTGAGTGCGGGCTGGAGAGAGTCCAGCGCTAAGGCCTCGCACGGCCCGACCCTAGCTGGATCTCCCACACCATGGATGGCCCCTCGAACTCTCCAGGAGTGATCTAAGAGCACAGAGCCAAGAGTACGCCCTGAGCAAGTGTCGCCCACAAAACAAAACAAAAACAAAACAAAAACAGCAAAAGGGACGCAGGGATAGTGCGGTGGGTCAGGAGCTTGCCTTGGATGAGGCTAACCAGGATTCAGTCTCCAGCAACCTATACGGTCCCCAGAGCCCTGCTAGGAGTGATTCCCAAGAGCAAAGCCAGGAGTTACCTCTGAGCATTGCTGGGTGCGGCCCACAAACAAACATACAAAGGAAAAGACAAATAAGTGAATGCAGGGAAGGGAATGGGAGGAGGGAGTGTGGGAACATCCTCCCCCCCCCGCCTGCTTCTGGCTCAGCTCAGTGGAAACAGTGGCTTGAGGCCTCCTTACGAGCATGTGGAAGTCACCCAAACTCGGCTCTCTCCTTTCCCCTCCCCAGCAGCCTTGGGGAGAGCATCTTTGATTTCCTGAACTCTGAGGGATATCCCCACCAGTGCAGGGGATTTATTTAACACAAATGCAGCTTAAGGAGCCTGGCCGGGGGTGGTCTATTTGTTTATTTCTAGGTGGTCCTGTGGGTCCCTCTCCCATTACCTTCTCTTTACATTCCAAATCCGTAACACAGTCCTTGGTTTTCCATGCAAACACTCAGGCCCACCGACAGGGAGGTGAACCATTAAATATAGCCCAAGAAGGAAGCCAACTCTTCAAAACAAAGGACGCATGAACCCAAACCTTCCATCCTGCCCAGGTCTCTGGGGGGCCCGCTGCTGGCTTAGTCCTTCTAGAAGCCCGCCCAGTGCTCCAGGACTGAAGGGAATTTGTGTGTCTCTCTGCTTGGAGCTTTGTGTCCTGCTTTTCCTTAGTGAGCCCTCCCACCCCTCCTGTGGGGTGCAGAGAAAAAAGCACTGGGGAGGGAGTTGAGAGAGCTAGAGGGTTCCCCTTGGCTCCACTTCTCTCCTGTCTGTTTCCTTCAGCCAATTGCTGGGATGGCTCTGGACGTGGCCTAGAATAACGGTGTGGACCAGCAGATGGCAGAGATGCCATTCTTAGACTCAAAGGACAGCCAGCACGATATCAACTAGGGAAATCACGCTCTTGCCAGTCTGGTAGATGCCCATTAGGTGTGGTTAGTAAAAGAGAAGGGCCTGGATGTCACTGGGAAATTGTTTGTGTGCCACTGAGTCTCTTGGCCCTGCGACAGAGCTGTCCACTTGGCCCACTGTCTGGGTTCTGAAGGTCAGTGGGATTCAGCTGGGCTCACCTGCCCTTCCTTGCTTAGTGGGTCAATAGTGGAAAAGAAGGTCTTGCATTTATTAAATGCCCAGCTGAGCACACAACGGTGAAGGGCTGCGGGTTGGAACATTCTATGACTAAAACTTAACAATGAACAACTTTGTAACTGTGTATCTCATGGTGATTCAACTGAAAAGTTAAAAGCCTAGCTGGATCAGGTCCGGGAGTGATTCCTGTGTTATCTGTGTAAGTGAGGAAACGGAAACACCCTGAGTGCTTGCCAGTGTCCCAGGTTTCATGCGTAGTCAAGTGAGCACTTTAAGTCAGGAAGTTTGATTCTGGAGTCTGGACCCTAAAACACCTCATGGATTGATTCATCACCAACATAGCCGGTTCCAGAGGTTAGATCAGGAGTTCCACTCCCTCACCTTCTCCAGCACCAAGAAGGTTGCACATGGGTGGGAAAGTACCCCTGGTGAAATTTCACTTCTTTTCCATAATCTTTCCAACTTGTTATTACTTTTAAAAAATTTTAAAAATTGTTTTGGCTTTTGGAGCCACATCTGGAGATGCTCAAGGGTTACTCCTGGTTCTGCACTCAGGAATCACTCGGGAATCACTCCTGGTGGGGCTCAGGGGACCACATGGGATGCCGGGATGGAACCTGAGTTGGCTGTGTGCAAGGCAGACACCCTCCCCACTGTGCTATCAGCACGGTTCATGTGACTGTTTTGTTCTAGCAGCTGGTTCAGTGTATATATGGGGAGGAAGAGGGAGAAAGTGATCTCGCCCTGACTCTTCTGCAGTTGACTGAAGTCACTCAACTAAATTCTTCATGTCTGTAATGAATCCAAATATTGCAAGCTATCCTCTTCTTTAAGAAAAAGTGACAGAGGGGGCAGCAAGTTTGCATAGTGGGTAGAGCATTTGCCTTGCATATGATGTCTGGATTCAACCCCAGTACCCCATATGGTTCCTTGAGCCCCTCCAGGAGTGATCCCTGAGCACAGAGCCAGGATTAAGCTCTGAGAACCACTGGTGTGGCTCAGAAACCAAAACCAAAAAAAGAAAAAAAGAAAAAGTGGCCAAGTGATGTGTGAGTATATGGAGAGAGAAATAATGTTTTCAAGGTGATTTGGTGGGAATTTAGTTAGCGATTTGGACAAGAGATTTGGGTTGCTGTTTATGCTGAGATCAGATTTGCTCTGTACTAGCCATAAAAGAATGTGACAGATGATCACAGAAGGGAAAATAATTAGAGGCTGGAGAAACAGTACAGCAGCTTGGTTCCTTGCAAGCACCCAACAAAGTTCTATTTCTGGCACCACATATGGTTCCCCAAGCACCACCAAGAGTGACCCGTGAGCACGGAGCCAGGAGTCAGCCCTGAGAACAGCTAGATGTGGCCCTTAAAACAAAACAAACAAAAACAAAGAAAAATTAAATGGGAAAAAGGAGCGGCTGCATCTTAAGCTTATTAACAGAAGACTGTTAATAAGCTCAGTGCACAGCTAAATGGAAAACACTCATCTTTAAAAACCTGGGGGCTGGAGCAATAGTCCAGCGGGTAGGGTGCTTGCCTTGCATGTGGCCAACCTGAGTTCGATCCTGTCCCCGAGCACTTCCAGGAGTAATTTCTGAGTGCAGAGCCAGGAGTAACCCCTGAGTATCACTGAGCATGACCCAAGAAGCAAAAAAAAAATTAGAAAAAATAAAAACCTCCAACTCTCCAGTTCCTTACCTTGTTGAGGAAGAATAAGTCTCGCTTGCTCTTGAGGTAGTTGGATAAATTTCCATACTTGCAGTATTCGACAATCACCATCAGAGGCCCTGTAGCCAGAAAAGCACAGCTCAGAGCTGTGAGCCTGTCAGGCAGGTGCCCATGGGTCTAACCAAGATACCACCTTTGAGTCTGCAATGAACTTGGGCCTGAGAGAACTGTTTGATGCCCACAACAGGAGTAGGAACAGTTGGAGTGAGGGTGGAGGGGGAGAATGTAAGGGGAGCAGAAGGAAAGGTCAAAGGGCAAAGAGGGAGCCCTCCCTTGGCTGCAGGTGAGACTCTGCCCCTTGGCCAGTCCTAAGTCATGAGTCTGCTCCTCCCTGAGCTGACCTACCTCTGTCCCGCTGCCCCAATCCGCTCTGTAATGCCACAAGATTGCTGAGGCAGAGTACACCAGGCGGATCTGCTCAAAGCCTTGTTGGCCTCAAGAATCACAGAGCAATTTTGGGCTCTGCTCCCCGAGCACCTAGCTTCGCTCCTCTACCCAAAGTCTCTCCTGCTAGATTTTCTCCTGCCAGGCAGGCTCTGGGCTGCCCTGTTGAACCCCCCCGGGAGTAATTCTGCCCCGAGTGTTAGGCACCTTTCTGGCTAATCATGAGTCAGACACCGACCTGGTCCTAAGCAGGGGGCTTCTGAGCTAGTGCTGCCTCTCAGGCTTAACACAGCCCCACTCCTGGCCCCCATAAGTGAGCCCAGCCCGAAGGGATGGAAGATTCTGGAATCCTTCATAGTCCTATTTCCTGGGGCCCTACGGACCTGATGCACACCCCAGGGGAAGCTTAAGGGATCACAGCATCTGTGCTTCTGCCTTGATCTCTGCTGATGCTCCCTCAGCGTCATGCCAACAGAAAAACAGTCCTCAGACCTCAAGCCTATGCAGAAAGGTCTGGAAGGCAAATCTAGGAGGGTCCTTTTCTTTGGAATCTTTAGTTTAATTCATAATTAATCTTATGCTTTTTATCTTTAGCTTTTTTTTGGAGGGCTGGTTAATATTCATCGATGCACAGGGGTTGCTCCCTAGTTCTGTACTCAGGAATTATTACTGGAAGTGCTTTGGAAACACTATGGAATGCCAGGGATGGAACTAAGACAAGTGCCTTAATTGCCAAACTCTCTCTCCAGCCCCTGTATTCTTTTTTTTTCTTTTTCTTTCTGGGTCACCCCAGCAATGCTCAGGGGTTACTCCTGGCTCTGCAGTGAGGAATTACTCCTGGCGATGTTCAGGGGACGATATTGGACACTGGGGATTGAACCAGGGTCTGCTGCGTGCAAGGCAAATACCCTCCACCCTGTGCCATGGCTTCAGCCCCTCCTCCCTGCAGTTCCTTATTCTGTGGAAGCATCAGCCCCACACAAGGTGGTCGCTCCACTGCTGAACTACGACCCCAGCTCTCCTGAGAACTTTAACTGGGTAGGGAAAGCATTTGTTCTACACATATTTTGGGGGTCATGCTGGGGGCTACTCCTGACTCTGAGCTTGGGCATCACTCTGGCAATGCCGGGGATCAAATCCCAGTCAGTCACCTGCGAGCAAAGAGGGTAACAGCCCCAGTTCTCTCTCTTGTGTTACCCCAAAGGCATTTCTAAGACCTTACTCAAATGGAAAACAGTTTCCTCTGAGCCTCAGTGAAGCTACTTCCTAGGGAAGTGAGGAAGAAGAGAGTGGGTGAGGAGAGGCATGCTATCTATCTGGGCCAGGCAATAGGGCAAAGTCCACCTGCCCGTCCATTACCTCCTTGCTTGGTGCAGGCCCCCAGCAGGTTGACCACGTTCAGGTGGTGGCCGATGTGCGTCAGAATCTTCAGCTCAGTCATCAGCGCTTTGTGTTCGCTGGCTGTGGCCCCCTCTGTGTGAGAAGCCAGAGAGAGGGAGTAAAGGTCCCTTCCTGCCCTCAGGTATTTGCTGGGCTCCTTCCCTGCAGACTGAGAGACTCCAGACTCCTTCCCTCACTCCCACCAGCCGGGCCCACCCTTGCCTCACTCCCACCAGCCGGGTCCATCCTTCCCTCACTCCCACAGCCCACCCTTCCCCCACTCCCACTAACCCAGGCCCACATTCGTTGTTGTCTACTGTCAGGCCCAGCATGCAGTGCTGGGCACTAGCCACTGGATGTTTCCCCTGAAAGAGACCAGCTCAACCAGGCACTGCTCAGTATGGGGGACCGGAGGGCACCAGGCCCAGACAGACCTTTCAGGTAGGGGAGAAGGCAATCACCTGCCCGCCCTGGTCCTCATGTTCCCTTCTTTGAGGTGTTATGGGGAAGGAGCCCAGGGAGCCTAAGAGCTAGAGTTCTTCTCTGTGCGTCCTTCTTTCCTTCCCCAGTGGTCTGCAGGGCTCTCTCCAGGCGCTTGCGCCGGAGCATCAAAAACATAAGTGCCAGAGAGAACCATCAGGGGACAATCAGTGGAGTCTAACACCTAAATTACTTGTGTGCTGTCTTTGCTGATTGGTTAACTTCTAAATCCTTTCTTCAAATGTTTTAATTATAATCTATAAATCATATATCTTTTAAAATGTATTTTGGGGCCACACCTGACAGTGTTGAAGACCAACTCCTAGATCTATACTCAGGGGTTACTCCTGGTGATGCTCAGGGGAACATACGGGTGTGTTGAACCAGGATTTGAACCAGGGTCGCAAGTGCCTCACCTGCTAGACTGTCAACATTTTAAATATAAAATCTTGCTGTAAGATACTCCACAACACTATTGTTAAGGATAGAAAACAGAAGCCACTGTAATCTGTTTAGCCTTCTAGAAGTAATGGTTCCACTGCAAGCCAGTTGGAGTTTTAGACCTTTCTTACTTCATGCTCTTCTCTGGGGCCAGAGGGACCAGGATGTGGTGACTGATCAGCCATGCAGTGTTGGGGGTCACCGGGACCATACCCATGAAGGTAAGAGACTTCCAAGCCTGTACTGGTGATGCTTGGGGGGATAATATAGGACCAGGGGTCAAGAACTAAGCTTTGTACTATCTCTCCAGACTAAAGTTCTTTTAGTTATTGTTTATGTAGATTGAACAACATAAACATACACATATATATTTTCAGTTCTTTATTTTATACACACCTGGAGAGACTCGGGGCTTACTCCTGGCTCTGCATTTAGGAATTACTCAGGAATCACTCAGGAATCACTCCTGGCAGGGTTCAGGGAACCATATGGGATTCCAGGATTGAACTCAGGTCAAGGCAAGCACCCTACCTGCTATACTATTTTTTTATTTTTTTAATTTTTTTATTATACCACCATGAGATATACAGTTACAAAAGTGTTCATATTTGAGTTTCAATCATACAGTGTTCCAGCACCCATCCCTCCACCAGTGCCTGTTTCCCACCACAAATATCAGACATTTTACCAGTCACAATTCCTTCTTATTAATCAAGATCAAGAATGAATGACAAAAGAATTTCAGCTCATGAGACAGTGACTCAGAATGAAATCAGATGAGTGAATTCCACAAGGATTTCCTTTCTCTTCTTTCTAGTGCTTTCCTTGCCCAGGACAGCTCTGCAGCAATTTTACAGGCCATCTACATTTATAGAAAGGCATCTATCAGCTGTATGGGGCCATGATCAGTTACATGTGGGAATATACTATTTTTCTTACCCATATCTATACCTATACCTATATCTATATCTAGACCTAGACCTAGACCTATATATATCAGAGCAATAGTATATATATATATATATATATATATATATATATATATATATATATATATATATATGTATGCATCATAATTTTTAAAATTTGCTATTTTTAATATGAAATTTTTCTCACTCTTAAATTGATGAATGATATTACTGATCGGCATTTTTTGGGGATTCTGAGAATGTTAGGGTCCATTTAGAGACCTGAGCCTCAGCGATGATTCTTTTTTTCTTTTTTGGGTCACACCCGGCGATGTTCAGGAGTTTCTCCTGGCTCTGCACTCAGGAATTACTCCTGGATGTGCTCAGGGGACCATATGGGATGCCGGGGATCGAACCCGGGCTGGCAGAGGCCGGCCCCGTGCAAGGCAAACGCTCTACTGCTGGGCTATCGCTCTGGCCCCATCAGTGATGATTCTTGACCTGTGCTGTCAGTTTGGTGCAAGCACCATCCCACCCCCACTGTGCTCAGGGCTTCCAAGACTACCTCGAGACACTTGAGGGACCCTTTCTGCGGGAGACCAAGAACAGGCTAGGTTTTGATGCTGCTCAGGTCCTGTATAGTTGGGGGTACCCACGCCTAAGGCTGTACCTGGTAACACTCAGGGGACTGAGCCTAGGTGAGGTGCTTGCCAGGAATACAACCTAATTGCCATACTGCCTCCTGGCCACCATTTAGACTTTCAAGGGCATCTTTTCTGTTAAAAATTATGTTGCCATAGTTTTTTAATCTGAATACACATGTCAAGTATTTCTGGAGGATTTAATTTCTGGAAGCAAGTCAAAAGATGGACCTTAAATATTGCGGTATTGGAACGCGACATAATATTTCATAAAAGGATCATTTTTATGTAATAACTGGATAAACCCTTAGAGCCTCCCTGGAGGGTTGGGGTTGGTTCCCATGGATGCAGCCCACGCATCTGTGAGTCCAACAAACAGCAGGATTTCCCTCCTCACGTGGACTGGGCGACTGGTCTGAGAGCCCAGAGGTTTGTCTGAGGACTCTCAGGTGGTATTTCTGACTCCAGAGTTGGGGCAACCTCCCGCCCTTTCAGTTCTCCTAGGAACAGATGTTCAACTAACCTAAGCAAGAGAGTGGAATAAGGAAGGACATTTGCCTTACTGTGGTTGCCCCAGATTCACCGTCCAGCATCTCATATGGTCCCTCAAGCACCACCAAGAGTGATTCCTGAGTGTAGAGCCAGGAGTACGTCTGAGCACTGCTGGGTGTGTCCCCCCAACAAAAACAAAACAAAACAAGAAAGAGAGTGGAATCAAAATGTTTCCACCCCAGGAATTCTATAGAGTGGGTAAATTGGCTATCAGTGGGGATGGCTTAAAATAATAAAGGCGGGGCCGGAGCGATTGCCCAGCGGGTAGGGCGTTTGCCTTGCACGCGCCAGCCTATGCTGGCCGGGGTTCGATCCCGGCATCCCATATGGTCCCCGAGCACTGCCAGGAGTGATTCCTGAGTACAGAGCCAGGAGTAACCCCTGAGCGTTGCCGGGTGTGACCCAAAAAGCAATAATAATAATGATAATAATAATAATAATAATAATAAAGGCAAACATTTATAAAGTTAGTATACACTTCTGTATTATATAAACATGATCCTCTGAGCACTGGAAAAAAACAAACCCTGAGGTCAGAACTTTTCTCTTCAAACTGATCCATCCCAGGAACTGGAGAAATATTAGGGGAGGGCTCTTGCCCTACATGTTTAATCCCCAGCACCCGATATGGTCCCCTGTCAGATGTGAACCCTGGGTGCAGAGCCAGGAGAAAGCCTGAACACAGTCTAGTGTTGCCCCAAACACAAGCAAATAAAAATACAATTCATCTATCACTTTAGGCATCTGAGCCCCTTTGGGCACAAAGCCCAAAAATAGCTTCTTCAGCTTACATTTTCAGGGGGACCATAGGTTATTGTCCTGGACCCATAACAGAGAAGCCACGAGAGCAGATGCTTCAGATTTCAGGGCTGGCTCCAAGCTTGACTTCTAAGGAGCAGAAAAATGGCTTAGCAGCCTGGAGCACTCAATCCCGACATTGCATGGTCCTTTGAGCACCCCTTGAAGTGACCCCTGAGTACTGGGCTAAGGGGAGGTCTTGGGCTCCATCACACATAGCTCAAAAAATAAACAAAAAAATAAATAGCTTGCTCCCGGAATATAGGCTGGCTCAGTGGCAGGGCTGTGGGGCAACAGGCCATTTCTAGAAGTCGAGGTCTCGGGGCCGGAGCAATAGCACAGAGGGTAGGGCATTTGCCTTGCATGCAGCCCACCTGGGTTCAATCCCAGGCATCCCCCAGGCACCGCCGGGAGTGATTCCTAAGCAAGGAGCCAGGGGTAATGCCTGAGTGTCACTGGGTGTGACCCAAAAAGAAAAAATAAATATGAATGAATGAATACATAAATGAATGAATGAATGAATGAATAAATAAATAAATAGAAGTCCCTGCCGCACCCTTGGTAGCATGGTGGTGGGGTGGGGGGACACTGTAGTCAAAGCTAGATGATACCCTCATACACTCACTTCTTCAGGGAGACTCGGGGTGACTTTCAGTGGTTCCCCCTACCCCACTCTCTGCTGTATTTCCACATCTATGCCCTGGAAGATGGCGGATCTCACAGACCCGTGGAGAGGAGGTTTAATAAATGATTGTATCCTGTGATCCAGTCCAATCTTAACATTTTCTCCATCAAGTGTGGTCCTTTCTCACACAGAAACACGTTGGTGCCTCTTCTCAGACTCAGCCCGGGGTGAGGGGAAGGAGCTGGAATTGCAGCTGTTCTCATGGAAAACTCTGCCACCCTGTGGACTGTTCACCCCACACAGGACTCCAGTGCCAAACTCCCTGCCTGGCTACTTGCAGTCCAACTGGCATCTTCTTTGCCAAGTTTTGTCAGAACCTTGAAGGCAATGTCTTCAGAGGTGGAAAACATCACCATGTGGGACATTTGTTATCCGTACTGGAAGAGAGGAGGATTGTTGCTATCTCCTTCACAACTGGCCCTTTCTCTCAGAGCGCTTGCCAGGCACCTGCTTTTCCCCAGAATGTAAATTCCCTGAAAATATCTTGGACTCTGGAATGCTAAAACCCATTCTTAAATTTCGTTTTGTGTAGTCCTGTTTCTTTTTGTTTTTGGAACCTTCAAACAAGCTGATCTTAGGATGAGGGTAGCAGATCACTGTGATTACACTCCCTTGTGAGCCCATTAGAGAATAGTCACATCCTTTATTGTTGGAGAAAGGAGTTGGTATTGAGTTTGGGAATTTCAAACGAAGAGATGTTTGGGGACTGAGAGGCTAAAAATCACCTAGTGTTCTGGTTTACTAAATAATTCAAGCTTCATGATTTTACTCAGTTACATCAGGCCCAAGCTAGGTCTTGGAGACTTGTGAGGTGTGGGCGCGGGGGTGAGGGGGAGGTTCTATTGCTACATTCTTGTGGCACATTCCTAGGGGTTAGGCTGTGTTTGAGTCCCATCACTCCAGAGATCTCGAGTTCTGTGGAGTAATGGGAGAGGAGAGATATCTCTGAGGAGAGAGATGTCCCTTTCCAAGGATACCACTGGGTTGTTTGATTTACAAGGTTTTTTTAAGCTATCGATGACCCTAGAATTCCTGCCCTAAAGGTGTTTCCTGTAGAAAAAAGTCACACATCTGGGCAGAAAATACTTGTGTCAGCTCCAAAGTCAAGCCCCACCTGAGCAGCATTGAGAGGTGCTGCGTGAGAGGAAAGTGCTCTTACCTTTCAACATCTTCACGGCCACCGTCCTGCAGGTGGGGGATTTCTTAATGCCAAATGCAGATGCCTGGACCACTTTTCCGAATGCGCCTCTTCCGAGTGATTTGCCTGCAAGGAAGAGGAATCCTCGGTTGGTGTGTGAGTCAGCAGGGAGCCTGCACCCAGGAAGAGCCCCACAGGCTGTGGCATCAGGATGGGCGTCAACAGTAAATTGACCCCAAAAGAGTCAGATAGGGAACACGGTGGGGTATCTGCTTCCAACTCTACTCTATTTTGAAGCGTCTCACTCTTCAGAGCTAGGCGAGCCCCTGATGGTGTCTGCTGTCAGTGGATGGTGAATCCCTCTCACGGTATCCACATATGATCAGTTATCTCTCATGGCGTCCCCATGGGCTGTCAGTGAAATGGTCAGTTCCCTCTCACTGCGTCCCCACGGGTCTGAGATGCTGCCAGTCCCATCTAGTCTTGGCTTCAGCTTACGCACGGTTATGAAAAATGTCCTGTTTCTTCACCCAAGTTCCTTTTCTTGTGAACTGGGATTTTTTAAAAATTATTTTTGGGTCACACCCAGCAGCGCTCAGGGGTTACTCCTGGCTCTTCACTCAGGAATTTCTCCTGGCAGTGCTCAGAGGACCATATGGGATGCTGGGGATCAAACCCAGTTAGGCTGCCTGGAAGGCAAATGCCCTACCAGCTGTGCTATCGCTCCGACCCCACTTGGGATCTTTTTTATTTTTGGTTTTTGGTTCTTGGGTCACACCCTAGGGTTCTCAGGGGCCTATTTCAGTTTCTGAGCTTAGGTGTCACTCCTGATTGTGCTTGGAAAAGGATCCTGTGTGGTGCTGGGGATGGAACCAGGATGGATCACATGCAAGACAGGTGCCCTCAGCCCTGCACTGCCTCTGGGGCCCAAGGTAATTTCTTCTTTCTTTTTTTTTTTTTTTTTTGTATACAGGAAGAAATAGAAAATGCTGTTGTCTCTGATTCATTATGGTCATACTTTGTACAATTGAAAAATTGTTTACAATTTTTACAAATATTTAATTTTTTATGATTAAAACAAAATCATCCCAGGATTTCTTGCAAGTGCTTATCAGTTTGAGGCAAATTCCTTGCTCTTGTGGGCTGGCAGTCAGAGGCCAGTGTTTTCCTTTTGCAGTGCCTTGATCATTGCTCATGAGAGGTTTCCCAAGCCTGAAAACTCTTGAGGTAATCTTGATTTGGGGAAGTTTCCTGAGATCTGAAGGGTTTTCTCCTTCAAGCCAGGCAGAATCCTCTTCTTTCACCCCCTGCACTCCCCACATTCCCTTCTTAGCCATTATAACACACTTTACTTTAACAAGTGTTTGGGGACCTTGCTTCCATCACTGAGGATAAAGCCATCCACACTTGGCTTCCCTTAGTCTCCTTCATTTATTTCCTTGGAAGCTGCCATTGCCTCAGAAAACAGCATGAAATGATTAGGGGGTTCTCAATTAGCCAATTTGATGGAATCCTTCCTCAGATCCATGGATTCAGCTTCAGGAAGCCGGGTCACCCTGGGCCTGACCTTACCTGATCCTTCTTTTCCTTTAAAATCCTCCTGGTATGAGCTAAGTGCGATGAAGGAGCCTGGAAAGATGTGAGGTCGTGTCCCACAAAGAAAGGATGTTGGAAGCTCCCCAGGAATGTTCTTGGCTCACCAGATCCCCAGGAGATCCCAGGGAATGAGTGCGGCTGTACAGGGCTCAGCTCTTGGCATCCAGGACTGGGCATAAAAGAGGTAGCACTGACCATGGCTCTACCCACTTGCCAAATTCTCACTGTACCCACGCTGACCACTTTCAGCAACACTGACTTGATTTTCCAATGGAAAGATGCTCTCTCCAGAGGCTGTCCAGCTTCCCTAATCAATGTGTAAAGAGCTGCATTACTGACTTTAGAGAAGAATAAAACACACTGCTGCAGTTCCTGAGGGGCTGGAATTTCAGTTGAAGCAACACCTTTGAGCCATGATCTTGTTCTCACTGTATCTGTCAGAGATGATGGAGTGTTACCTCCTCACAGGCTTCTAAGAGTAACCCCTGAATCTCCAGCTAAAGTCAGATGGACTTGCTCCATGTCCCTCTCTATACTGGCACCCATTGTTGTTCTGTCGGGCCAGACATGCTATACCTTTGTTTGTCTTTAATTTTTCCTTTCCCCCTCTTTTTTTTGGCTTATTTGGGGAGAGGGGCACCCCCTTACTCAATGCTTACTCCTGGCTCTGCATTCAGGCATCATTCCTGGCAGTGCTCAGGCAACCATATGAGATACTAGGGATTAGACCCAGGTCAGTGGTGTGCTAGGCGAATGCCTTATCCACTACACTGTCCCTCTGGCCCAAGTCAGCCTTTTTTCTCCTCCATCCATCCAATGTTGGCTGCTTTCACCCGTGACACATTTTTATCCTCTGTCATTTATTAGTCTTTCAAAACAAACAAACCTGGGGCTCTCTGCTCCCCTGTGAGCAGGCAAAGCATTCCCTCAGGCTCTTGTAGGCACACCAGACTTTGAAAGAGGGAGTTGTCGGGCTTGACAGGTTTCCTTTCAACCATCAAAGATACTCCTAGGTACAGCAGCCAAATTGGAGCATTTGGCAACTCTCTGGGCTGAGGGGATGAGCTCTCATAGGCCCTTCCAGCAGAGAGAAATGTCTAGACTGATACTGTCTGGAGACTCCTGGTAGAAGGGGTAGCTGTCCCCTCGGCTGTCATATGCATCAATAGTGACACCATGTCAAGGGATGAAGAGACCAGCAGAGGAACGTCTCCCTGCAACTAAGGACTGTGCAAAGCAACATGGTTGAGAACAGCTTATGGTTATGGGAAAATTGTCCAAGTTTTCTGCCAAGGTCACCGAGGGCCTAGGCTGGCTGCCATATAATTCAGACTTGCAGAAGGAATCCAGCCAGTGTGCCACCTGCCCTTCATGACTCTAAATTTAGTTGGACTTTTTTCTTTTGTTTCTCTTGTCAGCAGCCATTGCTGGCTTTTGCCTGCCTCTCCACCCTTTCACGGATTTCCAAGTTTCTTTCCCCAGCCAGGCAGAGCATGCTCCTGGGGCCAAGTCTTCTTTCTCATGTTGGAAGAAATGTAAGTGGAATCATTTCTAGGCCCAAGAGAACAACAAAGAAAAGTTACTTCTCTCTGTCCCTTCCCACCCCATTTCAGTAAGGCAGGCAGGGAGGCGGGAGGCGGTCTTGCCATTGGATTTGGAACAGCAGCTCTTTGCAGGGAGACAGGCAAGTTTCAGGAACACCAGATCCATGACCTTCTTGTATTAGTTCCAACTACTAATGACTCTGGCATACCAAGGAGTGAGTGGAAAACTTTCAGAAGCCATGGTCCAAATATTGGGGGGGGGGGGTAATCGAGGCTCCTGTTGTTTTGTAACGCCCCTGGTTGTAGATAAATTTGCACTGTGATGTCTGAAGAGGGAAGCTGGATGCAGGCTGAGGCAAGCACTGCCCTGGTGTGACAGCACCCATGTTGCCTGGGGAAAAGATGGCCCCGATGCTTCAAAAACAGAATTTCGATGATACCGTGGGGTTTGCTTTTCCAGAACTGTTGAACACCTGGAGCAATTGAAAGCGGTTTTGTGCTGAGGAATACTTTTATCTCCTAGCCTTCAAGAAAGGTACAACTCTTTCACCAGTTGTTTTGATTTGATACTTCTTGCCATCCTGCAGAGTCTTGTATTGGGGTGTTTTATCAAGCGAGGAGGTTTATCTCCTGACTTGGCACTCAGGAGTCACTCCTGGTGGTGTGAAGGAGATGCCAGGGACCAAATTTGGCTGACCTCCTGTACTATCTAGCCTCATTTTGCATCATCTTTTAGATCACAACTTTCCATCTCCTCAAACACTCATTGCTCACATGTCAGTACTTGAAAGTCACCCTCCACCCCTGCTGCCCCCTACACATCTCACTCCTGGTCCTGCACTTGCCAATTTTTGTGCTTATCTCAACTAGCTCTGAATCTCCAGGGTACAGACTGGTGCCTGCTGCTCAGAGACAGTACTGGGCAACAGCTAAAGGAATGACCAGGAGCTCCCTGTGTCCTGTGCTGTGACCTTAGACTTAACTCTATTCTCAACCTCTGTTGTGGGCAGATAGGGCTAGAAGCCCAAGTTTCATTTCCTTTTGCACTACACTATAACATTTGATATGTAGTCCAGCTTCAAAGAGAATCCCACCCACATGGCAGAGCCTGGAAAGCTACCCGTGTCGTATTTGACATGCCAAATACCAGTAACAATTATAGACCTCATTCCCATGACTTGATGGAATGGTTTGAAGCTCTTTATGTTCCTGGAGCGGGCAGATGCCCTTGGGCTATCTCACATGTGACAGGACATATTGAGATGTCACTGGTGCCCACTCGAGCAAATCGATGATCTACGGGAAGACAGTGACAGTGACAGGTGTTCAGTATGGGTACAGGAACTTGTCGAACGCATATGTTACCTAGTTTGAGCCTCTCCCGGGCAAACTCCCATTTGCTGGCATCATAAGGGAGCCTCTGGCACTGTTCATCCAAGGGAACTTCATCTGGGTCCATTATGATGGAGAGGTAGTCTGTCTTTACTTCTGAAGAAGACTGAGAAACAAAAGGCAATCAAAGTCAGCATTGCAGGAACAACTTAAAGAACCCAAATGGTTTCATGTAAAAGAACACTCGCGCCACCTGGCCCATTTGATTGAAACTGTGTGGCTAGACCAGAGAGCACCATTTGTGTGCACATGTGCAGTTTTCCCTAAACAGCCCAGTGCTGCTCCCATCCTACACTGCTGGAGGTTGTCCCTTGGTTCAGAGAAAAATCACTTGAAAGCTGGGGTCTCTTGGTTCACAGAAGATCACCATCTGTCACAGAAAATTCACAAAGCAGTTCAGTGACTTGTTTTAAACAATGAGTACATGATAGTCCTTTTCAAAAGGCAAAAAATCTTTAAAATTTTCATTTTGGGGCCACACCTGGCAGTCCTCAGGGGTTACTCCTGTCTTTGCGCTCAGGGATCATTCTTGGTGTTTTCAGAGAATCAAACCTGGGTTAGCCAGGTACAAGGCAAGTACCCTAAAAGAATTTTAACTAAAATAAAAGTTTTGAAATATGTTATTAGATGGTTAAAATAGTTTTCCATGGGCCAGAGAGATAATACAGGGGTTAACTCATTTGCCTTGCAGATTGATCCCTGACAGTGCATAGAGTTTTCTGAGCACCGCCAGGAGTGATCTCTGAGCACAGAAGCAGAAGTGCTGAGACTGCCAGGAGTGGTCTCCAAATAACAACAACAAAGTAATAACACTAAAGTAAAATAAGTTTCCATGGATCCTCTGTGAAAGCAGTATTGTATGCCTCATATGGGCAACAATGACTGTTTTCTCTCTGTGTTGGCAGGAAAACCAGTGGTAGTACCATAAACTCAGCATCTTGGGGACATCTGAGAGGTGGACCTCACATTTAAATAGATATTTTTTTTATTTTTTTTAAAATAGATTTTAATTGTTGTAACTTCTAAGAAGATGATGCAATGTAATGGTGAGAGTGCAATAAGACTTATATTCAATTAGAGAGAGAAGCTGATCATTCCAAAAGCCCAGAAATCATAGGATAGGAGTTCTTTTGATCGTTGGTAGGATGTCAAATAAGAAAGCAGCCATCTGCCTTCCAAGGCTGGATATCTGTGGCTAAAGTAAGATTATCTTAGCAAATTAAGCCCAGAAAATCCCCTTTGTTTCAGATCATAGATAACTGTATTTACATTGTCTTAGAGCCTATCACTGGGATTTATTTCCTATTAAATGCAGAATGGATGCTTGCATTTCTGTGGGCAGGAGAGGAAGGAAGGAACTATGTTTCTCCATATAAGGTTATTTTGGTCACTCTGGCTTAGAAGTTATGTGAATTCATTTAAGGAAGTTTTGGGGGCCTCCATTTGGGTGACTTTTCCCAGACAGGCACAGGGTTGAGTAGGGCAGACAAATTCTCAACTCACACCACCCACATGCTTTAGCCTTTCCCCTGTTTTGTCGCACCCCACCTCATCCATCACTCTAATCGGGCCTCCTCACAGAAATTATCACTAAAATGTGTGACAAATAGCTCGAGGCAGAGAGATCTGCCTGGTCTCACAGAAGTGGGAAAGAGAATGAACAAGGGAGCACGAGGGGGCACGTTTGTCACGAACCGCAGCTGGCCCTGGAGTAGAAGGGCCAGACTGTCTCTCAGAGGCTGATAGATCATTCCTACCTGAGGGTGCTGGGCGTTCATGAGAGAAGCTGCTGGAAGTTTCATAGCTAAATGTTTCACTGTCCAAGAAGCTGAGGGCCCAAGAGATAGCCTGTCAGCCCCACTGAGCAAAGCAGCCTATTTGGGGACCTCCTCAGACTGTAGGATGTGTGTATGGGGGACACAAGAAGAGCCTGGCAGTAGAGTCTAAGGCAGGGGAGACAGAAGTGAAAGACCAACCCACGGGATTTTGTGTTTGGCTCAGCAGTGCAGATGAGAGGAAACACCAAACAAACTACACAGGAAGGAGGCTAGTAGGCTTTTGGTTCACAGATATTCTGTCCTTCTTTGGATCTTCACCCTCAGATTCATAGTCAGACGGTTGTATGGTTCAGTGCTTCAGAGCACAGGTTAAGGCCCACACCCTGGGTCTGAATCACAGCTCAACCTCTGACCAGCATATGACCTTAAACCTTTCTTTATCTGTACCATCAGGAGAGTGCTTATCTCTGAGGGCTGTTGTCAAAATCAACTGAAATAATCCAGGTAAGACCTGGTAGAATCAGGGGCCGGAGCAATAGCCCAGCGGGTAGGGCGTTTGCCTTGCACGTGGCCGGCCCATGCCAGCCAGGGTTTGATTCCCGGCATCCCATATGGTCCCCTGAGCACCGCCAGGAGTGATTCCTGAGTGCAGAGCCAGGAGTAACCCCTGAGCATTGCCGGGTGTGACCCAAAAAAAAAAAAAAAGACCTGGTAGAATCAGCCTGGGTCACTGCCGAGACTCTAACACTGGACTAGGGTCTGGGGGCTGGAATACAGACTTTCTCAGTAAG
Organism: Cryptotis parvus; assembly: GCA_021461705.1. Classification (NCBI taxonomy): domain Eukaryota; kingdom Metazoa; phylum Chordata; class Mammalia; order Eulipotyphla; family Soricidae; genus Cryptotis; species Cryptotis parvus. The sequence goes on from JAJIBD010001222.1 coordinate 128,877, forward strand.
GATGTACAGTGGTTAGAGGGTCTGCAGGGATGCATCGATGCATCGATTATTTTGGTCCAATAACCACTTTTGAAAGGATTAAACATCCTATGATGGAGGTAAGTTCTTTCTCAGTGGTATCAGAATTTCATAAGTTTTAGAAATCTAAGGACCTCCTTTAATTTAGTTCCCACTTACCACCCCAGTCTTATTTCCACTATGCTCCTACGTGCTAAGTAATTGACCTCTTTCCTAATCTGGAGGGCAAGGAGAGGTAGGATGGTTTTCCCTACCCTTTCCTTCCAGACCAGACTATCAAATTCAGTCTCTGAATTTTGTTTTCTCTAAAACAACTCTCTTTCTTGGAACTCTAAAACCTTGAATGAATGAACCTTCTTCATAGACTAAGTAGCTTTGGACTTTGTTCGACCCATTTCCCTAAGGAGGCATTTCTCTTTCCATAATGTTATCGATCAAGCTTGTTTGTTCTGAAACTGTGGCAGGGCCAGGGAGTGTTCTGTGTGTGACACACTGGGTTTGATCTGTGGCACCATAAAAACAAAACAATGACAAAGCAGTGGCCTTAACTGTCAGTTCTCACACACCAATCAATTCATAGAGCCAAGTCTAAGCTTCACATTCACCATTATGGGATCTCCCTCCTTGTCTCATACTTGTCTTGTTTCACTTCTCTTCCTGTTGATCATCGATTTGCTTGAGCAGTAACGTCTCCATACCTCCCTGTTGCATGCTAGTGTAGCCCAAGGGCATCTGCTCGCTCCAGAACACAAAGAGCCTCAAACCATTTGTTCAGGTCATGAGGTCTCTTATTGTTACTGTTTTTGGCATATCAATAAGACACGGATAGCTTGCCAGGCTCTGCCTGTGGGTGTGGAGTGGGATACTCTGGGTAGTAAATAGGTTGTCAACTCTTGCATTTACTGGTACACTGCGTGGCCACAAAGCATCCACATGCGGCAGGAGAGCCAGTATCAGCTCTGCCACCAGGACATCCAGATAGGAAAGGAAAAGCCAAACTATCACTGTTTCCAGATAAGATGATACCACACTTAGAGAATCCTAAAGTCTCTATGAAAACACTCCCCAGAGAAGGAAAAGAAGAAGAGAGAAAGGGGAAAGAAATAAAGAACCTGCCACGGAGGCGGGCTGGGGAGGGGGGGAAGGGAACCGGGGACGTTGGTGGTGGGAGATGGGCACTGGTGGCAGGATGGGTGCTGGAACACTGTATGACCAAAACCCAAATATTAACTTTTTAATTGTATATCTTCGTAATTGTAAAAATAAGAAATTAAAAAAAAAGAAAACACTCCCCAGAAACAATAGATATGTATAGTAGAGTGCAGGTTACAATATCAATACCCAAAAAGTCTGTGGCTTTCCTATATGCAAATAATGAAAGAGTGATATTAAAAATGATAAAGTGATATTTAAAAATCCCATTCACAACCATGCCTCCGAAAATCAAGTATCTCAGAATCAACTTAACTATGAATGTAAAGACCTGTACAAAGAAAACTACAAAATGCTGCTTGAAGAAACAAAAGAGGTCATGAGTAAATGGAGACACATCCTCTGCTCATGAGTTGGCTTAGAATATTTTACAGCACATTGTTCATTCTATGTATAGTTACTGAAATAAGTGATACTACTCTTATAACTAAGGAACTCTGAGGTTACTTTTTAAAATAATGAAATCCCAAACTGTGTACAAGAAATCTGCTGAGTTTTATTACAGGATTCTTTACTTGCTTTTCATAACACTGTGTTCATTCATCTGTTAGTCACTTTAATTTCTCAGACTAAAGCTCTCCAGGGCACAAATGAATTTTCCCTACAACAAAACACACTTAGACTGGATGTAGAAGAAAAGAACTGAGGAATATATGAGGATATTCAAATCCAATCAAACCCTTCCTTCTTCATAGGTGCCTCTCTCCTAAGAGAGACTTGGTCTTCCCTTTCTGTATTGGCTGCCTTCTCCCTTCAGTGGGCATTTCCTCATTCATCATCTTCCCATCAGACTAAAATTAGGAAACACTGTTTTCCACGAGACCATGGATATGGCACAAAGCAGGGAATAACTAAAAGTGCAAAGTCATCTGAGCATGGTGTTTGAAATATGACACACTGTTACCAGTTAGGGATATGTTATGACTCTCAAAGGAAAAGCTGCTCCTCCTGGGCCTCCTCGGCGCCCTGTGCCCAGGCGTGGCAGATGGTGACCCCCACCTTCACCTTTTACAAGCCTTCAAGTCCGAGATGAAACGATGGCAAAATATTCCAACTTTTCCTTTTCCTTGTCTCAAACGCTATAAAGAATATCTGAGACTCTAGAGCGACAGTACAGCAGGGATCTGTATGTTTGTTCTACATACGGCCAACCAGGGTTCGATCCCTAAGATCCCATATGGTCCTCAAGCATTGCTAGAAGTGATTCCTGAGAGCAGAGCCAGGAGTAACTTTAAGCATTTAAGCATTGGGTGTGACCCAAAACAAACAACAAGTCAGGAGTAAAAACCTTCTTAGTGTATTTAAATAGCAAGTCTAAGATTTAAAAACCTGAATTCAAAACAGCTGAGGGACGGGGACACCATGGTAAAGTGCATTGCTTGCATAGAGAAGCGTGGCTTAAATTACCAGTACCACCACAACTCAGCTCCAACTCTAACTGGTTCTGTAATGTTTGACAAGTTCCATCACTCCCTGAAACTCAATTGTCTTCTAGGTTAGTTGGAAATAATAAACCATTGACTCTTTGTGACTTTGGAAGGACTAGCTGAGCTACTCCATAAAGATCTGGGCCATTAATAAGGGCTAAACATCTCTGGAAATGAAGAACGACCCTTACTACCTGTTGATTTCACTTCCTAAATATTTCTTGGCCCCAGTAATTTAGAGCAAATTACTACCATTTCTTGCTGTAACTATTGTCTCTATTCTCTTCTACTGGCTTCTTCTCTATTCACTGTTGTCCTTTTTCTAGAACACTCTCCTTATAGCAGTAAAACAATCTTCCCAGACACAACCATGTATGTTTATGATCTACTACCTTTGCTTGCCCTCACCTCTACCTGCAAGCTCCTATTACTTCTAGAATACAGTCCACAGTCCTTCATATAACCTGAAAGACCCTGTGTGGTGAATTTTGCTACTTGGTCCCCTTCTCTGCCCCTTCTGTCTTGCCTTGGCCCAGCTTTGTCCACTGGGCTACGCTGGCATCCATCCTGTCTCCCGGCCTGTGCCTTGTCTCAGCCTCAGACACTTCCTCCCCTGGGCCTGCAAATATCTCTCCTGCCTATCTCTGCACTGCTGCCTCCTTCATCATATTAAAAATACATATTTGTATTATTTTGGGGTTTGGGAGCCACACCCAGCAGTGCTCAGATTAGTCTTGGCTTTGCACTCAAGGATTACTCCTGGCAGGCTCAGGGATTCATAAGGAGTTCTGGGGCTCAAACCTGGGTCACTAGCACATGAGGCAAGTATCCTACCTGCTACCCTAAACCCGCAGCCTCTCCTTGACACGTCATTTAGCAGTGAACTTGCTGCAGTTGAATATTTGTCTGTATCACAGATCAAAGTCAGACTCCTTCTATCATGCTTATATTAGGATATGGTCCCCCCATGTCCCTAGAGGGTGTGGGGCAGGGCCGGACACTGCCCTAAGCAGGCTCAGGTATATAGAGGCGCATATAAAATTAAGTAAGGAAGGGATCAGAGTAGCACCTGCCTGAATTTCAGAGAAACAGACTGTGCTCCAGGTCTAAATACAGAAATGGGTGCCTGTTCTCACAGTATAAAGAACTGAATTATATCATGCAGCTAGAGAAAATGGGTGAATATTTCTCTGAGTTTCCATAATGTTCTAGTAGAGAAATCAGAGAAAGGACTTCATTTTGCTTACTAGATACAAGGTGGAATTAGATTTAAAGACTTGATTGTTTGTCATTTATCTGCTTATTCACCAATTTCTACAGTCTCACCCATGGAAAGCTGCACGTTACTTATTGTTTTATCAAAATATTCCTCTGTCTCTGGGAATAGTATTTGGGTTATGGCTCTGGCTTTCGCTTTCAAAGATTCCACTTTGAGCCAAGAGATGTTTTATTGCTTGATTTCTGAGTTGAGTAGGTCTGTGACAGGAATAAAGGGATTGGCAGAAGAGCTTGCTGCAGGTTTGCTTAATGCCTATTCTAGAAGTCTCAAAGCCTTTAAGACACTATTTTAAGAAAGAGCCTAGAACCTCATGACAAGTGTTCTTACCCTTTTCAGTTTCCGGATAAAGAGGGTTAGCAGGAGCCAAAAGAGAGTGGCGGCCACACAGGTACACGTCAGTGTGATCAGCTCCAGGTTAGACTTGTCCGAGGTTCCTGCAGAGACAAAACCACCACAGGCAATTTTTAATCACAGGGTGATTCTATGAGAAGGTTCAAGGCAGAACTCAGAGCGAGTTCTGCTGACTCCCTGGTCTCTGGCTCAGGCTGGGTTCATCGTAACATCATAAACTATATGCAAACGAAAGAACCTTTCATTGCTCTTTCCTATGAGTTTATAAACTGTCTGCAGCAAACTGGGGAGAAATATAACATGTGGAAAAAAAGTTTAAGGCAGGAACAAAAGCCCATTGAAATACTAAATCTGGATTATGTTAATTTTTTTTCTTCCTGATGGGTTTTAGAGGAAATTCTAAAGAAAATTGAAAAAGAAATCATAAAGAGTTCCTTTGGGACTCACTCTTCAAAATCACTTGAATCACTTGAATCACTTGAATCCGTTATTCATCGATTTGCTCGAGCGGGCGCCAGTAACATTTCCATTGGACCCTATCACGTGCCAATGTAGCCCAATGGCATCTGGTTGATTCAGGAATATGAAGAGCCTCAAACCGTTCCTTCAGGGTCTTAACAAGGAAGTCTGACCATCTTGTAGGTGGGCGGCCACACGATCTTTTGACATCCCGTGGGATCCAGTCGGTAACGGCTCTAGTCCAGCGGTTGTCTCCAAATCGCATTACATGTCCAGCCCATCTGATTTTCGATGCCTTGGCAAACGAGACAGCGTCCCTGATTCTGGAATAGCGATGGAGGTCAGAACTCCGGATTCCTTCACTCACTTGAGTGAGGCGTGATATTCCAAGCATCTCTGGGAGACCCGAATAGCATTCTCATCCTGCTTTCGTAGGGCCCACTCACTCTTCAAAATAGGTATGAAAAATAAAAACAGAGCTCAAGGATGTTGCGACTGGCTGCTCTCTCCTGCCAGACAACCACAAACCCCTTTTGAAGCACATTCCCCCTTGAATCTGGGGTCCAATGCTGACACTTTCAGCAGTTTGCATGCCAGGCTAAGAGGAGAGGTAAGTCCCCAAAGGGGGTTCTTCTTGTTCACCCCATCTCCCAGAATCACAGAGATCAAAAGTTGGGGACTGTGTGCTACATCCAAAAGGAAAAGCTCTAAGGTATTCAAGGGAAATTTCCAGAAAAGAAACTCTGGGATTTGTGAAGGAAGGCCCCAGTGGCCCCCAGCAAGGTTCCCGACTTACTGATACCAGTGGAGAATTTCCCTGGAATTCTAAGCATCATTGAAAGGAGACAGACTTAAGTCAAGTCAAGAACAAGTGAACCATGCACAGTTTAGTAATGATGATCTTAGCCACTGAATGCAGTAAGTGTTAACACCCCCCCACCCCCACCCGTAGCCCTATAAATAACAGCAACAATAATCCCTTTTCAGAACACACGCTTCATCTCGCGGGCCTACTTCTTCTCATTTTATTTATTTCTTTTTATTGAATCACCATATCGAAAACAGTAACAATAATGGACCTCATTCCCAATGAATGGAGACGTTACTGGCACCCGCTTGAGCAAATAGACAAACAACGGGAAGACAAGTGACAAGTGAACCACCATAGATACACAGTTACAAAATTGCTCATGATTGGGTTCTGGTCATACAATGTTCCAACACCCATAGCTTTACCAGTGCACATTTCCCACAATTAATGTCCCTAATTTCCCTCCTGCGATCCCATTCTCCCCCTACTCCCTGCCAGCCTGCCTCTGTTTCATTTTACCAGGGATATACCATGTCCTTCTCCAGGTATGGCTCAAGGATGGAGGGCTGAGAGGGTGAACTAGGGAACATTGTCCCTCTCCCAACCTAATCCAGTACATAAGCAAATACATAGAAATTCTATTCAAGAAGCTCTTGACACAGACTCTTTGGGGGGGAAAGAACTGAGATTTGAAATGGATTATGGACTACAGAGAGAAGAGGCATACTTCATCTTGTGGGCCAATTTCTTTCCATTTATTTTTTTATTTATTTATTTTTATTGAATCACCGTGAGATACATAGTTACAAAATTGCTCAAGATTGGGTTTTGGTCATACAATGTTCCAACAGAGGGAAGTGAGAGAGACAGTCCAGTACTGGGAAATGACAGGGCACCAGCAGTCAACGTGAGGTACATGACCCAACCAGACCCCACAGACATCCCAGAATCTTTGTGGTGGGTTTGAACAAAAGGCTGCCAGCAGCTAGAGCCAGGGACGGATAATAACAAATGTGAGATCTGGAAGCCCGAGTCTCTTCCCTTCCAGCATTTTCGTTCAACCACCAAGTATGTAGCAGCCACTTCCTATGAAGTGTACTCTGCATTGGTCATGGAGCATCTTTGAGTCTCAGGAGAAATCGACTATTTCTCCAAAGGGCCCATCTCAATGTCCTGTCATTCTGCTTTCATGACTCTTGAAACAGTACTTTCTGTCCTACCCCACTGACACTGCCTCACTCAAGGCTTTTGTTAGCTCCCAATCAGCTTAGACCCCCTTCACTCTTTCCTTCCACTCTGTAGCTAGCGATTTAACCAAACTACAAGCTGAATCCTAACATTCCTCTGTCTCATTTTACCGTTGCCCTGTAATCCCATCCCTGCCTAGAAAAGACTACAGACTATTGGGTTCTTCGGCTTCATCACTGCTGTCTATCCACTTTCTCCAATGACAAAAAATACTTAGTGGTAGGGGGTGGAGGATGCGTCTTCATCTCTGTAGAGCCGTTGATTAGACTGAGTGATTAATACATTGATTATGTATTACTTAATTTGTTTCTGAAGAGTTTCATGAAGCATTCAAAGGGCTCAGAAGGGTCCAGGAGCTGTTCTAGGTACTAGTGCAGAAGAACAGCCCATGGCCTCCGGACTCGCATTTAGATACTGAAATCTGAACTGATGACGGGTTGGAGTTCTCAGTGAAAGAGCCAACTCCAGGGTAGGGATTACAAGTTCAGCTGCTGCTTCTCAGAGTAGCTGATACCCAGCAGGCATCCAGAAAGCACTGGTTGAGTGAGTGAGTAAATTGGCTTCACTGACTATTTTTTCCATTGTGGTTAAGTGTCTGTAAACCTAACAAGATTGAGTACAATTTTCTTAAAGAAGTTACTATATATGACAACCTTTTACTTCAGGACTGACTTTCTCTATGAGACTATCATAAGATCAAGATAATATAGGCCTCTGGTAAAGGAACCAATGTTGGAATGCTATATGCCTAAAACTCAATCTTGAAAAACTTTGCAATTCATGGTGATTCAATTTTTTATAAAAAGATAGTAAGAATTTGGACATACTCCCCAACAATGAGAAGGCTAATGCCGCTTGCTACACACACACACACACACACACACACACACACGCATACATGTGCACACACACACACGCATACATGTGCACACACATGCACACACATACATGCACGTGCACATACATGTGCACACACAAGCACACACTTTTTTGGCTTGTGCTATTGCTAAGCTTCTGTGGAATCTAACGGAACTCACAGGATGCAGCTTGGTTCACAGTCCATCTTCGTGGAATCTCCACAAAGGCTCTGCAGGATGCCCCGGGAGAGGCCTCTCCCACGGTGGGACTTCCCCACTACATTCCAGGGGCAGGAAGTTGACCCCTGCATCATTCCACAGCCCTTACTCAGCATCAGCGGCAGCTTTCCTTCCCATGTCTGTGAGCCCTCACAGACTGAAGAATCAACTCTAAAGAAACCAAGACCCAGCTTTTGCTCTGTTACCGCTGACAGAACACTGCCCACTCCATATGGACAGACCTTTATTTTCAGTGTGACCTCTGAGGTCATCCCTGGCTGGGTTACAGGCCTAAGGGGGGCAGCACCTCTCCCTATGAAACTCTCGTACATTTCACAAAGGTCAAGCTCGTGCACGTGCTGCCTGATGGTCTCCGGCTTCACCCCATGCTGACAGCTTGTGAGCTCGTGCCTGAAACAGTCCAGTGGGAGGTGGGAGGCGGCTGGAAGGATGAGGGACGGTTTGATGGTGGCTAGTGGTGAGCACTGGGGCCCACGGACCTCATTTCATATGGTGGATGCCAGATAAGCTTATTTAAATTGGGGATCCTGACAGCGAGAGGCCGATTTTATTTTATTTTATTTTTTACTTTTTGGGTCACACCCGGCAATGCTCAGGGGTTGCTCCTGGCTCTGTACTCAGGAATTACTCCTGGCGGTGCTCAGGGGACCATATGGGATGCCAGGGATCGAACCCGGGCGGCACAGGCCGGCGCGTGTAAGGCAAGCGACCTACCCGCTGGGCTATCGCTCCGGCCCAGAGAGGCCGATTTTAGCATGGGCCAAGATTCTTTTACTTGGGGTGGGGACATACACGGTGATTCTCAGGGCTTATGCATGGCTCTGCGTTCAGGGATCACTCCTGGGGACCTTATGGGGCCCTTCTATGGGTCAGAACCTGGGTTTACCAGTGCAAGGCAAACACCTGCTGTACTCTCTCTGGTCCAAGTAGGAGGAGGCCTTTAAGGTGCCTTTTTTTTTTTTTTTTTTTGCTTTTTGGGTCACACCCGGCGATGCTCAGGGGGTTATTCCTGGCTCTGCACTCAGGAATTTCTCCTGGCGGTGCTCGGGGGACCATATGGGATGCCGGGGATCGAACCCAGGCCGGCACAGGCTGGCCGCGTGCAAGGCAAACGCCCTACCCGCTGGGCTATCGCTCCGGCCCCGAGGTGCCTTTTCTTTGCAGATGGCTGACTGCAGCTCAGATCCAATGATGGCCATTGTAGGCTCCATGGGAGAGTACGAGCAGGTGTCACATATCAGGGAGAGGGTGAGGGGGCCATTCCTGGAGCCGCTGCAGCTGTGGCTTCCTGCCCCTTGCTCTCAGCTCTTTCTGGTGGTGATGGGTATACTGTCTTCTAAGGGTCCTGGAGTGGGGCCACAGCACCCACTCCAATACATGGGAAAGGGCCTAAGATGCCATTTAACGATACTCAGAGACAGGTGACTCCAGCTCCCATGACAGAAGTTCTGGCATTTTCAAAGCACTGAGGGCCACACCCTAAGCAAAGGACTATCGTCTGGGCCCAAGGGCTACTGTGGGTTCCAAGACTGAGCACAGGTCCCATCAGGAAGGGCGGAGGTCTCCTGGGACCTGACCATCAACTTGACTTAGAAAAAGAATCTGGGTTTCAGAATCCTCAAGCTTGCAATGTAGAGGTGACTCACTGCTAAAGTGTGCAGACCGGGACAGAGTGACAGTCCCAAAGTTCAGGTACTTTCCTGGCCAGCTTTGATCCCCAGCATTAGATATGGTCTTCTAAGCATGCCACGAATGATCCTGAACACTGCCAGGTGTGGCCCCCACAAAACAAATAAAAACAAAATGAAAAATCCAAAGAAAGAAAGAAGGAAAGGGATAAAGGAATGTCCAAACCTAGCATGCATTATGCTTCTTTACTGAAAGGAACATTTATGTCAGGGTATACAGCAAGATCAGCTAGAGTCCCCCAAAGCCAGTGGGGGGTGGCCAGAGCAAGTGATCCATCGAGCAAGGCATCCTCCTGCACCAGATAAGAACTCAATCCCCACCCAATGGGACAGACACTGAGCTATTACTTTATTTTATTTAGTTTTTTGAGTCACATCTTACAGTGCTCAGGGTTTACTCGTAACTCTGTGGAATCACTCCTAGTGGGCATAAGAGGCCATCAGGGGTACCGGGGATCAAACATGGGTTAGTTGCATGGAAGGCAAGCAACTTAAGCACTGAACTATTATTCTCAAAACTTCCTTGCCCCATCCTTTCCCCCCTTTCTGTTTCTGCTTATAGCTTTCTGTTACCAGACAATTTTTTTCATCCAACCATGTTGCACATATCACGATTTGCCTTTCTAAAACGAATCAGATGCTCACCCAACATTTTCTGCAGGGAACCGAGTCATCACTGCAGGGAGGCGTAGGAGTGAGTCTTTGGTCTAGCACTTTTCCAGCAGAGGTAACTGTACTAGCTTATTGCTCTTTAACTCACTGGGAAATCAAGAGGAGGGTGAGCTTGTTCGTTTCCCATCAAACAAACAAGCCTAATCTCAGCTTTCCACGGGAGCAATCAGAGCTTCATTCTTCTAATTCAAACCGACCAGCCATTAACCCAGTCAGGTACATTATGTCATTTCCCGACACTCATGGAATAAACAGACTGATCTTTACACTAGAGAGAAATTTGTTTGCTTTTGGTTTTTGGGTCACACCTGGGTGTGTTCAGGACTTGCTCCTTGCTCTTCGCTCAGGGATCACTCCTGTCAGGCTCAGAGGTCATATGGGGTGCTGGGGATTGAACCCAGGTCAGCCCCAGGCAAGGCAAATGCCATTCCTGCTGTATGATCACTCTGGCCATAGAGAAATTTTAAAGAATCTACATGTATTAATTTGGAGAGAGGGAGGGAGAGGGGAGGGTTGGGCCATATCCTGCAGTTGCTCAGGGCTTAGTCCTGGCTCTGGGCTCAGCCACCATGCAGTGCTAGGATATAACAAAAGTCAGCCAAATGCAAAGCAAGGGCCTGACCCTCTTGCACATCTCTCTGGCCCCCTACATATACCAATTTAGAGCCCTTTTAAGGACAATAATGTATTTGGATTCAACTGGGAGTACATTTGCAAGGCTAATTATAATAGGTAAAGATATTTAAAATTACCACAAGGGACAATTAGACACTTTAATTAGAGCAAGTTCTATTTTTTAGGACAAACAGAAATGGCATGATATACCATTAGGTGGTCTAATGGTAAACTCCAGAAAAGTATAATACAAAAAGTTCTTTGGGGACAGGAGAAATAACACAGTGATCATGGCACTTGCCTGGCATGTGACAGACCTGAGTCTTGAGTCTCAGCACTGCATAGGGTCCCCCAAGCAGCTTCAGGGGTGATTCCTGAGTGCAGATCCCTGAGCCTCACCAGGTGTGGAACCCAAATAAGTAATAAATAAGTTAAATAAAATAGAAACTTCAATTGAAATGGAAATAGGCTTATTATATTAGCAACGATAATATTAACTAATATCTAAAAGTTTCTATTTTTGCTAGATATTGTTTGAAGTGTCCTTAAGAAACCTTACGAGGTTGGTTGCCTCTACTGACGTCCATTTTGCAGATGAACCAATAGAAACTCCAGAAGCAAAGTCATTTGACCGAGGGCAGCCAGCTTCTGATGGGGGCATTCTTGCTCTTGAACTGGAGCCACTAAGCACTGGATTTGGCATTGGTCAAGTAAAGAGGAAGCAGCAAATGACTAACATGAATAACAACCTTGAGCTGTTTAACCCTGCACTAAATCCTCAGCATCTGTATGTTAAGAAGCAGAGTCTCCCTTGCAAATAGAAAAAGAAAAAAAAACTTCACTAAACTGTTGCAAAACTGAAACACTAAAGCATATCTCTGGCTTAAAATCATGCACTGCATATTAAATAAAAAAAGAAGAAATCAGAGTGGGCTACTCCCAGGTTTCACAGAGCCTAAGATCAAGTTTATGGAGCCTAATGCCCATATCTCAGATTCCCTTATTCCCTAGGGAGTTTCATGCCATAGGATTTCCACAGGAGGAGTGGAGGGTGCATATTATTTTGGAGCTTGAATAATTTGACCCCAAAAACAAGCTTCAAAGATATCTAAGTACTCTCATTGAATTCCACCACCATTTTTTGAATTCTTGGTCAAGGCCAGCTTTATGTCATTGTTTGGATTTGAAGTACAAAGGCATGCGTTTCCGGTCTCTTGAGTTCAATTCTCTGTTTGAGTCCTACTATCTGGTTGGGAAACCCTTCCTAGCTGCCAGCACTGCTGGGAGTAACAACAGCCATCACCAACGTCCTCGTGTGAATGACCTGATCACATCCTAGTGCCAGGATACTCAGGTTAATGCTTGGGGGGGAAAGGCTCAGGATTCAGGGGAGCACAGCTGAAGCGGGGATGGGGGAAGGGTCAGAGGAAAGTGAAAAGGGGGACCAGGAGCAAATGTAAAAAGGAAATGAAAACAGAAAGCTGGCCCAGGAAGATGGACAAGGGGTAGCCGGACACCCAAGGCGATGCAAGTTTTGAGCTTTTACTCAAGGACTTAATTTTTTTTTTTTTTTTTTTTTGCTTTTTTGGGTCACACCCGGCAATGCTCAGGGGTTACTCCTGGCTCTGCACTCAGGAATTACTCCTGGCGGTGCTCGGGGGACCATATGGGATGCCGGGGATCGAACCCGGGCGGCACAGGCCGCCGCGTGCAAGGCAAACGCCCTACCGCTGGGCTATCACTCCAGCCCCAAGGACTTAAATTTTTTATGCATAACCTCCTGCCGTATGAGTCATTTCCTGAAGTCACTGTTAATGTGTGATTATTGCAGCTCCTAAGGATGCATCTCACCTGTCACTTGGCTGCCAGTACACAGGACCCAAAGGAGTTCTGGGCTTTCCTAAACGTGGGTGTCTCTCAGTCTTCAAGAGCACGTGAAACAGCAGCTACCTTCCCGATGTCTTCTGTGTGATCACGAATGCTACTGAAATTGTGTTTTAAGACAAGGCCTAGATCTAGCATGACCCTGATGATGAGAGAGGCAATAAGGGTCTAAAAAATTTTGGCTCCATCTTCATATGAAAATATGCTTTACTTTCACGGTCTCAGTCCTGTGCCACGGGCTGACTCCTGAGGGCTGTGTTAATCCATTAAGTTATTGCAGTGACAGAGAGTTGAGCTGCTGTTGTTTTTAACACGTCCTCTCCGAGAACCCCCCAGCTCCACACGCGCTCATAGGCGCATGGCTTCGTCCAAACCAAACAGGACCTGTGATTATTTAGAGAAGCTATTTGGACTCCACAGGCCTCTCATCCTTTTTCAGATACAAAAATAACACATTGTTTTATCTATGAGTATAAGAATCTCTTGACAAAGGAAATAAAAAAGAGCAGACAGTTTCCTTCCTGGCTAATGCACGAATCACTTTAAATCTGTTAAAGATAGCCACAGACAAAACGCATTTACCCGCTTGCATTTCCTAAACTCAACATTACCAGATATTCAGTGCAAAGAGCCTATATGAATATATTAGGAAATAAAATCTAATGCAAGGGGATGTTGCATAGTCACCAAAGTCAGAAGAACTCAGGCAGGCTATAGGGGAAATAGCGTCAGTGATACTATGACTGGGTAGGTTTTGCCTTGACCATTTCTGACTGGCATCAGAGGGTTAAAACTCATTCAATGACCCTCAAGTCATTCTGCTCAAGATTTCGATCTAACATAGTAAGATCTGCCAAACGTCAACTCTCAATAATCCTTTCCATTCCAAAAATATGTCCTTTTATGGAACTGGAGTCTGGCTCCTTGAAATCCCACCATCTCCCTTTACTGGCTCTAGTTATCTCTTCTGGAGTGATAAGGAGTGAGTTAAACATCCCTTCAGCCTGAAAGCCCCTTAAGTATGTGAGGAAACAAATCACGTCATCCTCAAAGGGACTCTTCATGTTATCCAAGTACCTATCCCCACGCCATCGTTACCCTATTCAGGACAGAGCTTCATTTATCTATACTTCTCTTATAAAAGGTGTGGTCTGATGACAGCAGATGGGTGAATCTGTTGATATCTGCCTTTTCAATGAACCACAGTTTTCGGGACAGGGATACTCCCAAGTGGAGAACTGGAAGGTCAGCTTCAATTCTTGGCCAACTGGGCAGTAGGTTCAGTGCAAGGGCCTGAGAACGGGACCCTACCTGAACCCTGCATGCAACTGGGGACAGCCAGTCCACCTGGTGCTGGGAGTCTCCAGGGTTATATCAGGTAGTCTCAGGGGGACCATATGGTGCCAGAAACTGAACCTTAGTTGGGTGCATGCCGGGACAGTACAACTGTTGAACTATCTCCTGGCCCCCAAACCACAATTTTATTCAGCATTTATCTCAGGTTTTGAGGTCACACTCAGTGGTGTTCCTATTTGCTTACTCCTATTTGCTCAGGGATCACTCCTTCTCTGGGGACCATAGGAGTGCCAGGGATAGAACCCAGATCAGCAGCTTATCAGGCAAGTATTCAGAAGCCCACAGTACTGGGTCTCCAGCCCTCCAAGTCACAATTTTATTTTATATTTTTTTTTTTGTTTTGGGGGTCACTCCTGGAAGTGTTCAGGGCATTCTCTTGGCTCTATGTTCAGAGATGACTCCTGAGACTATATGGGATACAAGGGATCAAAACCTGGTCAGCTGTGTGCAAGGCAATCTCACTGTGCTATTGTTTGGGCTCTTAAGCATTCGGGTATAGTCCTCAGTATGAGAGCAGAAAAGAGAATCACAAGAAAAATCAACAGGGAAGACAGGAAAAATCATAAAAAGCAAATGAAGGTACTAAAAAGTTAGCAGCTGGGATCAATATTATGTATAAAAGGAATCATGTAGAGAATAATCACCCTGCAAATGATATCATTTCTCTAGATGATGTTGAAGAATAATGCCACAAGGGAAAAGATTTTGCTCATATGTCAGAGCAAATACCTTAACAACTCAATGGACCCACAACAGAAAACATTTAGTCTGTTATTGTCTAGGGGGTATTGCATAGAAGATCCAAAGTTGCTCAAGGATGGAACTGGAAGATATCCTGTTAAATGAAGCGAGTCAGAAGGAGGGGCCAGAGCAATAGTCCAGCAGGTAGGGCATTTGCCTTGCAAGTGGCCAATCTGTTTTTGGTCCCCGACATCCCATATGGTTCCCTGAGCACCACCAGGGAGTAATTCCTGAGTGCAGAGGCAGGAGTAACCTCTGAGCATCGCTGGGTATGATCCAAAAAGCCAGTAACAACGAAAATAGATCTCACTCCGTATGTGATATTTAGAATAACTGGATGAGGGAACGTAATGTTTAACCAGAGGGGATTCCCTGAATAAACTTGGTCCCAGCATATAGGGAGGAAAGGAAAGAAAGGGTGGAGGGAGGGAGAGAAGAGACAGATGAGATACAACGGGGCTAGGTCAGGGGACTCAGGTATATGGGCCGTGCTAAGGAATGGCAGAGCAAAATATCCAAACCAAAGGGTTGACAATACTGAAATCATGAGACCTAAACTGTGAAGAGGGCAGGCTGGAGGTGGAGGCTATGGAATGGGACCTGGGGACATTGGTGGAGGGATGGTGCTGCAGTATTACACATCTAAAACTGTACTATGAATCACTGTAAGCAGCGGCTGGAGAGATAGCACAGTGGGGGAGGGCATTTGTCTTGCACACGGCCAAGCCAGGTTCAATTCCCAGTTTCTCTTATGGTCCCCCAAGCACTGCCAGGAGTAATTCCTGAGTGCAGAGCCAGGAATAGCTCCTGAGCATTGCCAGGTGTGACCTGAAAAGCAAAAATAAATGAATAACTGTAAATCACAGTGTTTTAATAAAATTGAGGGAAAAAGAGAGGACCAGAGTTGCTGCTTAACTCCCAGTCTCTCCTCCTGTGCGACACCTCAGTCAGTCAACATCCTACAAGGTCTTTGCAGAGACCCAGAGTCTTTCTCCAGGTCCCACTGTGTCTATGAAAGCCTCTTGATGGTCTTCTGTAGTCTGTTTTATACACACATTAGTACTTCTGCTTTACAACTTGGAGACCTTCAAAATGTTCATTGATCTGGTTCTAATTGTTTCATGTGTACGGGATCTTCTTCCAATCCTCTTGACGGTCTTCTATAGTCTGTTTTATACACATTAATACTTCCGCTTTACAACTTGGAGACCTTCAAAATGTTCATTGATCTGGTTCTAATTGTTTCATGTGTACAGGATCTTCTTCCAATGAATTTTATGAAAGCCCTTTAGGCTAGGGATTGTGGTTAACTTTCCATCTCCTACATGGTCTTGGACAAATAAATAAGTGGTAGACTTAACAACTAAATGAATTTGGCTTTTCTCTTTTGCTTAATAATACATCAAAATCTTTGTTATCCCCTACCCTCTGATATATAACATCATTTTCTAATATGTTAATTCAATACACTTTGATTGACTGCTCAGAGAGAGGAGTGAATAATGAATAAGATAGCTTTGCACTGAAGACACAACCAAATGTTTTGGGAGCACAGAGAGAAAATGATGCGGACATGAGAGGTCAGTATGGACTATCCAGATTGCAAAAGAAACTCATGAAGGAGGAGCAGTGTACAAAAGAAACTCACAGTGAGGAGAAGTTTGCAAAAGAAACTCATACATGAGGAGCAGTGTGCAAAAAGAAACTCATAAGGGAGGATCAGCTTTTGTCTGAAGGGCTGCTTCAAGTCCTCTTTTTCTGCTTGCCCTTATGCCCACACCACAGTTCTGGGCCCATTGAACAAGTTTTATTCTCCCCTTGTAGCATTGGGGTGCTTTCTTTTTTTTTTTTTTTTTTTTTTTGCTTTTTGGGTCACACCCAGCACTGCTCAGGGGTTTCTCCTGGCTCTGCACTCAGGAATTACTCCTGGCGGTGCTCAGGGGACCATATGGGATGCTGGGGAGCGAACCCAGCCGGCATGGGCCAGCCTCATGCAAGGCAAACGTCCTACCCACTGGGCTATTGCTCCAGCCCCGGGTGCTTTCTTGTTTTGTTTCATTTGGGGGGGCAACTGATAGTGCTCAGGGGTTACTCCTGGTTCTGCACTCAGGAATCACTCCTGGTGGTGCTCAGGGGACCATATGGGATGTTGAGGATCTAATCTGGATTGGCTGCATGCAAGGTGAGTGCCCCACTGGCTGTGCTATCACTCTGGCCCCTCTTTATGCTTTTATCCCGACTTAATAGTAATAGTTTCTATTCCTGACTATCGAGGAACTATGTCCAATATATCTTTTGCTTCCCACACCCATTAGCAATTAGCATGAGACTTAATAGTGATTTATTTACTCCCTTTGCATGCTAGATACAACAAATTTAATCCCTAAATCCACTGTGTTCCAACTAAAGGAGAGCAATGTGTGAAGGCAGCAGATCAGGAGGCACAAGTGCATTCAGAGACTCCTGAGTCCTTTGGCACCACCAGAGTATGGGATGTGTGGGAGGATAAAAGTGAGCAGGAGAAAGGTAAAAAAGGGTAAAAGGTGTAAAAAGGGTAAAAAAAGGTAAAAGGGCATCCAGGACCTGGTCAGGAAAACAGGAGAGCAGGAACCACTGCAAGGTGTGAAGCAGGGAAATAACACACTGCGAGATGAGTCATTTTAAGTGCTAGCCCTCAATTTGAAGGCAGCAGGTGGGGAGACTGAGGTAGGGTCCACGGGCTGAGGACTGAGGTAGGGTCCAGGTGTCAGCAGGACACTGGGAGGGCAGCTCAGGTGAACCCCGCTCCCCTCTTTGCAAGGACACCTGTGATATACTGAAGCTTTCAGAAAGGATTGGTGATAGCAACGGTCTTAACGTGATCCACAGCCTCAGGAAAACACAGCATTGGTGTGAATGGAGAGACACTAGCGAGGTGACAGCCAAGGAGCAGGAACCCTGGAAGTCTGGAAGCTGGATCTCATGAGAAGATCTTGCAGACAAGATCCAAGGCACCTCAGGAATGAGAGGAATGGAGGAAGGAAGGAAGGAAGGAAGACTCCTCAGGTTGACAAAGACACAGGTCTCGGCCTTGTACATACCAGAGTCATTGTGTGACTTTGGGCCTATAATTTAACCCTTTGCACTATCCACCTACCTCCTGTCTGCAGACCCAGGATGATGCTAAATCCTTGGTCACTTATAAAAATTAATGAAATTAAATTCATAATACCTAGCATACAAAGATACCAAATAAATAAACATCAGGTCTCATGATAATTGCTAATGGGTGTGGAATAGGAGAACTCTATGGTAATTTGCCTCCAAAAGTTTAGTATTTGGTGAGGAGTGAAGAATCTCAATGCTGAAAACAATAAAAAGAGGCAAAATAAAGCACAGGTCAAAGAGTCAAAACTATAATGACGGGCAGGAAGAGAGGACTTGAATCAGAAGCTCCTGAGAGGGACATCACAGGCCTAGAAAGGTCCCAATGAGGCTTCGGATTGGTCGATGTGGCCCTAGGTGAATGCAGACAGAACTCTAGATTGCATTAGCATTTTGGTGGTGGTGGTGGTGAGAATGCAAACCCGATGTTGCTTAGGGCTTCCTCCTGCGGGGTTTGGGGGACCATGCGCTGCGCTGAGGATGGAGCTGTCTGTGTGTTCAAGGCAATGAAAATTAGCCTGCGGACTCTATCTCCAGCCCTAGTGTTAGAATCTTGACAAACGCCATGCTTAGCCTTCTGTGATCACTTGGGCTCACCAATAGCCATGCCAAACCTCCCTGCCTCCCCCCAACCCCCCGACCTCTTTATGCCTGAGAAAAGCAACACAAACCGCTGCCAGAAACAGCTCAGATTCATTCTCTAGCTGATTCTGAATTTTTTTTTTTGGTTGTTGGACATCCGGAAACCTTTAACTGTTGCCAGCGTTTCATAACCCCCCCATATTCAGTTCTGTGATCCCCTATGGGGCGCTGACCCATTGTTTGAGAAGCTGTAGTCTATGGAACCACAGATCTGGACAGCAAAGGGACAGGGGAAGGGTGGTGGGCATGTCAGGGGGCAGAAGAACTCCACAGATGCTATAAAACAAAGTGACTTCTGGAAAACCAGGACAGCTTTGTAAAAGGGGTAAAGAAAAGAAGTAAAATCTTTGGAAAGATTTGCACGTTTGCCTAAATCCTGCTTTTCTTCTTCTTCTTTTTTTTTTTTGTTTCTTCTGCTTTGCTTTTGTTTGGGGAACACAGCCTGCAGTGCTCAGGACTTACTGCTGGCTCTGTGTTTAGGGATCATTCTTGGCAGTGCTCAGGGGACGATACGGGATGGTGAGGACCCAGCTTGGGTCCACCATGTGCAAGGCAGGAATCGTCAACATTACACTATTTGTTTGGGTGTGTGAATTCCTCTGCTCCTAGCAAGGGCTTCTTCCAAGCCAACTGAGGCCCAGCCCAACCTCCTTTCCCGACAGAGGAGAGTGGGGATGCAGAGGGTAAGAGAAGCCTAGCCCTGGGCTGAGCCAAGACTCAAGGCCAGTCGTCCCCTGGCTACAGGACCAGTCATGCTCCTCTGCGGATTTCATATGACCTGAGGAGAGGAAGCCCTCCTTGGTCTCTCTCTCTCTTTTTTTATTTTTTGGGTCCCACCTGGTGATGCTCAGGAGTTACTCCTAGCTCTTCACTCAGGAATTACTCCTGGTAGTGCTCGTATGACCATATGGGATGCCGGAGATGGAACCCAGGTCGGCCGCATGCACGGCAAATGCCCTTACCTGCTGAGCTATCGCCTCCAGCCACACCCTTGGTCTCTCTTAAATCTAGTTCCCTCCCTCCCTGGAAATAGCAGCTCAACAACAGGTTTGTGGATCTAGTCCTTGGTAAATGGCTCTTTACCAAGGACTAGATCCACAAACCTGTTGTTGGTAAATGGCTCTTTACCAAGGACTAGAGGGAGGGTTTGCACATGTGTGTGCCATAAGCCGCAGTCTTGGTGGAGGCACAAGAGTTGTGGTTGTGGGACTCTCTGAGGGTGGCTGTGGTACTCACATTATGCCTGCTATAGGCACAGTCCTTCTGGGGTGCTTGTATGATACTCTCTTTTAGTTGTGATACTCACTAAGGTTGCAGCCCATTATGTGTTCATAGAACACACAGAGACACAAACACGCACGCATACACAGACACACACACAGACACATACAGACACACAGACACATAGACACACAGAGACACACAGATGCAGACAGACACGCAGACAGACACAGACCCACACACCTGGCTGCAGTGTAGCTGAAAATCGTTTACAGTCCTGGAGAAACTAGAAAGGAGATCTTCTGGGCACAAACAACTTCCTGGACACACTCACACATGGACACTGGGAATTTGAACTGATGATCCTCTGCTGGCAGGGCAGGTGTGCTGAGCCCCTGCGTTATTCTCCTAGGGGCCAGAACCTCTTACATTGTGGCACAAACCTACAACATCTCCAATAAAATGTGTGAGCACCACGAGAACTATAGCAGTGAATACCCAGAGGCCCCAGGCATCCCAACAAGAGTGGCAAGGGAGAGAGGAGGGTATGAACATAAATACTGTAGCATTGTTTTGTTTCTGTTTAAGGAGGTGTTAGAGGGTGAGAGTGACAGTGGGGAAGGCATTTGCTTTGCATGTGGTCGACCCAGGCTCATTCCCAAGTACCACACATGGTCCCCTGAGCCAGCCAGCAGTGATCCCAGCCAGCACCAGGAATAAGTCATAAGTGCTGCGGGTGTGACCATAAACCCGAAATAAAGGAGGTGTTAAAGGGGAAAAAGAATGCTTATTAATTAGTTTCTCTGAGTGCAAGTAGAAGATTAGAAATGTTAGAAAACAAGGATTTTGGGGGATATGCCCATGACAATCCCTCTACGAATTTGAGAAATGCTCTCTTCAGCTCTTTGGGGAAGCAGCATCTAAGACTGGGCAGTTTCAGATCTCTCAGGAACCTCTATGATTATCTCCTTGTAAAAATGGGTTGATGATCTGCTGAAAAGTTCTTAGGTAGCAGGAACTGGGGAGACAGATTGTCACCTCCCCCATGCTCCCCAAGAATGGGAGGTGCTCATGCACTCTGGTCTCCTGGGAAGTGCTTGGACCCAGTTACTGAACAAGCCCCATCTTTCCATGGCAAACCTCAATGTGCGAGATACGTCTAGGAGGTGCCAGTGTGATATTCTGCGAGGCTCCAAATGTGATGTTTTGAATGACTCGTGGCTTTGGTGAATGGAAACTGAGTTTGAAACTATTTTCTAAATGGCAGCCATATGGCCAGGGCCCAGACTAAGACCAGGCCTCAAACTCTGAGGCCTGTAAGGAGAAAGCACTTGGAATATTTTCCTTAAATGTGGTCTGTTTATTATGTGTTGCTTCTCTCTGATGGTATTTTGCAGTCTACTTCATGTCCTTAAAAAAATGCTTATGAAACATTTGGAAGCGCAGCACATGGCTAACTTGTGGATGCTGGAAAAGAAAAAAGGAGGAAACCTTCCCTTGTGTGGGTTTCCGCCCTCTTAGTCCCAAGCTACAACCCTTTTCTCCTGCTGGGCCCTCTTCCCCACAGCTGTGGCCACTGAAGTCCTTCTCTGAGGGCCACCACCCCAGTGGGACAGCTGTGGCCGCTTCGGGCTCCCTGCCACGGAGACTGCTGGGATAGCATCTCCAACTGACGGAAGTCTTCACCATCCACTTGCCAGGTGGATCCAGAGACCCCGCCTAGGAGCCAAGGGGAGAGGAGGGAGAGGAACAGCCTGGAGCTTGGGCAGGAGACCTGGAGGTGGAAAGTTAAACAAACAGGGAAATAGATGTCTGAAGTGTTTCTTGTGGCTCTCTGCAGCAACTGTTTACCTTGCACGGTGAGGTACGCGGAGCTCTCGGCAGAGCCCTTCTGGTTGGTGGCTTTGCAGTGGTAGACGCCCTCATCCTCTTCTGTGACTCTCTCGATAAACAGCGTGCTGCTTCCTGGTCCTAAAATAATTCCTGAGGAGTGAGAGATGTTTAGATTAGTGGGCCTGGGTGACAAACAAAAGCAGCTACTTGTGTAACACAAGCCTCTTCCTATCATTAGCCCTTCAGACAAGGAAATCCGAGCTCTAGGTAACCTGGGACACTGAATCTTGTTTGTTTTCTCTCAGGGAGGCCTTTGAATGGCACCGTTGCCTCCTCCTAGAGCCAGGAGCTGGGGTGGGTGGTTGGGGGGGCATCTGACCAAGGCCATTGGTGGTTTAGAGATGTGAAATGGGGCTGCCACCCATCCCTTGTTCACAAACAGATGTCAAAGGAGATGGCCCATCACTCACAGTTTGTCATCGTTTTGGTCTGTTTGGGGTCACATCTGATAGTGCTCAGGGATCACTCCTGGCAGTTCTTAGGAAATGATATGTGGGCCAGGGAGCAAACTAAGGTCAGCTGTGTTCCAGGAAAGCACCTTACACCCTGCACTGTTTCTGTGACCCAGGAGGCCACCTGTCGACTAACTATTGATTCCAATGCCCATTCGGTGGGAGCTGTGAATGTTAAATGCTCTCTCAGACCTTTGTTTTACAGTAGTATGTCAAGTACTGTAGTCTGCATTTCATGACCACAGAACTTGGGGTCTTGTCAGCACAAGTAGTAACTTGACCAAGGGCAAGTGGAGGTTTGACAGAAAGCGGCGTTTGTGGTATAGGGGTCAAAGGAAACTCAGCTTCAAAAGCTTGGGCTACACTTGGGCCTGAGCACTTCAAACTTTGTTACTTGAGGCAAGTTACTTAACCTTTCACTTTCAGTTTACTCAATTTTAAGAAGAAAATAAAAGTGCCTATAGAAGGGAAAATGAATGGCAAGTACATGGTGCCTAGTAAGTGCTCAGTAAATGTAAGCCAAGGTGATACCACAGAGCATGGGCGTGGCCCTGGCAACTTCAGTTCCTGCTTGAAGGCTTAGGAGCGTGGGCTCTTAGACATAGGCTGTGTCCTGAGAAGTTTGCTCTGTATTTTTTTTTTAATTGAATCACCAGGAGATACACAGTTATAAGGTTGTTCATGGCTGGGTTTCAGTTCTACAGTGTTCCAACGACCGCCCCTTCACTAGTGTACATTTCCCACCACCAATGTTTAGTCGTTTTATTATTGGGTAACATCACAGAGTATAGTTCTGAATAGGTCTGGGGATACGATGGAGGGAAATTCACTGTGGTAGTATAATTATATTGTAACGTGGTGTGGCTGAAACATTTTTTTTCTTTTTGGTTTTTGGGCCACACCAGGCTTTGTACCAGGCTTACTCCTGACTCTGCATTCAGGGATTACTCTTGGTGGGCTCAGGGGACCACATGGGGTGCTGGGGATCAAACCAAGGTCAGTCGCATGTAAGACAAGGCAATTTTCCTGCTATATTATTGAAACTTTGCTATGATCAACTCTGCAAATCACAGTGCCTTGATAGATTAAAATTTTTTTTTTAAAAATTCCAGAAATACAGGTCTCATTCCGACAATATCACTAACCAAACAGCGACACATGTAGTTATTCAAACTTTGGGTGCAGGTTAAGAGGGAAAAAATTCATATTAAGCATATATATATGTGTGTGTGTGTGTGTGTGTGTGTGTGTGTGTGTGTGTGTGTGTATACACACACACATAAAATCTCTTGTTTTCTTTTTGGTTTTTGGGCTATACTTGGCTATGTTCAGCTGAATGCTCAGGGGTCACTCCTGGCAGGGTTCACAGGAACAAGGTTTGAACCCAGTTTTGCTGCTTTCGAGGCACCACCGTCAACTGCTTCAGCCCTTTGTTTATCTTTCTTAAGACACACCCTCCACCACACACACCTACACACACCACACACCCCGCTCACAGACACACACCCCACGGAAACTGTCTAATAGTCCCAGATATTTTCCCCTTAGCTTTTCCCCTTAAAATTTTCTTTTCTTTCCTTCTTTTTTTGCTGGCGCTGGAGACTGCAGGCAAGGCTTCACACACATGAGCCAATTGGTCTCCTGCTGAGCCACAGCCCTTGCCCTCCTTCAGTCTTTAAAAAAGTGAACTTTTATTTTCACATTTTGCTTGTGTATGCAACATATATTTTTATTTCCTGCCTTATGCTGGAGCCTTTTCAGCTTTTCTAACCTACAGGCCAGTCCCAAGCAGCACATTGGCTTTTAGACACCAGCCTAGAGACTGGTGATACTAAGAAAGAAGACACATCCTTGCATAAGGGCTTTGTACAGAGCGATTGAAAGCAGTCTGAGAAGAAAATAAAATGAGTTTTCTGATTTAAAGTACTCCTGGTTTAAGAAAGGTGAGAAAGGTATTAATTAGGCTTGGTCTTTAGGGAAAGATTTTTCAAGAGGTGGCTTTTGAGGAAATCATAAAAGAGGGGAGTGAGACATCTGAAGCCTTGGAAGGAAGCATTATAGGTGCAGGAGCAGCAAATATGAAGTTCCTGAGGCAGAGATGAACTAGAACAGTGGAAGGACCATTTCTACTTGTCCAATAAAAGGAACGAGGAGTAGAGAGGCTATAAGGAAGGAGAGCTTAGAGACAGAGAAGAGAACGACAGAGAACAAGCATATAATGCTGCGAAGTACAATTCCTGAAGTTGCAGAAGGGGGTGAAGTTCAGTCGCCAAGTGAGCTTTGGGTAGGAGTGGGGTGGTTGATTCATTCTGTTTGTTGTCTTCACTTTTAGTTTCTTTTTGGTGTGGGGGTGCAGTTTGGGCCACACTGGGCATTAACTCTCGGCTTGATACTCAGGGTTCTCTCCTCGGAGTGCTTAGGAGACCATCTGTGGTCATTCGGGAGACAGAACCCAGTCACGGGCAAGGCAAGCCCCCTAGTCCTCTGTACTATCTGCTTGGTCCTTGGTTCATTCATTTTTTTAAGATGAAAGATGGCAGGGCATAAAATGAACAGCAAGTTGGACAATCTGGTGCTAAATTTTTCTACATAAGAGGTTTTTAATCTGTTTAACTGGAAGAAGAAAAAGAAATTTTAAAGTTTAAAGAGCTATAAAAAGGTGAAAATGTTGTGTTAGGAGAGAAAACAAATTCCATGGAGAAAAGTAGTGAAATTTCTCAGGATTATGTAACTTTAAATACTATTTCTAACCCTCCTTAATATAAAACTATTCCCCACATTCTTTATTTTTTTTAACATAACCATTATGTTTATCTACCCTATTGCCTGGCATTAGGTCATATCTCATTGCTAATACTTATAAGTAATCATGAAATTAGCATATTTAGGACACGAAGTTTTTCCTGTGATTAGATTACTCCTTAAGGACAGATTAGTGGACATGAAATTATTAGATCAAAAGATCTTGATTCATATAACCAGATGCCATCCAAAAAAGATCAAATCAGTGAACACTTCTTCCATTGGAAGTACAAAAGACTTTTATCAGGGTCCTGCCAGAACTGAGCAGTTATCACCTAAAAAGCACAGAACACAAGATATTGCTCATTTTCAAAGCTGAACACAATTACTTATTTAATCTGGATTTCCTTGAACTTTGCTCATGTGTTTGATAGACATATTGTCATTATCACGATACTTGTTTAGTGAAGTCAATTAGAAAAGGTGGGTTCAGCTGGAGAACTTTGAAATCACGCTGAGGTTCTTCCATTCAAAGCAGAAGGAAAGGGGGGTCACAAAGATTTTTTGAGTGGGGGGAAATGACATAATGAAAGAAGTGTTTAAGGAAGTTTAGTCTAGAAATTTGCAGGATGGACTAGAATGAGGAAAAAGTGGCATCTGGAAGGCCGGATCACCCGCTGTAATTCAGGTCAGAGTGATTGAGCCCAGGCGGGATGTGGGAACGGAAGTGGAAAGGAAGAAATGAAAACTGATCATTGTGGGAAACAACCCACAGGAATCGATGCTTCACTGGATACCAAAGTAGGCATAGACATGCCCAAGATGGTTTCATTATTCTGAGCCCAGACAGCAGAGGGGGAATTAGAATGTTTCCTTACTAAAACTGTGACTACATCCCTTCATGTCTTGGAGGTGATTTCCCCATCTATAAAATGAGAATATGCCTGCCTATTTCATGGTATTACTTTGAGGTCAATTCTGACCATTTAAGTGATAGCTTTGAAAAGTTTAAGATACAGTATAATGAACTGGAAGGCAAATGTGACTGGTTGATGGGTGTTCAGGGTTCAGGGGACACAGGTCTTTTCTTGGGCCATACTCAACTATGTTCAAGGCTTACCTCTGGCTCTGCACTCTCCTGGCAGACTCAGAGGACCCTATGGGGTACCAGCAATTTTACCCCCATGGTTTTTGCTGTTTACAAATATCTCTATTGCAGCAGACCTGACCTTCAACCATTTGGGGGCCTTCTTTTTGTGTGGGGGGGCATGCCCAGCAACACTCCTGACTCTGCACTCAGGAATTACTTCTGGCGGTGCTCCAGGGCCAATAGGATGCCAGGGATGGAACTCGGGTCAGCCGTGTGCAAAACAAACACCCTCCCCACTATCCTATTGCTCTGGCCCTCCCTCAACCAATTTTTTATTGCTTAAACCCTCCTGAGGCTAACTCCATGATTAGATAAAGTCAAATGGCTTGTATTTTACCAAGAAGAGGTGTAGCTGCGGAAAGCAAACTAATTCCTGCAATTCTGCTTTCCACCCCACAGAGGAGAGAGCTCAAATCAACAGACACGGGGCAACTCTGGGTTTGCTCTCAAGTGCTCTTTCATGAATGGCACCGAGGCTGATGGTTGGTCACACCAATTGCTTTGCAGAATTCTCATCAGGCCTTTATCCTCCTCCAATCATGCTGCATAGTGCTTTCTGGCCTGTCACCAGCTATCCTCACTCTATATTCCCATTCCTCAAATCTTCAGATTCACAGTGTCTTCGCTAGTTTCTTTGATACCTTGACCTGCTGGTACTTTCAAATCTCTGATCTCTATGCTACAGATACGTTCTAACAAGAACCCCAGTTTTTAATTTATTTTACTTAAGGTTTTTTTTTATTAAGACACCATAATTTATAGAGGTATTTGTAATTCATGTAAGTGATAAATGAGTTTTAGGTATGCAGTGTTTTAGCCCCAAGCCCGACTCTAGTGTTAGCTTCCCTGACATGTCCACTTTACTCCAGTGTCCCCTCTCTCCCACCCAGCCTGCTGCCTAGACAGGCACACTTTTACATTTGGCTGCTGTAGTTTGGGCCTCCTGCTTTCAGTGCTATTGACTGTGATTTAGATGTATAGCTACACCACTTCACCACCAATGTCGCTGAGGTCCTTTGACCCCCTTTCCATCCCCTATTACTTCGCATGTGCTAGATTCCTTTCCCTACCTGTCCTTCTTCTTCCTATAGTATGACATCAAGAGGGCATCACCTTTAAAGGGGATTCTCAGTTTTTTTAAAACTATGATTAATTTTAATCAAAAGGCACAAGAAAAATAGGTACTCTATCACTAAGATTGTCAGATATCACTATTTTGCCATAGTTGCTCAGGAGCAATCTATTTTTTATGAAATGATGGATACTTTATTGTAGGTAGAGCAATAAATAAATAGTCCCTGAACAGAGGGGCTGTTACTCTAAAGTTGGTGCGTATTATTCTCATGTATATTTTATGTCTTTTCTCCATATATCTCTTTAGATCGTTGTTTTTTGTGTTAAAATTTTGAAATAAATGTGGGGTCAAAGAGATAGTACAGTATGTAAGGCAGCTGCCTTGATTGCAGCCAACCCAGGTTCGATCCCCTGCATCCTACATGGTCCCCTGAGCCTGCAGGAGTGAACCTGAGTACAGAACCAAGAGTAACCCTTGAACACTGCCAGATGTGGTCCAAACAGCAAAAAACAGTTTTCAAAAAAGTTTCAATATTTATCCTTATTAGTACAAGTAGTAGATTTCAATTTTAACTAATACAAAATATTCGATTGTAACATAGGAAAAGCTTTAGTTTTTCACCATTAATGATGATATTGGCTCTAAAATCATCATAAATGACACACCCTTATTATGTTGTGTTTCTTGTGTGTGTTGTCCTGCTCTGGTGTTCTTCTAAGAACTGTCCTAGTGATTTTTTTCAACTTATTTTTTATGCTTATTGCTACTTCTTTGCATTTGTCTGGTTTCTTTTCCTTTTTTTTCTTCTTTTTTGTTTTTGGGCCATACCCAGCAATGCTCAGGGCTTACTCCTAGCTCTGTGCTCCATGCCAGAGATCATTCCCTGGCCATGCAAGGGATATATATGGGGTGCTGGGGTCAGACCTAGGCCAGCCACATGCAAGACAAGTGATCTGCTTGCTGTGCTCTTGCTCCACCCCTTTCTATTTTATTTTCCAAGTAGTTTCTTGGATTTCAATGTAGAATTCTTAGTCTATAGTTGCGGTTCATCAGTAAATGCACGAACTGAGCCTACCTGGCAAGCTACCCGTGTCATATTTGATATACCAAAAACCAGTAACAATTATAGATCTCATTCCCATGACCTGAATTAATGGTTTGAGGCTCTTCGTATTCCTGAATCAACCAGATGTCATTGGGCTACACTGGCACGTGATAGGGTCAAATGGAGATGTTACTGGTGCCCACTCGAGCAAATCGATGAATAATGGGATGTCAAGTGATCAAGTTAAACAAACAAAAAAAACATTTAAAATTGTACTTCCCAGGGCCAGAGAGATGGTACGGGGCACTGTCTTGCATTTGGCTGTCCTAGGGTTGATCCCCAGCACAACATAAGGTCCCCCAATCTCTACCAAGAGTGAGCTCTGAGCCTGGAGTCAGGAGTAATCCCTGAGCATGGCCAGGTATGGCCCCCAAACAAAGCAAAACAAAAAAATCCACTTCTCCATTACAGGATAGGTGGTTTTCACATGATAAGAAAGGTCAGAATCCACATCTGTCATGGTCTGTTGTGGACACAGCTACACTTACATCTCTTTTGTGCTGCATTTCAGGATCACAAAATTACACCAATTTATACCCTAACAGGAACCAAGACTTTCCCTTAACCATATAGCCACACCTAGCCCTATCAGATATCTTAATTGATAGCACAATGATGGGTGAATTTGTAAAGGAACAAAAAATGGGTTGGCTGTATGCAAGGCAAGTATCTCACTGCTGTACTATTGCTCCAGCCATGTGTGTGTGTGTGTGTGTGTGTGTGTGTGTGTATGTGTATAAATAATTTTAAGGTGAACTTCTAGCACTTCTCAAATAGTTATTACAATAAGATTTACTGTGCTGTATTGGGGTGTCCCTTATATACTGATGAGCTTCTTAGTTTGTAACAGGAAGTTTAAAACTTTGACCTACCCCACCCCACCTCCTGTTTCATTCCCTCCTGGCTGCCTCTGGCAATCACCAATATGCTCTCCCTATCTGTGAGCTAATTTCTTTGTTTGCATGCTTTGTTTTTGTGTTTAATACTCCAGTGCTCTGCAAAGTATCTGGGGATGCTCTAAGAACGCTTTTTCTGTCTTTCATGTCATCCCTGTACAAAAGTCTCTACTCTGGCAATTGCCATTCTGAAGTGAAAGGGCTTGAATCAGCTCTTTCATTGTGCTATCAATTAAGATATCTGATAGGGCTAGTCCGGGCTTAGAGTTTGCCCTCTCTAAGGCTTTGGAAAGTAGTGATTGCTATGCTCATTCCTGAGTCTCCGTGTCTGTCTAGTGTGGGTCAGGCAGAGACCCCCAGGAACTAAGACAATGTCTGAATAAACCAAGATTACAAACAGAATAGAGGGTGAGAACAGAAGCAAGCTCTGCATGGTTGCAGGATGGTATGAAGCTAGATTGTAGTCAGTGATAACTCTTTCTGGGGTTAGTTTCATAGATAGACAGACAGACAGACAGATAGACAGACAGACAGACAGGCAGGCAGGCAGGCAGACAGACAGACAGATAGACAGACAGACAGATAGATGCTACACCTGGTAATGCTCAGAGGTTACTTCTACTCTGCACTCAGGATTGGCTCTTGGTGGTGTTTTGGGGACCATGTGGGATGCCCAGGACAGAAGCTGGGTTAGCCAAGGGCAAGGCAAATTCCTTTACCTGCTGCACAATCACACCTGCCCTTCTGGTTTGATCTCTCAGTGGTAATGCTGACTAATAACTTACACCATGTTCAGCTCTCCCTGGAGTCTGTAAAATGGTGTGGGGTTAATTTTGCTATCTCAACATTCAAATAGCTCCAGAGCTTAGAATGCAGACTGGGGAATTTCATAGTTCAGCAAAATCATTAGCCCCAAAGAGTTTAGTAAATTTTTATATTCGGTTGTTTTCAAAGGAATTTGTAATCCAAAGAACCTGATTATGAGATTCAATGGAAGGACTTGAATTTCTATCATATTGTTGATTAATAGGGTTGCGGATAAAAGTTTTGTTTTGTTTTGTTAGGGTAACCAAACCATAATCTACATACTTATTCATGGGGTGTAGTCAAAACATGTGCTCAACCCTCCAATGTTCTGGGGTTTAATGAACATTGTAAATGATTTTATTCCTTTTATCACAATAAGGTGATAGGCAATACTGGTACGTGATAAATACAATATTTCCCAGAAATAGCATGGAATAGAATTTTTAATCAATTTCCCCACAGAGTAGACACATCTGCAAAGTTTTGGGATTCAGCCATTTGATTAAATAAACGCACACCATGTGTTTGTCTCCTGTCCTTACGCAAAAATCTGACCTGTTGCTTTCTTAAATTGACCCTCAATTCTGAAAAAATGACTTCTGCTTTGTTGCTCATTTGCTATACTTCTGACTCAGAGAACATTATGTTTACCCAATGTGGCCAAATTAATTTTCATTATCAAAGCTCTCTACCCATCAAAGTTCAATTCATACCACCCAGCTGCCCCCTGAATACCAGTCAAAGGTAGATTCTTTGTATTAGAAGGAATTTTAAAACATTCATGTGTACATTCTCAAATGACTCTGTACCTATTGTGGGTCTGTTTCGCAAAGTTAAGAACTAAGTGTTGTTTGTTTTCATTTTCTCTAGAATATAATGAAGCGTCTGGCTTATGTAGGAAATCAAGATATCTTTTCTAGGTCTTCTAAAATGAAAAACAAAATCTGTTATTATTAGGAGAGACCTGACTCTTCAACTGAAAAACTATTTTCAAAAATTGTCACATGTATATTTTCAACAACTGACAGCTATGATGTTAATGCATGTTGTTCTAGTACACAGTGAATAATCATACCTTTACACTAGTGGTTCTTAAAGTAATTGATTAGCCAAGAGCTGTATCGGGACTGTGGACTGGACAAGCCAAATAGAGATTTGTGAGATGCTAACAAACAAACAAACAAACAAAAAAGCAAACCAAACTGGGGTAAAGAATCTAACTGACTTCTCACAGAGAACACAAAGGGGGTTGTAAATATTTGGTCAAATGGTGGTTTGGAAAACTCTATCCAGGGAAGAGAAATCCAAGTATGGAGATATAGCAGAGACTGAGAAAATTGGGAAATGAAAGATGATGGATTTAGCAAATGGCAGAAAAATGGTGAATAATTACAATGTTTTCATATAGCACCATGAGAGGGCTGGAGCAACAGTGCAGAGGGTAGGGGGCACTTGCCTTGCATGTGGTTGACCAGGCTTTCATCCCAAGCGACCCGTATGATCCCCTGAGCCCCACCAGAAGTGATCCTTGAGCACAGAGCCAGGAATAAGCCATTAGCACCGCTGGGTGGCTCAAAAAACAAAACCATAATAAAAACAGATGACAGTGCAGAAATAAATCTCTTTGCTGTTCTTTCCCACGTAACCACAAGCAAAAGTTCTTCACTGGATGTAATGTATATTATTTCATTAATTCAACAGAAGATTGGGTTAGGTAATAGAACACTTTCCAAAAACTTAAAAGAAATTGTTAACCGTTTGGTTTGAAGGGATATGGTGCAACCAAACATATAAACATTAAAAAAAAATGAAAACTATGCTTTGCCCTTTCACTGTAAACTTTGCTATTGTCCTAATGAAGGATTTAAAGATGATTCAGTTACTTAAAATGTCAAGTGGTGTTAACTCAAAATTACTGGCACGGAGACTGTGTCATCTACTACATGCGTCTGTAACTTGCAAACACACACCTGTGCACGCAGACACGTGCGCAGGCACTCATTCCTGCCCCAGGAATTCTTGTGGCATGCTCAGATTCAACAGATCCATGCCATTAGGTTGGATGCAGAAATGCTCCAAGAGACAGTCCTTCACCTCGAGAAGCCTTTGAGTGAGGCAGCATCCCAGGACCATTTGGTGTTCGGGAAGTAGCATTGCAGTCCATAAAAGAGTAAAGCCAAGAAAAAATATCTTTCCATCAGTGAAAGAAAATAGCTAATTAAGTTTTGGGAATGCGTACCATATGACAGTGTGTGACTGCTAACAAGAACGAGGCGAAACATTATGTACTAACATAGAAAACCCTCCAGGATCTATTGTGATAAAAGAAAGTCATAAAAGAGAACACGTAGGATGACAGCAACTGAAATTTGTTTCAGACAGGCTGTTTTTCCAGATAGTTTCACTTCTTGTCACTTGCTGTTGATTGCCATGTTTCGTTCATTCTTACAATTATTATTATTATTATCTACTAGGAAACTGCATACTTAAAGTTTTGTTTGTTTTATGTTACCTGTACTTTTTCTTGGGAATGCCAATTTAAGCTCCCCTTTTTTTTTCTTTGCTTTTTTGGGTCATACCCAGCAGTGCTCAAATCTCAGGAATTACTCCTGGCTCGGGTCTCAGGAATTACTCCTGGAGGTGCTTGGGGGACCATATGGGATGTCAGGGATTGAACCTAGGTGGGTCACATACAAGGCAAAACCCCTACCTTCTGGGCTGTGGCTCTGGCCCCCACATTCCCTTGTTTTATTGTCAACATGCAGTATATTCTTGACACACAGTTACCCTCAGTGAATTGGATGAGCAAATGAGTGGGTAGTTAAATGGAATACTGAGCATATGCCTCACATTTGCAAATATGTCCACCTATCTAGCTAAAAATTGGAAAAATAATCAGTTATGTGTTAATTCTCCATAAAGGGACATTTTTACAGCCTATCCCATTTCTGTGAACTTTTACACTGAGTCTGTAGGCATGAATTGCTTATTTAAATGACTTAATTGGAATTTGTAGTTTGACATCCACGAAAACTGTTGTATGAGTTTAAAAGCTCTCTAGATCCAAATACTACATATGAAAGGCGTAAGAAAAATCACCAGGATATAGTGTACTTGTATACTGATATATTTTTGCAATAGAGACTATGTAAAATAATGATATATCAATGGTTTACAATATTCTGGAATTTCAGAATTTAGCTTCACTCCTTTCTATGGCTATAACTGTCACTAAGTTCCAGACCCTTCCCACCACCAAAAATCTTTCTGCTCCTCTCCCCAACCCTCCCCTCAGCACTTCCCTTCTCTCTCTGCTAACCACCAAAGTGCTTGTGAGTATAGGGAAATGTTTTGTTGTTTTGTTTCTTAATGCTCTCACTTGAGTAAACTGCTATCTTTCATCTAGATAGCAGATGAGGATAGCAGATCTCTTCATCTGCCATCTTTCACAGCCTTACTAAATCAGCTAAATCAGCTAGGGACGAGGGACGATATTATTTATTTTTGGGGGAAGGGACCACATCCTAAGATGCTCAGAGGTTAAGCCTGGCTCTGCACGCAGGAATCACTCCTGTTGGTGCATAGAGAACCATGGGGGATGCTGGGGACCAAACCCAGGTCGGCTGTGCGAGCCAAGTGCTGTACCTTCTGTGCTATCTCTGCAGCTCCACACTCTTATTTTTCAAGACTCCTTATTCATAGTTCCAGGAGATAATGCAAACAAACAAACAAACAAACAAACAAAGCTGATTTCTTGATGTGGGGATGGAAGAAGAATGAAGAAAATGTTTAATTATCTTTTCTTTTTCTTTTTTGCTCAGGGTTATAACTTGTGATTGCCTAGGAGTTACACTTTATTCCTAGCTCTGTGTTCAGGGGTGGCCCCTGGTGGGATCTGGAGAAGTAGGGTGCCAGGGATGGAATTCAGGCCCCACACATGCAAAGCCTGGATTCAGCTGATCAAACTCTCTCTCCAGTCCTATTTTTTTAAAAATATTTTAT
The DNA here is from genome assembly GCA_021461705.1 of Cryptotis parvus. NCBI lineage: Eukaryota > Metazoa > Chordata > Mammalia > Eulipotyphla > Soricidae > Cryptotis > Cryptotis parvus. Next base: position 162,864 of record JAJIBD010001222.1, read on the forward strand.
TATGCCACCATGAGATATACAATTACAAAGATGTTCATAAGATGTTCATATTCCATATAAGTATTCTGGTCTTATTACAAAGGATCCTTGGGAAAATGAGTTAATACCAGGCTTATGCAACGGGGTTAAAGGGTTTCCATAGAGGTCTTGGGATTATACTGAGATATGTTTCTCTAGGTCCTATTTTTTTTTATAAAACAGAATTTGGAAGTGCAAAGTGAGTGTGTTTAGGCCACACTGGTGTGCTCAGTGCTTATTTTTCTGATTCTGTCCCTGGTGGGACTTGAGGGGAGCATATGTGTTGCTGGGGGGTTTAAACCAGGTCAACTGCATGCAGGCAAGGTGAGTGTCGCAAACCCTATCTCTGGTCCATGCTTCCACTGCTGTGCAGATGAAACAATCTCTGCCCGAACTACAGCTCATGCATTGCCAGGCGCCACTCAAAGTGCCACAGACAAGACACATTCCTGGTCAAGGGAACGTGTTTCTGTCTGGGGCAACGGAAATTCTGACACTTGACAGTGGTGGTTGCTGTCCAACCTTATTACTGTCCTAAGTGTCTCTTAATCGTACATGCAAATGTTTTATTGTTGCAGGGGCTACAGTCTTTGGTGAGCAGAGGTTTATGGCCACCACCAGTGGTTCTCAGGTCCTTTGGGAGACACCTAGCTCTCATCTGAGGGTGTGGGATCCATAGGGCACCAGGGATCCAACCACAGAAATGTGTTCCACCACTTCAATCACTTTAATTCCTGACCTGGAATCAAGCACATAAAATGGTAGCTGTTATGTGTATTTTCTCTCAGTTTCAAAAAAATATTTGAGTAAGTGAGACTCTAAAAGGATGCACACACAAGTTCTCTCCCACTTTATGTTCTCAAAATGTTTGTTTGAGTGGCTGGAGTTGTAGAACAATGCCTAAGGCACTTGCATTGCATGTGACTGATCCAAATGTGATTCCTGGTGCCACATTTGGTTCCCTGAGCCTCACCAAGAGTGATCCCTGAGCGTAGAGCCAGGAAAAACTGCCAAGTACAGCCACCAAACTCAGATCCAAACAAAACAAAACCAAAAATACACAAAGTTTCATTTGAAAACTCAAGAGGACTTTTTTGACTTTTGTTTTGAGGCCACACATGATGGTGCTCAGGTCCTACTTCATAGCTCTGTGCTCAGGGGACCACATGGGGTGCCAGGGATCAAACCCAGATCAGCTGTATTACAGGCAAGTATCATCATCATCCCCTGTACTATCTCTCTGACCCTCAAGAAGATTTTTTTAAATTGTGGTAGTGGTATTGGGATCTCACAGTGACACCAAGACCACATCTGATAGGACATGGGGCTGGAGACTAAAAGCCAGAGTGTACACACTCCAGATTGGCTCTACCTGAGCTACCTCTCCAATGCTCAAAAGGAATTAAAGAGGTTTTTTGGGTCACAGCCAGTGATGGTCAGGGATTACACCTGGCTCTACACTCAGGGATTACTCCTGGCAGTGCTCAGGGGACCATATGAGTTGCCGGAAGTGGAATCCAGGTCAGCCCCATGCCAGGCAAACACCCTCCCCCACTGTACTATTACTCCATCCCCAAAGTTTTTGATTGGTGGTGGGGTTAATAAAATAAAATCTTTTTTATTTTCCCTTCTGTTTTCTCTTTGGCTTTTTTTGGGCCACGCACACAGCTGTATCGTGGGGATTAGTCCTGGCTTGCACCAGGGATCAAAACTGGGTCTAACACAAGGAAATGCAGAGATTGGGTCATCCTTAGTAGTGCTGGAGTACCATATGGTACAGGCCTTCTGCATACAAAACATGTGCTTGAGCTTGGTGAGCTCTCCTCCTCCAGAGGACTTTCACAAAGACATACAGTGAATCAAACACCGCAGGAACCCTGCTATTTATTGGAGTAGGTTTGTGTTGCAGAACAGAGGAGCCCTTTGTGGTTCTTGTTGTGGACATGGAGTTTTCAGGAATGGTCAGCAGACAGGACACTGAATGGGATGAGATGCAATACAGGGAATACAGAGGAGTAGTTTTCCTTGGGCAATGCTTAGGGCAGGCACTCTCACCTCTTTTATTCAATATAGTACTGGAAGTACTTGCCATAGCAATCAGAGAAGAAAAGGACATCAAGGGCATCCAGATAGGCAAGGAAGAAGTCAATGCTTAGGGCAGGGTAGGCTGCTGTCTGTGTATTTGAAATGCAAGTTTGATCTGGACCCAAATAGGCTGGAACTTGACAATGCATGGGGCGGTGGGGAGGAGCTAGCTTGAGTCTCTTTAAGTAACCCCTATTGATTTCTAATACAAAAGGGGATTGTGTTTATGGGGTACTTGACCTTTCTGGCTGTAAACTACAGAACTCTCTGGTTGTATGACATGTCAGTCTCTTGAACTGGCTAAGTATAAACAAGTCAATATGGGCTGGAAGAAAGCCGCACAGAGCAACAGTCTCCAGTGTTTGGTCAGGCTTGCTCTGGGGTCCGCAGTCAGGCTTGCAGTTTTGAGTCCTGGCAAGGTCCACCTCTGAAAAGCACTCCCTGCTGTGGCCCCTCACCACCCGTTCTGCATTCCACTTTCTTCTCACCCGTCCAAATGGAAATCGATCCCTGGCAAAAAACTGCCAGAGTTCTGGGTTCTGTGGTGAGTTCTAGGCGGTCTGCATGCTAGATCTATTGGCAGGGATGCAAGTCAAGCTTGAGAGGTTGTGAGAGATTGGCTGTGACCCAGCCCCTCTGGTTTTTGCCACAAAGCCCTAATCTCTCACATACAAACTGAGGCAGGAACGCCTGGCAGGGTAAAACCAGCTAGGGACAGGGGAGTCAGAGAGCAGGTTCATGAAGAAAGCATCCCCACCCCCCACCCCACCAAGAACTTGAGTCAGACCCATTTCTTTTTTTTTTTTTTTTTTTTTTTCTTTTTTTTTTTTTTTTTTTAAGTATTTTATTATACCACCGTGAGATATACAAATAAAAAGATATACAATTAAAAAGTTCATGTTTGGGTTTTGGTCATACAGTGTTTCAGCACCCGTCCCTCCACCAGTGCCCATCTCCCACCACCAACATCCCCGGTTCCCTCCCCTTCCCCAGCCCTGCTCCATGGCAGGTTCTTTATTTCTTTTCCCTTTCTCTCTCTCTTTCTCTTTTCCTTCCCTTCCAGACTATGGATTACAGAACATACATTAAAAGGTTGTCATTTGTATCCTTTTGCCTCTATTTAATGCTCAGTTCTAGGTTGGCATTAGTACCCTCGACTATTGTTAGCCCCCTGTTCCATTTTCTGTCTTACCTAAACTCTGACTCCCACACGCTTGTGATAATCTCCACCTTTGACAAGACCTCCTGATATATGTTTCACTTGACCTTGGATATTGGTATCATAATATGTACATATATATTTATGCCATGCAAATAAATGCAGTCATTCTGTATCTGTCTCTCTCCTTCTGGCTAATTTCACTCAACATAATCTTCTCCATGTCCATCCATTTATAGGCAAATTTTATAACTTCATTTTTCCTAACAGCTGCATAGTATTCCATTGTGTAGATGTACCAAAGCTTCTTTATCCAGTCATCGATTTTCGGGCACTCTGGTTGCTTCCAGATTCTGGCTATTGTGAATAATGCTGCTATGAACATAAAAGTAGGGATGGTGTTTCCGCTGCGTATTTTTGGTTTCCCAGAGTAGATTCCCAGGAGTGGTATGGCTGGGTCAAATGGGAGTTCAATTTCTAGTCTTTGGAGGAAAGTCCATATTGTTTTCCAGAAAGGCTGTACCAGCCGGCATTCCCACCAACAATGGATGAGTGTCCCCTTTTCCCCACATCCACGCCAGCACTTGTTGTTCTTGCTCTTTTGAATATGTGCCAGTCTCTGTGGTGTAAAGTGGTATCTCATTGTTGTTTTGATTTGCATCTCTCTGATAATTAGTGATGATGAGCATTTTTTCATATGTTTTTTGGCCATTCGAATTTCTTCCTTGCTGAAGTTTCTGTTCATTTCTTGTCCCCATTTTTTGATGGGGTTGTTTGTTTTCTTCTTGTAAAGTTCTACCAGTGCCTGATATATCCTGGATATTAACCCCCTTATCAGATGGGTATTGGGTGAATATTCTTTCCCATTCTGTGGACTGCTTTTGTATCTTAGTCACTGTTTCTTTTGAGGTGCAGAAGCTTTTCAGTTTCATGTAGTCCCATATGTTTATCTTTTCTTCTAGTTGCTTTGTTAGTGATGTTTCACCTTTGAAGATGCCTTTAGCTTCAATGTCGTGGAGGGTTTTTCCTATATTTTCTTCAATGTACTTTATGGATTCAAGTCTGATATTGAGATCTTTAGTCCATTTTGATCTGATTTTTGTGCATGGTGTTAGACACAGGTCCAAATTCATTTTTTTACACGTTGCTGCCCAGTTTTCCCAACACCACTTGTTGAAGAGGCTTTCCTTACTCCATTTTAGACTCATTGCACCTTTATCAAAGATTAAATGATCATGTGTTTGAGGTTGGGTGTCAGGATACTCTATTCTATTCCATAGGTCCACAGGTCTGTTTTTATTCCAATACCATGCTGTTTTAATTACTACTGCCTTGTAGTACAGTTTGAAGTTGGGAAAGGTGATGCCTCCCATCTTCTTTTTCCCGAGGATTGCTTTAGCTATCCTTGGGGGGTTTATTGTTCCATACAAATTTCAGGAGCGTTTGGTCAATTTCTTTGAAGAATGTCATCGGTATCCTTATACAGACCCATTTCTGAGGAGGCACTTTTCTTAGTATGTACCATGATGGCAGATTCCATGAGAAAGAAGTGGCAAGGACTACCCATGCTTTGCAAAACAAAAGTCTGAATTTCATTATTCCTAACAAATTAGGCCTGGCTGCTGATTCTCCTAGCCTGAGGGAGACAGTCATCATTTATGGATGTATCATCCTCCTTTAACTCACTACTGAATCTTTTTATTTTCCCCTTCTTTTTTTTCTTCTTGCTTTTTTGGGCCACGCACACAGCTGTATGCGTGGGGATTAGTCCTGGCTTGCACCAGGGATCGAAACTGGGTCTAACACAAGGAAAGCAAAAGCCCTACCTGTTGCATCTTCTCTGTGGCCCCATCTCCAGAGATGTAACCTTGGGAATCTCTGATACCATTTTGCAATTCAGGGGGGATTCCGCCCCAGGCTCTAAGAGAGTAGGTCTCCTTGATTTGGGACAGGAGTTCCTGACAGCAACAACTTGGGGCCCAGGAGGTAGTGGTGACAGGTGATCTGTCCCTTTGAGGTCACTAAATTATCCTGTCACTAAAGCCTCATGATCAATCATTGTGTGAGAGCAATTCTAGTTAATCCCTTTCAGCCTCAGTCTAGTAACACAAACTTTTATTTCTACTGTCTTGCTTGGTAGTTCACTTTCTTTTGTTGTTGTTGTGTTTGGGGGGTCACATCCAGCAGTACTCAGGGGTCACCCTAGGCTATGCACTCAGGAATCAATCCTGGAGAGGCTGGGGGAACCTATAGAATACTGGGGATCAAATCTGAGTTGACCACATGCAAGACAAGACAAGCACCGTACCCCACCAGACTATCTGGCCCCTTGGTGGTTTACTTCTTTTTTTCTTTTTTGCTTTTTTGGGTCATACCCAGTGATGCTCAGGGGTTACCTCCTGGCTCTCACTCAGGAATTTCTCCCTGGTGGTGCTCGGGGGACCATATGGGATGCCGGAGATCGAACCTGGGCTGGCATAGGCTGGCCGCGTGCAAGGCAAATGCCCTACCCACTGGGCTATCGTTCCGGCCCTTGGTATTTTTACTTTTTAAAAAATTATCTATCTATCTATCTATCTATCTATCTATCTATCTATCTATCTATCTATCTATCTATCTATCTATCTATCTATCTATCTATCTATCTATCTATCTATCTATCTATCTATCTATCTATCTATCTATCTATCTATCTATCTATCTATCTATCTATCTATCTATCTATCTAAAATGCACGAGATGAGAGCCTACTACAGAGATTATACCGCCCACATGGCAGAGCCTGGAAAGCTACCCATGTTGTATTTGTACTTTATGCCAAAAACCAATAACAATTATAGATCTCATTCCCATGACCTGAGGGAACGGTTTGAGGTTCTTCACATCCTGGAGTGAGCAAATGCTCTTTGTCTACACTAGCACGAGACAGGACGTATGGAGGTGTTACTGGTGCCCACTCGAGCAAATTGATGAACAATGGGAAGACAAGTGATACAAGTGATCTGTCTGTCTGTCTGTCTGTCTGTCTGTCTGTCTGTCTGTCTGTCTGTCTATCTTGGCAGTTTAAATCTTTAAACGATGCTGAAAATGTTTTTTGTTGTCATGGCACTTTTGTTTAAATAGCTTGGTGATGGTTTCTCAGTTCAGGTGGTCTTTACCTCACCTCCTTTCTAAGCTTTGTCGGCGGAGTGCTTGTTACTGCTGTTACCATTGGATATGCTTTCCCAGGAGCCCCATTTTCTCTTCACAGTCACTACAGCAGGAGGGTTCCCTGAGTTGGATCCGTCTGATTCAACTAGAGCCACCTTCTGCCATGTCTGCTTTGAAAACGTCTCTTCATTTCTCACAGCTCTACCAGACAGGAAGTTGCCCATAGCAGCTCCCCTATGCCCCATCTGCTGGCTCAACTCTTTACCCATTTTTAGGGACCTCCCTCTGGGAAGAGTGTGAGGCAGAAAGGAACTTCCTTGACTGTTCAGAAGAAGTGGTCAGTCCTTTGGGCAGGTGGCCTAGAGGGATAATGAAGACATTGAGGAGACTTAAAAGGCCTTCCAATGTGATTTCATTCCACTGTCCACAGTCTGAGGGCAAACCCTGTCAGTTTTCAGCATGTTTCAGAATTGCAAAGACTGTGTCAGGCCCCCTGAGCACATGCCTTCCTGGACTGATCGTAGGAACCCCCTTCAGTTCCTGCCTGTTGCCCTCTGACCCGAGAATGTCCTACTCAGCTTTCTCGACATTTTCTTGAGGTTGCTCGTCTTCTCTGGAGTGCTGTGCCCCACTACAAGTCTTTCCTGAGAGGAAATGAGGAGTGAGGAAAGCGGCCATGGCTCTCTGCCTTTCTTTCAACAGGCGTCTGTGGCCACTTGTTCAGGAGGGCAAGCTCTTTGTGTGTGCCTCTGCTTCCGCTGTCTTGTTTTCTTTGGAAGAGTGTAAGTTGTCATTTAACAAATAACGGTAGTCACTGGCCAGAACGTCTCAGTGATATCCAAGGTCACCCACATACTCTGACTTAGTAATGTAAATTCTTTTGTGTTGCCTGGCTTTGTAGGAAAGATGCCTCTCACGACGCAGTAGGACATGGCACAGTTTATTCTAACGATTTTTTTTTTTTTTTGCTTTTTGGGTCACACCGGCAATGTTCAGGGGTATCTCCTGGCTCTGCACTCAGGAATTACCCCGGCGGTGCTCGGGGACCATATGGGATTCCGGAGATCGAACCCGGACCGGCTTGGGCCGGTCGCGTGCAAGGCAACGCCTCTACCCACTGGGCTATCGCTCCGCCCCTATTCTAACGATTTTTAAACTTGGTCTCTCTGTCCAAGGCCTTCCTCTACAAACAACTGATTTTTTATTCTCTCTCAGGCTGCAGCGATGATATATATTTTTTCCATTTCAGTTTTGGAACAACCAATGAGGCAAGTGTGATCACTTTTGTTATGTGTAATCTGTACTTAGAAGTTGTAAAAACAAATAATTAAATGACAGAAAGAATTGGAATTTTTGCCAGTTTTCAGTGTTAGAATATATTGCATTGGCATCAGGATTTCCTGCCTCAGGTAGGTCACTGTGCATGAAACTTTGTAGACTATATAAGAGATCACCTCTGAGAATTAGGAATTCCTTTTCAGAAGGTTATGAAAGTTGTAAAGGCTGAATAAAGGGAAGAGAGGGGCAAGATGGGAGGATAACTGACAGTTCAGTACAGTTAAACTCAATAAATGCTAGTAGTGTATTAAAACAAAATTTACAAAGATTTCATGAAATTATGTAATGGGGCCTGGGGAGGTAGCTCTGGAGTAGGGTTCCTGCCCTCTCATACACAAGATGGGGTTTAATTTGTGATACCACTAGACTACCACCACACCCCACCATTGTGCATGGACCATGGAGCCCCTCCCTGCAGCCTTATTCCCCCCCTCTCACCCATATACCTGATTTTCTTTTAAAAAATGATTTAAGATTTTTTTTGGTAATCTTTTGGCCCTCAGAACTGTGGTCAGAGAAAGCAGAAGATAATTTTATTATATTTAGAGTGGTTTTATATGTGAATGTATTTAATTAGCCCCTCTTCACCTTGCAAACCAATTCTGACAACTCATTGGCCAATTTTTTGTGTAAATGAAGAGAGTTAGAAGGTAGCATTTACTAAGCAATGACCTGGGCCAGCTTGCTTAAAGTCTCAGGGAGACTTTACTGCATCCCCTGTGTAGCCAGCATCATCCCAATTTTATTAGCAAGAAAATAGAGACTCTGAGAATAAGGGATAAGCGGCCCCTGAAGGTGTTGTCTGGATTCAAGCATCTCATGAGCTTCTCTCCTTGGCATCAGCTGCCTCATCTTCCTTCCAGCCCCAGAATGGCCATGAACTCTCAAACCCGGTTCCTCTCTCTCCTAGTCCAAGTAGGGTCATGAGCTCTCAAACCTGGTTCATCTCTCTTTAACTCACTTCCACCACCTAGAATCTCAACTAAAGTCTAATTTACTTGTTCCTGAGAACCATCAGATATCTGAAGGTAAGATTTCATAAAAGAGATTGTGCAATTAACTTGGAAAATATGGAACTTAAAACCACAGCTCACCTGAGTTTTTGGGTACAGGGTTTCTTTGGGTCTCCTCTATACTGATATTAATTCTGAATTTCTAAAGGGTGGTATTACAAGCATGTTTCATAGGCTCTTATTTGTTTATGGACCCCTCCTCCTTTCATTTCAGTAGAATATTTCAAGGGATTAATTTTCTATGAAACTGCATGTCTTCATAGTATGTCAATCTTGGGTAAACCTTCAGGACTAAATTTTCTCTTCTACAACAAGACTAAAGATATTCTAAAGGCTCTCTTAACTTAAAAAACTGATTATTTTTCCACCTATCTCCATCAATTAAACAAAGCTGCTATGATTTTCTAAAAACCATTAATTAATTTATGAAACAATTACTGACTACCATAAATTCTACTAGATTATGAGGATAGGATGGGTGCTGCAACATTGTATGACTAAAACTCAATCATGAACAGCTTTGTAAATGTCTATCTCAGGGTGCTATAATAAAAATAAATAAATAAATATAAACAACAACAACTTTCAAAAAAGACAAAAGATACAAAGATTTAGATTGAGCATATGGTAGAAAGATAACACTTTTAGTAGAGACTGTCAGAAACAGGTATATATAATATAGCACATGTGACAGAGAAAACAACTCAGTAAGAGACTAGAAACGTCCACAGAGGCACTTGCAGAGTTGGGAAGGTTTTCTGAAGTGAGACCCCCCCATCTTGTTCGGGGTATTCCCCCCATCTGGTTCAGGGTATAGATATACCTAATACGGGTAGGTACTACTTGAAGGGAAGGTACTCCGGGCAGTGGAGATACAGAACTTAGAAAAGGCTCAGGGCACTGCAGTAACCCTGCAAAAGTCTGGCATTTGCAAGAATGTCAAATTCAAGGCTGGGGGAGGGTGAGCAAGGAGTTAGAGAAGCAGACAGGGCCAGTTGTTGAGAACCTTGTTCATCAGATGTTTGAACTTGGTCTTGAGCACCAGAGAATCTATGGAAGACCCGGACAAGGTCAGAGCTGAACTGTGTACATCTGTGTAAAAGGCAGATACAAAGAGCAAAAAAAAACAAGGTGGGAAGACCAGCCAGGAGATCAGGCAGATGTCCAGGGAGAGATCATGAGCACCTGAAGCAAGGAAGCAGAGAGAAAGAGTCACCTAAGAAATACTTGGTATTTAGTAGGTATCTGGTGATTTACTGAGGAGCAGGGCAGAGGAGATATCGTCATCTTCTCTTCTGGCTGATAAAGGATAGGATGGCAATGCCTGAGTAAGGGGTTGCCTTCCTGAGGGTCACAGCGTGAAGTCAGCTCTGGACCTGCTCAGTGGAAGGTTTTTCTAAGGCATCTGTAGAGATCTTAAAATTGGAGCTCTTAAGTCCTAACCCTTTTCTGTGCATCAAACTTAAATGGAGATTTCATTTTTGAGTAGAGGATTCACATCTAAGGGATTTGATTTCTGACGTAGGTTTCCAAAATATTACAAGTAAATGGTTAATTTATTTTTATTGTCTGTTATAACAGTGAATTAAAATTGTAAAATTTAATTAAATTTTATGTGATCCCAGAATTACAAGGCGGGAAAAGATAGTATTTATTCTGACAGACTGAAGCCTCATTTCAAAATATATCTTTGGTTGAAAAAAATTAATATACAACCATTAACTAATTAAAAAAATTAATTATAACATTGTTTGAAAATTCTGCTTAGGGGGGTGAAAAGCCTACATGCCATTATAAACCATCTAGAGCAGGGATTGGAAATTTCTTTTTTGCCAAATCACTGAGATTGGCAAAGATCAAGTAAAAGATTAGGACTCTACATAGAAATTCATATAGACTGGCTGGGAGAGGGTCATTTTAAACTTTGAAAGCTTTGCAATAACTCAGCCAGTGAATCAACCTCTTGCTGTCAGCATGAAACAGAGCATTTTGTAAGTGGCCCTGACATTCTGGCTGTGCTATGGAACACCAATTCTAGTGGTATCTTTCTAGAAATGTGGTCTCCATAAAGAAGTAGGTTCTAGGCTTGGGCGATTGCTAGGTGCAAAAGCACACATTCAAGGACCTGGCTTTGATCTCTCTCACTGCATGACCCCCACACCACTGGGAAAACTTCCCCTGGTAAAGAGAAAAGAGGCTGCCCTAGTCCTCATTTGAGATTGTGGTGACAGCAAGAGTCCCATAGGCTGAGTCCCAGCTTTACCAGCAACTGGCTCTTACTACTTAGAAATAGGAGTTACCAGGGAAAAGGGGGACAATGAGAAAGAGAAACATAGGTAGAAATCTCTTACCCGGCTCTTGTTGTATTTGGTGGTTGTTTTTGAACCAGGTTATCTGAGGCTCAGGTACCCGTTAGCCTGACAGTGTAAGGTAGTGGAGCTGCTGACAGACACGGAGTGGTCGCTCAGGTTTCTCAGGAGGTAGGGAGCTTCCTGATCTAGTGAATAAAGAAAGGGAGCCGTTAATACTTGTCCACGTTATTCTATTATCCTACATGCATTGCAACATCTTAAACATAAAAACAGCAAGACTTGACTAGAAGAGTTCATTCATATTTTGTTCCCCCAAATTTCTCTTTCCTGAATGCCCTTTTCTCTTTTCTTAATAACCTTTATTAAGTGGCTACAACAAATCAAGCTTTGTTAAAAACAGGAAAATCAAGGTTGGGATTGGACAGGCTTCTATATCAACTTGCTTTCTTTTTTTTTTTTCTTTTTTGACTTTGAGAAAATCTTTTCTACAACCATAAGCATGATTTGATATTTTTAGTACTTTAAGTAAAGACCAAAATTCTGTACCTAGGTTTATAATGAATTTTTTACAAAAAATATCTGGCGCTCCCAGTGACCAGCGAAGATGATTCTGCATAATTACTGATGTTTGTGGGAGCATGTGTGTGTTGCTCAGCTGTCAGTGACCCACATTGTAAGGCAGAAGACCAAACAGGAGAATTTCTTGAAATTTGAAAGCTTTATTGATTCTTTCCTTCTCCCACCCTCTTCCCGATGCAAGCACCCAAAGAATTAATTCAGGGAGGCAGAGGCACAGATTTGAAGTTTTTGCACTATATAATAGTACAAATATTGTATTTTATATTATTTTCTCTTAAAACATACAAATATGATACAATACAATTTATTTTAATAAAATGCCAACCAATATAGTACAACAAAATGAATTTCATACATTAGGATGCAATACATTACAACATGAAACTCCCACATAGGAATCAGGGTACCCCCCCAAGGCGCCCACGAGTCAATGTCTCTAAGTGAAGTAGTCAGTCCTGCTGATGTGTTAACATTCTAGGAAGGCGGGTGCTGGGTGGGCAGCTCAAGCTTCCATGGTAAAAAAGACTGAAAAACAACTAATGTCTCTCCCACCTTCCCCAAATCATCCTTTCCCCGCTTGTGGCAAATTCTGGAACAGAAATCAGAAGAGTTTTGGCATCACTTACGCATTCTGCGTCACTGGTTTCAATTATACAGTATACGCCTCTCTCTGACCAGTTTTGATTTTCTCATCTTAGTGTACTAACACTCTGAAAGCAGCTTAGGAAAAGCGCTAAGAGATGACACATGGCCAAGGCTTTGACTCCAGGTCCCTGCAGGATTCTGCCGAGTCCCAAAACCTTTCTCTGTTTATTCCTGCAGGGAAACTCTCAGGATTAGCATTCATGACAGCAATTTAGAAATCTCAAGTTCAAAAGTATATCGTTCACATAAACTTTTATCACATGTTGACACAGGCTAGAATATGGCAGGGTTACTCTGTTAGGAGACACAGAATTTGATTTCCATAGCTTATGAGACTCTTTACTTGATACAACATGGAATCTGAAGGCAAAAGAGTATTGAAGGCAGTGCTCTGATGCAAAACTCTTCAAACAGTGTGGCATAGACACAGCACAGTGATCCCTGGCCCTGTTGGCTGCACCTTTCCTGGCCTATTTTGCCCCCTGAAGCAGAACCACTTCCAGTATTTCTGCATTTACGTTCTGCACAAGCTGTCAAAGCTCTTGTCCTACTTAAAAATGCAGCATGAGTCACAACTCTCCATGTTCCAATTCTTACATGCTTGTTTGTTACAATTTTGACATTTTCCGCGGTAAAGACCTCAAACATATCAGTGAAATATAGCAACATAATAAATATCTGTCTCATTATTACTATTTATCATCCTCTACAGTAGAAAGTCAACTTAGACAAATCTTATTTAAGGCTCAGAGCTGGCTCACTGAATTAGACTTTTAATAGCTCCCCCACTAGCATATTTATCTTTGTGTTGCACACAGGCCTTATTATAACAAGGGAAGTCTCGAGATAGAGCTACAACACACATTATTCTCATAACTATAAACTATAACATCAGCACAGACAGGATTTGGACTTCCCTGATAGGTGCATTAGGAAACAATGCATTATATCGGAGATGTCTTTTCACTGGAGCATAAGCCATGAAGAACTCCCCAAAAACTTTGTCTGTACTACACAAACTTGACACAAGAGAAGCACACAGCACTGCGGAAATAAACACAGAGCTCTCGATTAAATGCGAGCAAGTCTGAAACATACAACGTTACGATTCTTTTTCTTGGTACCCATTTCTGAACAAAGTTCTCCAACTTGACAAGTCTCAGGTTTGGCTCTTCTCTAAATGACCAAACGACCAAAGACTAATCATGTTTTATTACTCTCCAATAGACATACAATAAGAATTATCAAGTTTGATGGTTTAAATAAGGAAAGGAACATCGAGCTCTAGTTTTCAAAAACTAGATTACTTGTTTGGAAATTACGGCTTTCTAGAACATAAAGTGGAGCCCATCCTCTTCAAACAGAGAAACGTCAGAACAATGGACGTTTCTGCGGCTCATCAGGAGCCAGAGGTATCTCTCCACTGGGCTCATGAACTTTTCAATGTTGCAGCCCCAAGATCTGCTAGACTCTTTGTTCCTTCCAAAAGGGAACCCAGGAACCAGACTTGTGTCCTCTATTTCCATTCCAGTCATTCTCTGATTAGATTCAATTAGCTGAGTCCTTGCTCTTCCCCTTCACTGCATGCCTACAAAATAACTAATAAAAACCCAAACCACTCAATCACTTCCTCTTTCTTATATTTTCTGGAAGGGATTAATTTTTGCAGTTGACAACTGCCCTCTGCTGAATAGATATTTTCCCATCTCCCACAAAAACTGAAACTTGAGGGGGAGAAAGGGACAGTCTCTGCATACCCAGTTCACCATTTTTAAAATTAACCCCCTCTTCTGCAGCCCACTTACTCTGTTAATTTTAATATAAAGTGAGGGCCCCAAATTCTGGGGTGCTGGGGCCCTTTTTCCTGAGAGAACACAGCGAAGTTATAAAGAACAAAGACACCAGGCCCAAAGAGAAATAGGTAAAATTTCAAGATACAATTGATTATTCTTTCCTTTGGACTGACAACTTCCAGGTTGCTAATTGTTTTCAGAGCATTTGGGACTTCATAAAACTGGCATTCTGGGGAAATTCTATTGTTTACTCTTTCATACTTGACAAAAGCAATTCCCACGTGAAAGACAAGTTTAGCCGTGGGACAGAGTCTGTTACCTAAAGAAGGAAACAGTCTGGTGTGTTCCCAAGCCTGAAAAGTTGTCATATTGTCACCTCCTATTGAACGGCCCAGCCGCTGTGTTCTTGGCTATGGCTATTTTGGTCCTTATAGTTTGTTTTCCAATCATTCATGCAAGTCAAATATGATCAATCATAAATGAAAGCAACAGAACAATGCATATGAAGTTGGTGAAAGAGTTACTTTCCTACTTTACCCTCAATACAAATTTTAAAGTGAGATTTCAGTCTCTCTTGATTTTTGAAGTGTTAAGAACTTCTAAAGATTAAATTCCTGCTTAAGTTTAGTTCACCCTTCTAAAAACTCAAATTTCAAAAAAAATCGTGCTAACATTTTTGTAGGGGGAAAATGAACTTCTAGATGACAAAGCTTAGAAGGATACACTAGGCTATTGCTTACAATAGCCTTGATTTCCTTGATAAATTACTTTTCTGATTATTTGTTATCAATTAAACATCATATAGCCAGGGGACAAATTATTTCAACTTGAGGCCTGAACCATATTCTCTTAGGGTGCTGTCAGTTCACTAGTGACCTAGAATTTTATGACCAAAGGGAAATGGGTTTATTTGTGGACTTGGTGATTTTTCTTAATGTGATAAAAGCTTTAACACCACTGAGTTACACCAATATCTTGCCCCACTGGAGTCCAGTTCAGTAACCCCAGTTGAAGATTACTGTGCTGAATGCTAAAACCAAAAGCATTTTCAAATAAATAAGCATTATCACTTGCTATCTGGGTGCTATTTACAAATCAAGAGCAGATGCAATAGTACAAACTAGAAGGAGGCAGAGTCCGACAGAGTCTGAAACTCAACTGAGGTGGAAAAACGGACTCATTTGCGCCCATCTTTGGCAGAAATCAGCATTTGTTGGAATGATTCAGTTTGTGCAGCTTTCAAAATTTAAAAATCAAAAGAAGTTGGCATCAAAGTGGAAGGAAAAGATCAGTCTCAAGTTGTTGTGTGTCAGGCAGGAGAAGACAGTGGAAAGCACGAAAGCAGAAAAGGCACTGCGGGATCTTCCAAATCTAAAGGCGCACCCAGCTGGCCCCAGGGAGCCTGGATCTGGGACTGGGGGTCTCGTTATTATTCCTATCATCTCCAAACTCATTTTGGGAGGAGCATCTCCTCTGAGCCGGAAAGTTAGCAACAGTGACAATAAATCAAGATGATATGAGACAACTGTTACTTTTTAAGGAGTCCTTTAATGTTTTACATTACTTTGTGTGGTACAATCATTCCTTGTGCTTTTAAATTTGGAGATCCGAGAGAAAACAACCTTTTTGCTGCAGTGCTCACCTCTAATGGCCACTTCTTTCTTCTGTAGGGTTTCTTCCCCCTGTGAATATGTTTCTGGCTCTGCAGGCATACGTGCCTGAGTCTTCCAGGGACACATTCTTGATGATAAGTTTGAGGGTAATGGAGTACTCGTTGGTGATGGCCATTTTTTGCTTGCTAATACTGTGATGTATTGTCCGGTTATTGACTGTTCGCAGCAAAATCCAAGTAATGTCTCTGTATAGGAACTTATTAACTGTGCAAGACAGCTTCAGGTCCCCTCCTTGCGCAGGCATGTTTTCCAAGTTAACATGAAATCCGTTTGGTACATCTATAAAAGAAGAAGAAAGAACTTCAGTTCGTAGAGAATCACAGTCTCATAATGAAATCATATCTCCTTATGGAACATCCAAAGCTTTCAAGAACTACTCCTGCTACATGCTCAGTCTCAGCATGGAAGGTGGGACATCTTTCTATGCTAGCGGAACTCCTCAAATACAGGAGGTGGGAACATGCTAAATCCATTCCATCAAAATTCGGATAGGAAATGCAAAACTGTTAGGGAAATGATGACATTCCTTATTTGCTCAAATCTGCTCTCTTCAAAATGGAATTTTTCTTTTAATCAGTTAGGATGATAACTATGTTCACCACATGTTAATACATACAGAACTCTTACTGAGAAATGAGAGCTTGGGATGGGAAGAAGAGGGAAGACATATATGAGCAATTTGTGCTAGATACCAAATACACTTTTATGCTCAAAGTTATCCCAAAGGAGCTGTGAGAAGAGGAAGTGTCAGGTCTTAGCAAGGAGTCTCAAAGTCTGAACTTGGAGGCTTTAGTGGATGCCACTTGAGTCCTAAGCATTTCGAGTCAATAGCAACCGCCTTCCCATTTCCCATGTGGTCAAATTCTCCTCAGTCTGCTATTCCCCGGACCTTCCCTGCTCTTGTCTGGCACTGGAGGGCAGAGAAGGGAAGCCCCTAGTCACCAGCTCCGGTCCCTTTTAGGGTGAGTATTCAATTCAGAACAAAAGTAAGCTCCTCTCCTGATACCACAACAAAGCTGGAAGAGTTGTCAGAGCCCAGAGGTGGGGAGTCCAGGAGACGGTGGCAGAGAATAATTTTAGAAATAAGATTTACTCTAATAAGCAGAGGGAAGCATTTACCACAGCAATAATGTCGTTAAAATCCACCCCTTCCCCACTCCCGCATCCATTTCCAGCTGCCAGTCTCCATGTCTCAAGTCTGTCTCCCCGTGCTATCTTGAACGCCCCTGTGAGCTTTCTCACCCCAAACCATGAGTTAGCTTTTGTGCTGAGAGTTCCTTAGTTTCATTTGGGATCATCTAACCAGATGATTCAAAAAACAACAAAAAACAAACAAACAAACAAACAAAAAACAACCACTAGCTATTGGCCCTGAACTGACCTGCTCTCAAAACCCTCCCCTTGCTTGATACTAGTGGCGGATCTGTATTTGAGCAAAGAATTTGGGCCAACATTTTACAAAGTACTTTGAAGATGAAAAGCTCTATGTTATTCTGTTATTATTATTATCCTTTGCACACAAAGCTCTAAAGAAACCTTTAAACCTTAAGGGGACAATAGCCCAAAATTAGATATCATATCAACTCTTTCCGAAATCTCACTTTGCTTGTTTTTCTGATTTTTCTGGGCTTTGGCTTTCTTATAAAGTGTCACGTCTGAAGAAATGCCAAAGTATTCATTTGAAACCCGGGAGCGGGTGGTAACACAGACTTAAGAAGCTGTCAATGGTTGGAGAGAGAGGAGATCAGTGGAGGTTTTCCTGCTTTTAAAATGAAAATCTTAGAATGTGCCAGAAGGTACAGAAGCAGCTGATGGTCATTTTTAACACAACAATAAGATGTCAGAAATAGTCCCTCTAGTTCAGCAGCTTTTTATATCTGGAACATTTTCCAAGCTTGGACGGTAACACATTAGCAATGAGCTTTTACACAGATCCAACAATAGGTGCAACATACAGTGGGTGCAATTAAATCGTTTCTGCAAAGACCCCAGAATTTCCAACCCTGTGGTCTCATCCTGGTCATTAGAACCCGGGCAAATTCAAGTAACACCATTGAGATCATGTAGAGAGTTTCTATTTACTTTAGTGATTTGAAACTTCCTGTGGAAATAGCTCACAGGTTTCCTGATGGAAGATTTTGTTTATCTTTGCCAAGCACCACCAGGAATCTCAAAATAAAATGCATTTAGTGACATTGGGAAGCCAGGGAGATAAGGGAGAGCTGTTCCTGTTTCACCACCAGTAATTGCTCACACACCCATGGTCATGCTGAGTGCCAGCAAAAGAGCAAACACACACACAGAGAAGAGCAAAGAACCACATGGGTTTTAAGGTATGTTTCTCACGTAAAGGACATGGCCACTGAAAGTAACTTGATGTGTGTTATTAAATAGCCTCTTCCAACTGATGCTCTAGCACTTGGGTCAATAAGCATAATCCCTTTGGTATTCTCTTTCAACCCATGGAAGATGATAAATAAAATGTCCCAAGCTAGTTAATGAATCCTGAGGGATTTCTTTCCATAATTCATGCTGATTTTTTTTCACTGAGTACAAAAACAGACCAAGAAAGAATCGCCTCTGAAGTCTGAAAGTGAAACAAGAAATATTCCCACACTTAAGTATCTGTTGCAGATTCTGTGCAATCCTCACCATAAACCATACCCATCCATTACTAACATAACACATTCATGGCATCTTACGAGCTACCATGATAAGAATAAATCCTTGGCCAGAGGATACACATAACCTTGGGTTAAGTGAAGGATTCATTTAGTATTATTCCCTAAGGTGCATATTTGGCATAGACCTCTTGACTTGATCAGATCAAATATGTGGATTGAGTTTAGACAGAGACAAGCAAAAGAAATGGAAAAAAAAAAGGAATCTCAATCTCAACTGTCAAATGAAAGAGAAACATTTCACTTTTATTGCAGAATGAATGCACATTTTTTTTTCATTTTTGGGTCTCACCCGGCAGTGCTCAGGGGTTTCTCCTGGCTCTGCACTCAGGAATAACTCCTGGCAGTGCTCGGGGACCATATGGGATGCCGGGTTTCGAACCTGGGCCAGCATGGGCCGGCTGTGGAATTGCACATTTTCAAAGCGTGAGACTCCTAGTAGGTTTTGCTGTCTTGAGTATATGCCACATCTAAGTGAATACCACAGTTTAGAGTTGAGGCAATGGAGGATTCTAATGGTCACAGCTAACTGGTTCTCATTGACTAGAAGGTGACATATCATTTAGAAGTTGTTATTGTATTGTAAGCAAGAGGTCTCATGATTAAATGAGTCTCGATAAGCATCCTGATCACAGTCCAATGAAAACAAACCATGAGACAGACTGTAGAAGCCGCAGAGTGATAGTCCAGTGGGGAGGGCACTTGCCTTTGCATGTGGCCAACCTGGCTTTCATCCCCAGCATCCCACATGGACTCCCAGCACCACCAGAAGTAATTCCTGAGTGTGGCCCCAAAACAAAAAAAAATAAAAGAGATGACTGTAGAACTGAGATTCCCAAAGAGGATGGGAACCCAGTGAAAAGGTGCAGGAGGCCAAAGCACTGGGCTGCGGGCCACTGATACTCTGGTGAGGTGTATCAGTGTGCGCCACACACATGAACAGCCTTATTTTTTTAGAAAAATGCTCAAAAGGGGATTCAAATCTAGATCTTTTGATTAAGAGCAGTTATATACTAGATATTTTAAAACTTTACCCACACTAGGGCAAGTATAAAAACTAAACAAATATACATTCAGTTTCCAGAAAAAAAATAAAGACATGTAAGAGTCAACATTCTTAAGAGTATTTAGTCTCTTTTCTAGTTAGAATAAATTGTATGACAAAGATTTAAGAGAAATATGGTTTAAAAAATAACAAATGTAAGAGAATTAATATATCACCACCAGTGACAACTAGAACTGTTCAGGACTAGTGGAAAACAATTCAGAGAAGTTTCATTTCGGGCCTTGGGGTTAGGTTGGGTGAATCTGTGCTCGGTTTTAAGATGAAAGCTCTTGAATTTCTAGAGTAAAGATGTCAATTTCAAGTAGGTGTATTCAAGCTGACTTCACATTGCTCTTTCCTGTGGCCAACACTGGAGATATAGAAAAGCTATTGACATCGCAAGAGTGTAAATCATAGTGGGTGGTAGGAGTGGAAGGGAATTTCTATCTGAAGTCAGCAGGTAATGAGCTTTACCAGCTGGGACTTTTCAGCAACACCATGCACAGATGCTTAATACGGCCATGAAAATATTCCATGGGCTGTGGAGCTGAATGTAGAGAGCTGCAGTGAGCTCTGGGCACCCCTCGGCCTACCTGGGGCTCTGGGCACCCCTTGGCCTACCTGGGACTCTAGGCACCCCTCAGCCTTCCTTGGGCTCTGGACAACAGGGAAAGAAACATGATGCCCGCTCCTTCTCGCTACACCTTCTCTCAGTGTGACTCAGGCAGGAGGAGTTCCTGTGCCAGCTTGTTGGACAGTGCTGTTCTAGTCCCTCCACAATATAAGTGTTCTGGGGACCTGAGGAAGCATGCCCACCCAGAACCCCCTGTCACTTCACTTAGATATCTTGCACTGGGGGACGGTATCTGTGAGACCCCAGAGTTCCCTGTAAGGATGAGCTTAGTGATGTCCAGCCTGCTTCAGAATGTCTCTGCCTCATCCCTAGTTCTGACCTCCTGAGTCCTGCTCCTGCTCAGCGCACTGGAGCAGCACCAGGCCCTGGGGTTACACCAGCCCTCAGAACTCAGCCATGGGGGAGCACTGCAGGAGAACTCAGCTACAGAGGGAGCACTACAGGAGGCTGGTACATTAAGACCCGAATCCTATTTAATTTCAGTTCACTTGAAATAGAAAAATCCTGAAGCTGCTTTATAGTGGGCAAAATATCTAACATAAATAATACTGTTTTTATTTCAGTAAATAAAATATGGGGGAAATAATGCAACCTTGGATCTTGATTTAAATACAGTTAATTTCCTTTTAAAAATGTGTGCTGGGGCCGGAGCGATAGTCCAGCAGGTAGGGCGTTTGCCTTGCATGCGACCGACCCATGCTGGCTCAGGTTCAATCCCTGGCATCCCATATGGTCCCCGAGCACCGCCAGGAGTAATTCCTGAGTGCAGAGTCAGGAGAAACCCTGAGCATTGCCAGGTGTGACCCCAGAAAAGCAAAAAAAAAATAAAAAATAAAAATGTGTGCTCACTAGAAGATGTGATAATTATGTATTGCCTCAGTGGTGGAAAGTTAATTTGTCATATTCCTTCTGCATGTACCTTTAAATAATAGGTGTTTTATGTATAAATTAACCTTTCTTTCCCTCCTGATTATTGAAAATATCTTCCTAGAAAACCGGCTCCCCTGACATCCTTTCAAGTGCTCAGGAGAGCAATGAACTGTGTTGGTTCATAGCATTCATTAAACCTGTATAAACTTGAATGTTCAGACTGGAAGAATTGTTCCATCTTTGGCACCCTAAGTCAGACATACATAAGGTAGGAATTCAGATGGCAGCTTGTTTCCAACAGAATATGAAGGATAGTCCAAATCTCTATATTTAATTATTCTAAATCATCTGACATGGATTAGAGCAATCCCTGGAGAGCTGCTGTGGGAGTCTCTCTAAAGAAAAGAACTTTTTTTTTCCTCTTCGGGATGAACACAAAGACAACGTCCCTCTACTCCTTGAACGGGGTGTGTGAAGAGGGTGGGGCTATGTGTGGGTCAGCAGGGCCCTGCACCATTCACCTCTTCAAATGCCATTTCCTCATCTGGAACGTACAGGAGATAGGAAAAAAGAGCAGCCTCTAAAGTACCTTTCAGCTCTGAGGCCACATGAGGAGAGTTTTGTCCATTTCTCAGAGATGCCTCTTCCAGGCAGCTGAGAGTGCAGAAGGCTTCTTAGGAACTGGCTCCCAGGTGCCTCCTGAAACTGGATCTGCCTATTTCGTTCTGGAGAATTCTAGGCTGCAGAATACTGCAGCCTGACCAGTGCAGCGCGAAGTTTCCAGAGAGTTGGCAAGTTCCCCAGGCTTCCTCCAAAATTGGGGAGTGTGGAGCCAGGCAATTGTTTTTATACTTTGAGCTACTAACTTCCTTCCTGTATCCATGTGGGGACATAGGGAGTGCCATTTGTGTACCTTGGAAGTTTTACGATTTGCGGACTGTCAAACTGAAGGCTAAAAATTCTCAAACGCTACCCAAAAGTAGATGAATTATTGTTGACAAAGTTCAGTTTTAGATTTCTACCGGAGAGCCTCATTTCCCTACCCCCTTTCCCCCACCCCCCACCCCCGCCCAAGTTAAAACTATTTAAGCTGTAAAATGATCAGCTTCTTGGTTTAAAACAAGTCATCACGTGTCCTGCAGCTCATTTCCTGGGTCATTATTGAACAAGTGCTGTGAGCCAGACTCTCCCCTAGGTAGGGAAAAGGGTTCAACACACACATGCAAGAATTTCCAGCTCTCAATCCAGCCTGAAAGGGAGATGGACACAAACAGCTCTGGAGGAGAATTCAAGAGAATTTTTTTTTTTTTTTTTTGCTTTTTGGGTCACACTTGGTGATGCTAAGGGGTTACTCCTGGCTCTGCACTCAGGAATTACTCCTGGCAGTGCTCGGGGACCATATGGATGCTGGGATTGAACCCAGGTCGGCTGCATGCAAGGCAAACGCTCTCTCCCTTGTGTTATCATTCCAACTCCGAGAATTTAAGGAGAATTCTAGGAGACCCAGCGATGTTGTAGCATTCGATGAGATTGGATGTGTTCAGGGTGGTATGGCCATAGACTGTTTTAGCATTTGAGTCCTGAGAACAGGGATAGAGACAGGGATGGGATGTTTTCCTTTTTGTTCTTTCTTTTTTAAAAAAATGCGAATCACGGTGGGTGGGTCAGGGGAAAAAATAATTAAAAAAATAAAAATGCAAATCACTCACATCCTAAGGGCAAACAGAAGCAAACAAGACTGGAGAGAGGCAGACTGCTGAGCCTGGTGGTGAGTTGCCACCAGTAAGATCTGTGTCTTACCTGTGACGTAAAATCTCATGGTTCGTTCCACAGTCCCTATTTTATTGGAAGCCATGCAGCTGTAGATTCCAGAAATTTTAGAGTCAGCCACAATCAAGGAGCTGGCCGTCTGCAAAAGAAAAGGAAATTTTAGCTAGTCATAGGACCCAAAAAAAAAAGCTGTTTCAACAGCCCAAAACACTTGAGAAAGGCAGCAAGATCCAGGGACCCCATTCACCCAGAGAAACAGGTTCCCAAGGCTCTCTCCTTGTGAAGCCCCAGCAAGAATGGAAAAATAACAGGAAAGCCGGTCCTCGGGAGACCGGAGACTATGACATCCGACGGGGATGAGGGAGATGTCGGCTGCTGGCATCGGTCACAGACCTCACGTCCCTATTCTGCAAGGGGCTGAGTTCCTGGGGTGTGAAAGGGACAGGGGGAGACCCCACCTACCCAGGTGGGGACTCTGTCGAGATTATGAAAGTCATCTATTGAGAAGCCTACTTGGGGATGGAAGATCTGTAATAAGCAAGGACAGATGAGAAAGTTTTGCCGGACCATTTCTCTGACAAACTCCAGGTATCAGGCAGGTGGCCCTGAGCTTGTGGAGGCACCCAGAAACCCTGTAAGATGCCATCTTACATCACTCAGTTTTGTCCATTTCTAATATCACTTGATCACTTGATCACTCTCATTACTTTGTTGGGCCTCTCTCAGAGGGGTGGGTAGAATATTCACATTAATTTGGAGGTAAATCGCACGGCCACTCAGCACCGTACACAACGGGAAAGCTGGTTTCTGCTCTGCCGGGTGTATCTGTGTCTCATTTCTAATATATTAGGAACAAACACAATCCTGTTCCAAAAGATTTTAGTTCTGCTCTTGGACAAATTGGCCCCTGTAGAAACATGAGTAGTTGAATTTATGTGACTCTGTATAAGCATAAGGCACTTTCCAAGCCAGGCTCTCAAAAACGACAAACTTATACTGCAGCAAGACTTACATTGCTGTGTTCTATAAAACACAGCAATATGATGTATATGGTTGAGAATTCTTACATTGAGCTGAATCCTATAAAAAGAGTAAGACATATGATCTAGGGGGAGAAAGATGAAAGGGCTAGTTTTCATATATAAAATTATTAAAATTATCAAAAATAGAGTTTAATATCAACCCTTATAAATCTTTGTAGCCTCTCTCCTAGGATTTCAGTAACTGGTTTCAGACTTTGAAACTCTAAAGGCTGCGTGAGTGCTTCCAGACTAGCCAAACTGAGGCTCAGAGGTGGAAGGTACTTCCAGATAGCACCAAGCAAGTTTTCTAAGGCAAGTCCATGTGAATACATATTCAAATGCAGTTGGTCACTGTAAAGGGTCCCAACATTTGCTTCAGTTACTAAAGATGTGAAGCCATTTTACTACTTTCATATTTATTGGATTTTTGTTAGCCCACCCAAAAAATTAAAATTTGTGAATGTTATTCACACAATGATGACAGACTGGTGTTATCTTTAATCTCCAGAAGAATAAAACATATATACTCTGAGCATTTTCAGCCAGCAAGATTGTGGCTCCAAACTTTTTTTCTAATAGTGGATTTCAAAGTTTTGTACCTGTGAACCAATAAAAATAGAAGAAATATTTCATGAACACTAAAGGCAGAGGTTAGAAACATTATTTACAATAGCGTTTGAGAATTAGGGTTTTGGTTTTGAAGCCACACCTTGCTTAATCCTGGCTCTGAGCTAAAGGATCATTCCTGATAGTACTGAGGGGAAAAATAAGTAGTGCCAGGGACTGAACCAGAGTCAGCACATGCAAGGTAAGTGCTTTAAGCCCTGTACCAGCTCTTCAGCTCAAATGTTTGAATTGAATATTGAAAGATGGAAACCATGTGTTCAGTGAGAATAACTTTTCCAAATACCCACAGGAAATGTCTGGGGACTGGTGGTTGAAACCCACCGCTCTATAACTTTCCTTCTTTTGTTGGTTCTGCTTAGTTCTATCTACCCTGAAATTATTTGTAATAGAAGTCTACACCCAGTGGCATTTTCCATTCAATGTAGCAGTCCTTATTCATGAATTGAGGTATTTTCCAGATGGTTTAAGAAAGACACATAGATACAACATATTCCCACTGCTCACTTAGACATAGACACTATGTCTATGTCACTTAGACATAGACAGGCAACACATTCCCACTGCCCACTTAAAGGTGAGATAGAAGAATTTCCCCACCAGAGGATCAAATACATATTATTCTCTATTGCAGAGGGCTACCCACATGATAAATAAGCAGTAGAGAAGAGTTCAAAAGATCTCAGTTGTCTCTTTTCCAGTTTTCACTATTTCTTTTTATAAGAGATGCTCAATAAAAAAAAACGGGTGTCACTTCCTTTCAAATTGTGGTGTCTTCTGCTTATGCATCATGGAAGCAGATGGATATCACTAGAGACTTGTAGGTGGCCTCATGAAAGGGACGGTTTATCCAAGGGTATTAGAGATGCCCAGTGAAGACTCCAAATGTCTTCATTTGGTCTCAGGAAACTTGGACTCGGGACTTAGAACAGAAGGCAAAGGGGTCAGGGCTAAAGCTCAGCTCAAACTGAACAGACCTTCACATGCTGGTCCCTTCCCATCCAAGTACTGCCTTTCCTAGGAGTCAGCTATCCTTTACCCAAATGGGCCTCCCAGAACCTGCCCTCTTTCCCTGCCTCCCTTTCTGTCTCTGTTTCTATGTCTCTCTCCTCTGTGTGTGGTTTTTGGGTATTGAACTTAGGGTTTCACATATACAGGACAATAACTATACCACTAAGCTACATTCTAGGACTGTTTTGTTTCCTTTTTTTTTACTTTATTTTTATTTTTTGTTGCCAGGAATCAAGCCCAGGGTCTCATACATGCAAGGCAGGTGCTCTACTACTAGACCTTTGCCCCCCTCTCCCCCATTAGCTCCTCTACTCTGCCCCATCTTATTTAGATGCAAGGATTTATTGTTAATCAAGAAATAAGTGAAAAATTCCTTTCTGTTTGACTTAAGAAGGATGAAAATCAAGGATAGCAGTAATCAGAACCTGAAAGTTGTGTTTGTTTTTTATGAAAATTATTTTGATTTATAGGCATCAGAGTAATTATGCATACAACTGGTTTTCACAGCAAGGGAAAGCCTTGGAAGGAGATGGACAGCCTGGGCAGGTCATAGGAGAGTGGACGGCCTGAGCAGGCCATCGGGGAGTGGCTGCCTTTTGACAAGACTCCAACAGAAAGCCCAGAGGCTTTGCATACACTGAGTAACACTGAGATACCCCTACATGAAATGAACCGAGGTCAGGATGAACTGTAGGGCTATGAGTGCACTTGGCTCTCACTGGGGCCTGTTTAAAGGGCCCTCTCCAGATTCCTCACCCACTGTCGAGATCTCGCCAATGTTCCTATCAAAATTGAACTAAAAAAATGACATCAGTGGGGCTTTACATTATTTCTTTATTTCTTGGTACCTTTTTACAGCCCTATCTGTGTTCCAGATACAATGTTATTTTATTTTCCTTATGTTCTGATGTGGTAGGTGGGGTATTGTCTGACAGAGAGGGCAACTGAGGTTAAAGAGAATCAGTGACTGACCCAAAGCTACCCAGTGCCAGATGTCAGCAGAATTTTAGCTCAGGTCAGTCTGGCTTCCGTGCTTATTAGTCTCCATATAAAACTATTTCTTATCTCAAGAAATCTTTAAATTGATTAATGCAGCTCTGATGGGAGATTTGTTTATGCTATCTGTTGAGTTTCCCTTAAGAATAATCCTTAACTCAGCAGATAGGAAATGCTACAAAGTACAGAAGTACAAGAGCTTCTTTGATAGTATTTTATACAAGCTGTAAGCTGTTTATTCACAGACATTTGTGTAATTTGAAAATAGGACTGGTGGTGCAAAGCTATAACTGGGCTGAAGAGTGTATGGAGGAGCCGGAGTGATAGCCCAGTGGGTAGGGCGTTTGCCTTGCACGCGCCAGCCCATGCCGGCCCGAGTTTGATCCACGGCATCCCATATGATCCCCGAGCACCGCCAGGAGTAATTCCTGAGTGCAGAGCCAGGAGAAACCCCCTGCGCATTGCCGGGTGTGACAAAAAAAAAAAAGAGTGTATGGAGGTTAGGTTCTTGCCTTGCACATGGTTGACCTGGGTCCGATATTGACATCAGGATTGATCACAGAGCACAGAGCCAGGAGCAAGCCCTGAACACCACTGGGTGTGGTTCCCAAACCAAAGAAAATTTTATAAGTGAAAAAATATAAAGATGATGAAACTTATATCCTGTGATCAGATTTCTAGAGTACTTCACCTTTTCCAGAGAATATATTTTTAAAATTAGGCACTGAACTATATTTTCATGAACTATATTTTCATGAAAAACAAAAGACAACAGATTGACAAATCATAAATTTCTATAGGACACAGGAGATCAAGTGGTGAGCTGTAGGTGAGTAGCATCTACTGAATAGACAGTTTCTCAAATGCAGTTGTCTTCAGAGCTAAAGGGACGAATCTGTTCCCTGCTGCTCTAGCCAAAAAGCTGTTGATTCTGGGGAAGAAGTGAAGGTAGCATAACAGTGTGGAGTGCCAGATATCAACTCAATACTATGAAAGGGAAGGTGCCAAGAGTCTGAGTTGTAACATATGTTTGAAATTATAATCAAGGTACAACAAAAAAAAATTGAGAGGCATTCTCAAGGATGTCTGCTTGTATTAGTTCTAGAACTAGTTTTCATTTGCCACAATTTATTTTTAGTTCTGAATCCTTTCTGTGGCAGTGTCTGATGCCAGGACCTGAAGATTAAGTTTTCAGAAACCAACCCTAAATTCTATTCTGTGTTCTTTTGTCTGGCTCAGGAATAGTAATGACAATTATCATCAGGTACTGTAAATGCAGGGATTATTCACACCTTCCTTCCTTCCCTTTTGCTAAGCATTAGTAATTCACTATTACAATGTAGTTAGAGCCCCACGGAATAGAATGGATGGGATATGTGTAATTGAGTCCGATTTCCAGCACTAGTTTGAAAGAAATCTATATATGGAACAATGATTTTAATCTCAGGGTGTTTCTGATGTAGTTTCCTAGCAAATGTTTCCAAAGAATAAAAGCAGGTATCTAAGACCATGGAAGTGCTTAAAATGAACCCAAGGTGGCAAATCTGAATTAAATGATGGGACAGTAGAACTGAAAAATTAGAAAAAATAACTGGGGTACATGTGAGAACATAGATACTAATTTCTGAATTAGCCTTTAATGCTTTGGCCATGGGTTTTATTCATTCAGAACTTGCATTTCTCAATGTGCCCCTAGGGCACCATGAGTGGAAATGTTGAAATATTGAACTGGTCAATCCGCCGACGTCACAGCACTAATACTGTAATATGTATTTCCGTAGTTTTTTTTTCTCCTCTAGCACTGAGTTCTTTTCACTTCCTCCTCCACGTTTACAAACCCAACCTTCTGGCAATCCCTTTGAAACAATACTGAGACTCCACATTTGCAACTCCAGTCGATGACTCACTTTTCACCATTCTAGCCCCAAACTTGCCAATAAGGAAACTGAATTTGATTGTTCTCTACCCCGTGTCTTGATTTAAGCAAGAAAATGAAAAGAAAAAGGAAGTCCCTTAAATCTATCAAATGACCTAGTTGTATCTCTGTCCCAGTGAGCAATGGAAAATTTTGAGCTATGTGGCTATAGGTTCAAGGGTCATCATAGTGTGAGCTGGGACTTTAACTTACTTCCAGGAAAGTGTAGAAAACAAGAACTGAGTGCTGTAAATAGGTAAGAGATATACATGATAATCTCTCAGTACCTGTACTGAAAAATCAGAATGCCTAGAAGGAAAGAGAGGGAGAGACAGAGGTAGAAGAAAAGTGTCTGCCATAGTGGCAGGCAAAGGTGGAGTGAGGGAGAGTGGGGGCAAGTGGGAAGGGTGGCAGGAGGGAAACTGGGGACACTGGTGGTGGGAATGTGCACTGGTGGAGGGATGGGTATTGGATCCCAATCATGAACAGCTTTGTAACTGTGCATCTCACCCTGACTCAATTTAGAAAAAAAGTGCAGAAAATAAGAGCTATCACCATTTGAAGGGAAAGACTAGGAGCAAATAATGCTTCTGATTTAGAAAAACTTTCATTTGTCATTGCCATATGGAAATATTTTTTTTCATGCACAGGGAAGAACATATTCACATATGCTAAAAGTAGTCGATTATCTTAAATCTACAGCATAAAATTAATAATTTACCTAGTCTTCTGCATTGGAATACAGCTAATAATAGGTATATACTTGATCTACCATCGATCTTGATAGATCTCTCTCCATCTAGAGAGATCAATATAAATGTCAACTTACAGGATTATGGCAATCATGTTTGTAACAATGGGTTAAAAGGGGGCAGTTATAGCAGCTCCAGTCTCTAGGGGAGAGACTCCAGAGCAAAGAGCTCATCTGCATGTGGCCACACAGGGCTGTAGGTGGTTGAGGGAGGCCGTGGGCTGGACAGTCCAAGTTCCCAGAGATGTGAGGTTCTTTATTTAAAACCTTCTGCATAATACAAGACTACAAGTCAATAACTTTATTTCAAGCCCACATAAAAAAGAAAGAAAACCACTTTATTTCGCCAAGTTTGTCTCCACATTCCACCATCTTTTCAGTCATATGGCTCCAATTCCAAATTCACAGTCATGGAGTGAGCAAATCAGAGACTTCCTTTAGCATTCTACTTTTTTACATTTTTTCTTTTCTATCACGAATTTTATGGTAAACATAAGAAAGTGGGACTTGAGGTTGCCCTGCAATGAATATATAAATTACAGCTTGGATATCCAGCAGTTTAACACATCTAAGAGAAGGCAAAAAGAATTGACTATCAATAATACCTTGAAAAATTTCTAGTACTTTTTGATGTAAACTTGCTTTATACTAAGGCCTTTAAACTAAAGCCATTTTGTTTGTTTCTGTTTGGTGGCACTCAGGGCTTATTTTGGTTGTGTTCGCACTGCTCTGTGGGCTCAGGCAACAACAAGGGCACCAGGGAGCAAACCTGGGTTGGTTGCATACAAAGCAAGTACTTTTCATGCTATACAATCTGTTGCATCCTGGGCTATTTACAATTTGCATTAAAATCACTTCCTATAAATTTTCAAGTACAAAGAATTTTTTGTTTTTCTAAGTAATTTCTTAGACTGTTCTCTCAGTAGTTTATACATTATATGATATTTTAATCTACTGATTATTTTCATTTAATATTAGGGAAAAGTAACTGTAAGTCATGTATAGCCACTACTGCTGATTATTAAAGACTTTCTAATCATGATATAAAAACTCTCCATAAAATGGGAATAGAGCCGGAGCAATAGCCCAGCAGGTAGGATGTTTGCCTTGCACACGGCCGGCCTGTGCCAACCTGAGTTCGATCCTCGGCATCCCATAGGTCCCCCAAGCACCGCTAGGAGTAATTCCTGAGTGCAGAGCCAGGAGAAACCCCTGAGAATTGACGGGTATGACCCAAAAAAAGCAAAAAAAAAAAGGAATAGAAGGAACTTTCCTCAATATAGTCAAAGACATCTACTCCAAGCCCAAGCAAGCATCATTCTCAATGGGGAAAAAACTGAAAGTCTTCCCCTTAAGATCAGAGACAAGACAAGGTTGCCCACTCTCACCACTTATATTCAATATAGTACTAGAAGTACTAGCCATAGTAATCAGGGAAGAAAAGGACATTAAGGGCATCCAGATATGCAAGGAAGAAGTCAAACTGTCACTATTTGCAGATGACATGATATTATATACCTAGAGAACCCTAAACTCTCTACCAAAAAGCTCCTTGAAACAATAGATTCCTATAGTAGAGTGGCAGGTACAAAATCAATAGCCAAAAGTCAATGGCTTTCCTATATGCAAATAATGAAAGAGAAGAAAGGATTAAAGAAACAATACCATTCACAATTGCACCACATAAAATCAAATACTTAGGAATCAGTTTGACTAAGAATATAAAGAATCTGTACAAAGAAAACCACAAAATGTTGGTTCAGGAAATAAAAGATAAACTGAGAAAATGGAGACACATTCCCTGCTTATGGATTGGGAGAATCAACATCAAAATGGTAATACTCCCTAGAGCTTTATTACAGATTCAATGCGGTCCAATAAGGATATCCATGACATTATTCAAAGAAATTGACCAAACACTCCTGAAATTTGTATGGAACCCCCCCACGAATAGCTAAAGCAATCGTTGGGAAAAAGAAGATGGGAGGTGTCACTCTCCCCAACTTCAAACTCTACTATAAAGCAGTAGTAATTAAAACGGCATGGTATTGGTATAGAGACAGACCTGTAGATCTATGGAATAGAACTGAATATCCTGACACACACTCTCAAATATATGATCGCTTAATCTTTGATAAAGGAGCAAAAAATATTAAGTGGAGCAAAGAAAGCCTCTTT
Source organism: Cryptotis parvus (assembly GCA_021461705.1). Taxonomy (NCBI): domain Eukaryota; kingdom Metazoa; phylum Chordata; class Mammalia; order Eulipotyphla; family Soricidae; genus Cryptotis; species Cryptotis parvus. Next base: position 194,126 of record JAJIBD010001222.1, read on the forward strand.
AACAGGTGGTGCTGGGAAAACTGGGCAGCTACATGTAAAACTATGAACTAAGATCTTCTAACATCATGCACAAAAGTCAGATCAAAATGGATTAAAGATCTCAACATCAGACATGAACCCACAAGGTACATAGAGAAGAAATTATAGGAAAAATGCTCTACAACATCGAATCTAAAGGCATCTTCAAAGACAAAACACCACTGACAAAGCCAATAGAAGCAAAGATAAACAAATGGGATTATATAAAACTGAAAAGCTTCTGCATCTCAAAAGATACAGTGACCAAGATACAGACACAAACCACAGACTGGAAAATAATATTTACACAATACCTATCTGATAAGGGGTTAATATCCAGGATACAGAACTTTACAAGAAGAAAACAGCCAAACCCATCAAAAAATGGGGAGAAGAAATGAAAAGAAACTTCCACAAAGAAATTCGAATGGCCAAAAGGCATATGAAAAAGTGCTCTTCATCATTAATCATCAGGGAGATGCAAATCAAAACAACAATGAGGAATCATTTCACCCTACAGAGATTGGCACATATCCAAAAGAACAAGAACAACAAGCACTGGCATGGATGCAGGGAGAAAGGGACTCTCATCCACTGTTGGTAGGAGTGCCGACTGGCCCAGCCCTTTTTTCTTTTTTTTTTTTTTTTCTTTTTGCTTTTTGGGTCACACCTGGCAATGCTCAGGGGTTACTCCTTGCTCTGCACTCAGCAATTACTCCTGGAGGTGCTCAGGGGGACCATATGGGATGCCAGGGATTGAACCTGGGTAGACCGTGTGCAAGGCAAATGCCCTACCCACTGGACTATTGCTTTGGTCTCTGGCCCAGCCCTTCTGGAAAGCAATATGGACATTCCTCCAAAAAACCAGATATTGAGCTCCCATTTGACCCAGCTATATCACTCCTGGGAATATACCCTGGAGACACAAAAACACACAGCAGAAACACTATCTGCACTTCGATATTCATCACAATAGCTAGAATCTGGAAACAACCTGAATGCCTGAGAACAGAGGACTGGCTAAAGAAACTATGGTACATCTACACAACGGAATACTATGCAGCTGTCAGAAAAGACGATGTCATGAAATTTACCTGAAAATGGACGGACATAGAGATTATCATCTTGAGTGAAATTAGTCAGAAGGTAAAGGACAGATATAGAATGACTGCATTCATAGTGTTATATAAATATATACTAGTGTTCTAGTATATATTGTGGGAAATGATAACACCACACTAGAACTGAGCATTGAGTGTACACAAAGGGATTTACATGATAATCCCTAAATGTCTGTAGGGCAAGCCACAATGTGGAAGAGAAGAGAAGACAGGGGTGGGGGAGAGAGAGAAAGGAAAAGTACCTGCTATAGAGGCAGGCTTGGGGAGTGGGGAGGGAATTTGGGGACATAAGTTGTGGGAATAGGGTACTGGTGGAGGGGTGGGTACTGGAACAATGTATGACTGAAACCCAATCATGAACATATTTGTAATTATATATTACACAGTGGTATAATGAAATTTTTTTTAAAAAATAGACTTTTTAAAATAGACTTTCTAAGAAAGAGAGAGAAAGGCAAAGAAATAAAGAACCTGCCATGGAGCAGGGCTGGGGAAGGGGAGGGAACCGGGGATGTTGTTGGTGGGAGATGGGCACTGGTGGAGGGACGGGTGCTGAAACACTGTATGACCAAAACCCAAACATGAACTTTTTAATTGTAAAAAAAAAAAGAGTAAAAAAAATAAAAAATAAAATAGACTTTCTAAATCTGAGTCATGACTACTGGTATTATCACGCCAAGTTCTCTCTCCTGACTTTATGTGTCAGCAATGGACTTTAGAATAAGGAGACCCTGATTTGAATTTCATCTTTTCTACTAAAGCTTTTCTTTTTCCCTTTTGGGTCGCATCTGGCAATGCTCAGGGGTTACTCCTGGTTCTGCACTCAGAAATTCCTCCAGGCAGGCTTGGCAGACCATATGGGATACTGGGGAACAAACCTGGATTGGCTGCGTGCAAAACAAATGCCCTGCTATTGCTCCAGCTCCTCCTGTTCTATTTTTTATGAGTCTGCTTTTGAGATAATCAGCTTTTCCCCTTGTTATTATTGTTGGAATTATTTTTATTATTTTAATCTTTAAAACGGAGTAATTTGTTTTTGAGCCACACCTGTCAGAGTGGTGCTCAGGACTTAGTCCTGACTCTGCCCTGCTCCTGATTCAGGACCAGGGAATCATATGGAATGACAGGGATCGAACCTGAGTTGATGGAGTGCAAGGGAAGCCCTCTACCTGCTGCAGTTTCTCTCTTGCCCCTCAAAGAACTTTTTTTGTCCTTTATTTTTTGGGTCACACCTGACAATGCTCAGGAGTTATTCCTGGCTCTGCACTCAGGAATTACTCTTGGTGGTGCTCAGGGGGCCATATGGGATGCGGAAGATGAAACCCAGGTCAACTGCATGCAAGCAAATGCCCTGCTGTACTATTGCTCAGGCCCACTCAAAGAACATTTTAAGTATGCTAATTGTCTCAAAAATTAATAGGAAAGGTTCAGAGCAACAGTACAGGAAGTAGGGCATTTACCTTGCACGATGCCAACCTGGGTTGAATTTCTGATACCCAATCTGTTCCCCCTAGCCCATGAGAAGTGATCCCTGAGCACAGAGCCAGGAGTAAGGCCTGAGCACAACAAGAAGTGGTAAAAACAAAAATAAATCACTGTATCACTGTCTTCCCGTTCATCATCGATTTACTTGAGCGGGCCCAGTAACATCTCCATATGTCCTGTCTCATGCTAGTAGAGCCCAAGGGTATCTGATTGCTCCAGGAACATAAAGAGCCTCAATCCATTCCGGAATGAGGTCTATAATTGTTACTGGTATTTGGCATATCAAATAAAACATGGGTAGCTTGCCAGGCTCTGCCGTGCAAGTAGCATACTCTTGTAATCATCTCTAAGTCCAGCATTTATTGATGAACCGTGCGGCTGCTTGCGGCTGCACGGGCCGGGCTGTGATAGGCTGGTCTGCTCGGTGGAGATCTGACGAGAGAAGTCCGGATGTGGAAAATGGAGGCCCTCATGGAGTGGGGGTCGTCTGGCTTGTTGCAAGACTCTGCTGGGGTGGCGGGTCAGGGCTAGGAACCCGCCATCCCTCCTGGGCTCCTCGTGAGCAGCTGGGCACAGGGAGAGCAAGTAGCAGCTCTGCCCCATGTCTGTGAGTCCAAAAAACAAAAATAAATACATACTATAATAAAATGGAGTAAGTGGGTCAGGAAGATAGCTCAAAAGGCTAAAGAGTATGCTTTACACACAAGAGTCAAGGTTTGATCCCTAAGCACCACTAGAGTGACCTCAAGCACTGAGCTGAGAAGAGCCCATGACTGCTGAAGGTGCAATCCCAAAACCAAAAAAAAAAAAAAAAAATGAAAGAAAGAAAAAAATAGAGTAACTACTCTGGTCTGCCAAAGAATGATGTTGACCTTAGCATATGTCAAGAAAGTTTTATATAATGAAGAATACAGATGTTATTTGTTGTTATAATTATTGTTAAATCTTACATGGAGAACAATGACATCTCCTTTGTTGTCTTCAAATGCAAGGAATACAGCTAAATGAATAGATCTCAGAAACAGCCACATTCAGGCCTATGTTGACGTTTTTATTAAGAGACTATCCCAAATCAAGCTACACATTTACAATAGACCTTTTATAAGAGGTTACTTGAGTTTTTTCTTTTTATAAAGCACATCAACTCCTTGTCTGGTCACAGAAATTTTGTTTGTTAGTTTGTTAGGGGGGTCACACCCAGCTGGGCTCAGAGTTCACTCCTGACTGTTCAGGAATCATTCCTGGTGGTTCTCAGACCATGAGATCCCAGGGATCAAACTCCAGTCAGCTGCATGCAAGGCAAGTGCCCTATCTGTGGCACTATTTCTCCAAGCCCATCAGCAGATTTTTTAAATGTATTTTCACTCATTCAGTAGAATAACATTGAGATGTGCCTGGTTTACAAAGTGACAGTGATACCAAGGCTCTGTGGAGATGAGGCAGATAGAAATGATGCCAAACATTAGAAAAGAAACCCACCAGACAATAACCGGTCAGGAAACATGTGGTTGTAGGTCACCATTTAGTCAGACTTCACTTCTGCACAGACAGGTAAAGGAGTGTTCTGTGAAATGGACCCAGTTCCGTTCAGTCTCGATGATTGCTCTGTCTTTTGCTTATCAAGAACCGATTTAGTGAATGTCAATGATTTCCTATCCTAGCTATATGTTAGAGTCTCCTGGACAGCATTTATGAAGCCCAGGTTTCACTGCAGTCTCAAATGTAGCCTTAATCAGTCAAGGATCCTAGTAAGGCCCAGGGCTGGGGAGCACTGAGGCAGGCTGGCAGCATGTGCCAGGGGTGTCAGGGGCATCTCCCTTTAGGGTTCAGTGGTTATTACTTTGGAACTGGGGGCAGTCAGAGAAAACAGCAGTTGCTAGTGTGTGTCTCTCCATGAAGATATATCTCAGTCATTACCTCTCTTCTCACTGAGTTTTCATCTGAGCATCTGAATGACTTCTGGTTGTGATAAAGCCAGAACAGGGAGTGAGGGGAAAGTTTTTAAATAAATATGCCAACGTTTATTATTTTAATAGGCAATACCTTATTCTTTCCTTCAATGATTGCCATGCGCTGAGTGATACTCTCAATTCTGTTTCCTCTGATGTTGTCGTTAGGGTCCAGTAGAAAGGACTCCTCGTTCCTAGAACAAGAATCAGACCTATATGGAACAGAAAGAACAACACATCACAATATTGTTCTCTGGCCTGGTCCAGAGCACTGTGACAGATGGGAGAGAAGCAGTGGTTAAGTTCTGAGATGACAAAGTTACACATTTATTTAAATCTTAGACTTCTCCCTGATAACCGTTCTCATATAAAATAGAAAATATAATTGTTTGACTGAGAAAAATGCCTCTATACATTCTTTTTTATTCTCAATAAAAATAAATAAGAAAATTTAGCACTTAGAGTTTAATTAGTTCCTAGTGGGAAAAATATGTTCACAGAAAAGTGAAGTTATGTTAGTGAATGGAAAGCTCAAGGAAACAATAGGATTCCACACATATAAAAGGTTGGCTTTAATTGGAATATTTCATTTTCCAGCTAACTTTTTTCCAGGGCTAATTAGGTACACATGGAAACACTCACCAAGGGGCAGTTATGAAATCCAGTATATTTCCTTTAAAGTTTAGAGATATCATGGCAAGCCCTTTAGCTTCTTGGGCTTTGAGTGGTGTTCAGTGATAAAATTTAAGGTGTTGGAGCTATCTATCCTTAAGATCTGTTTCTAAATAATAAATGAATCAATCATAAAATCTCTCTTAGTTTTAAACTTTAAGGGAGAACATCATGTTAAAAAAGAGATTTCTGGGGCCGGAGCGATAGCCCAGCGGGTAGGGCATTTGCCTTACACGCGGCTGGCCCATGTCAGCCCAGGTTCGATCCCCGGCATCCCATATGGTCCCCCGAGCACCGCCAAAAGTAATTCCTGAGTGCAGAGCCAGGAGTAACCCCTGAGCATCGCCGGTATGACCCAAAAAAGAAAAAAAGAAAGATTTCTACCTATACCTGGAAGCCGGCCTGTTCTATCAAATGCTGGCATCAGTAGATTTCCGATTTAATGTGGCGCACTGCTAACATCACCACTGTCAACACTGATTCACTGATGCACTCTAGTCTATGTTTTACGTGAGCAAAAAAATAAAAACCCAGTGAGAAACAAGAAAGCTTAGGTCCACTATGACTCTGGTCTTGCTACCAGCTCACTTTTCAATTTTAACACCCTCAAACCACTCCCAGACCAACACTGAGAACATTCTCATTCCTTAGTGGTTGCCCTTTGTGTCCAGCCAATTGTCTAACGGAAAGTCTTTCTGTGTGACAGTCAAGCCCATGGTAGTTCATTCCCTACCTGCTGTTCTAACCTTTGCCTACAGAAACTCTTTTGTTCTAGCAAACAGTTAGTTCAAAGAGAACTGGACCAGGAGTCACAGAAAGTCTGCCCTAGTCCTGCCCTGCCTTCTCAGAGCTATGAGACAAGTTTGCTTTTTGTTTTGTTTTTTGTTTTGATTTTGCTTTGTTTTTTTTTTTTGGGGGTCATGCCTGGCAATGCTCAGGGGTTACTCCTGGCTCTGCACTCAGGAATTACTCCTGGCAGTGCTCAGGGACCATATGGGATGCTGGGGATTGAACCCAGGCTGGCCGCATGCAAGGCAAATGCCCTACCCGCTGGACTATTGCTCCAGCCCGGGACAAGTTTTCTTTGCTAGAACCTACTGCAAATGTGTGGAAGTCAGAGGTTAGGCAATACAGAGAAAGGAATAGTGTACTAATAATTATTGCAAATGATAATACCAGCGTAGAATTGAGCATTAAAAGTAGGAAAAAGGATATACATGATAACCTCTAACTGTATGTATTGTAAGTCACAGTGTGTAAAAGAAAGAAGAGAGAGAGATATAGAGAGACAGAGACAGAGATAGAGAAGTGAAAATTGCCTGCCATAGACTCAGGCTGGGGAGGGGAGAAATCATGGGACATCGGTAGGGGAAATGGGCACTGGCAGAAGGATGGGTGCTGGAACACTGTATGACTGAAACCCAAATGTGAACACTTTGGTAACTATATCTCACAGTGGTATAATAAAATTGTTTTAAATGAGAATAAAAATGTAGGTTTTTATGTGTGTCTGGTCCTGTGAGGTTCCCTGGGAACCAGACACACATTTAATGACTTAATTTATTTGAAGAGGTTTTGTCAGGTGAAGACACCATAGAAAAGTAAGGAATTCTTTAACGCAAGGTATGTGCCATGGAGGCCGTTCTTTACCTGTAAGCCTACCAAGGACGAGACCTCCCTATCTCTGGGTCTTCTCCAAGCACCTAATTTTGATCACCTTTTTCACAATCCCTTGCAACTTCCACACTCAGAACTGTTCAGCAAGCTCAGTGCAAGGTCACCTGAATCTGCACCAGAACCTAATGTGCTCACACTTTTCCCAAATAGGCAGTGAAGTGATCTGAGCACTCTACCATAGACTGGCACATAGTAGCTCACAACGCACAAGGCGTTGGCTTTCTCTTTCTAATCGTGAACTGGATACTGATTGCCTCAAAAGAGCTTTTGAGGTTGAGGTGGGGATGTATTTGGTACACAAAGCAAATAGACAAATAGATCCTTGAATACCTACAGGTTCCCCAGGTTTTTATTTCTCTGCCCACACCTGTGGTCCTGCTGGCCTTCAGAGCTGAACTCTGTGGTTTCCTGTCTCCTCCAGGGACTTGTGTGCCCTCAACTCCCCGCCTATAGAGAGCACCTGATGTGAGGAAGTGGTTCTTTTCAACAAGGAACGTTTCATTAAATCATTCTAGATTCTCACCACAAATCTGGCAATTTGTGGTGAGCAAAAAGCTTGCTGGGTTCTAGTTGGTACATGTTTGGGGCAGATTCTAGAGATTTTGAAACCAGAAGGAATTTTAAAGCCCCGTTTCCAGAGATTGTTTCCAGAGGGTTTCCAAAGTATGATTGATCTTTTAAGTAGTCAAAGGGAACTGTGCCATCTGAGAGATGAAAGTGAGAAGATAAACGAAGAGAGATGGGGGAAAAGGTCCATAGAGGAGATTATAATAGGAAAAAGCTACGATGATTAGAATCTGCTCTTTTGAACTGAAAAAGGATTCCAGAATGTTCAACCACTGGGTACTGGTATGCTGGTCTGTTACATCAGCCCAGACTCTTTCTAAACTTTCCTGTAACACTTCTGAGTCTCTGGCTCTGCAGAGACAGGCCTTACCTCTGTTTATCCACCACCCTCACTGTTAGACAGCATCTAGCTTATAACTGGCAGCCCTCAAACATTTGTAAACATACAGAAAGGCACTAGACACTGATATCTTGCTTCTAAGTCTGTTACTAATCATTTAAAGCAAGTCCCAGATATTGTCAATTTGCTTTACATGCTTTTAAGTGCATATTTTCTAATAACAATGTTGTTATAGATTATGTAAAGTTACTATGTATAATAACAATATTTCTAGACCAAATAGAATTAGCAATAATTCCACAGCGCTATCTGTTCCTGGTCTGTACAACAATTTTCCCTAAATGTTTTTAATTTTTTGGTTTTGTTTTTGGGCCACATCTGGTGGTGCTTGGGGCATGCTCCTAGTTCAGTGATCAGAGATTACTCCTGCCAGTGCTTTAAAGACCATATGGGGAGCTCAGGATCGAACCCATATCTGCCAAGTGCAAGGCAAGTGTCCTAATGCTGTACCATCTCTCCAGTTCTCTACTCTAATGGTTTTTAATGTCTGTTTTTTAGCAATTACATTATAAAAGTGACAAGTTATTCCCTATAATCACCAGGTCAAATAAGTAGAACATTTAACTTGTCTTGAATAGTAGAGGAAATTGCATCAGACATTACTCATTTTCTCCTTCACTTGAAACATTTTCAAAATGAGGTTTAAAATAACATTTTGCCCCATTTTTCATTACTAGTATTCTTGTTTTTTAAACTCTAGCCACCATATCCTCAGCTATTACTGGCCTTTTGCCTTACAGACATAAGAGTTTTCCAGGGTACCTATATATGACACATACATGGGGGATTGTTCCACATACACAGTCAAGTTTACATCTACAGTGGGTGAGTGCATGTACTTGGTATTGTTGTATCAAGCCGCTGAAATCCTTTTACATCTGGAAAATAAAACTTTTGTTTCATTCTTATTTTTCCCCAAAGAAGTGAGAAAGATAAGAGAGGTCTTAGACAAAGATCTGAATTTTTAGACTCTTGGGCTTCAGGAAATGCAAAGCAATATGCTAAAAGTGAGATCAGGCATTTCCCTTGGGAAACATAGTCCTGTCCTGTGAGTTCACTGGGGACTGTCAGCCTTTGCCACCCCACCAGCAGCACCCCTGCCCTCTCCCCCAATAACTCCAAGCAAACCATGAGAGGTAGGAAAAGGATGGGCAAGAATTACTGTTAACTCCCCCAGTTAGGCGCAATTCAGTGGTGATTTTCTAATCTGGGGAGTGATATCTTTCCCTCTTTGTCATTGGAGCCATAAAAATAGAATGTCATTTCAGAGCCTGACTATATAACAGCACTTGAAAAGGGACCTGGGGGAGGGGAATTTGCCTACGCCTTAAGAATACATCTAGCTCTTAAGGAAGTAGATTGTGCCATGTTTGAAGATGCAAAGATAATCACTGTGCTGGGAACCGTCTTGAGGGTGGAGGAAGCTGAACAACAAGAGGAAAACAGCGTTAGCTCCTGATTTCGAACAGGAAGCCCCCAGCACCTCCTGCCAAAGGGAGATAAGAAAGCTCCCAGGCACAATTCTGGACAAGGCCGAGGCTATCAGCAACAGCTCCTCCAGCTCAGCTCAGGAGCTTAGGGCTTTGCCTCCATTTGCATACGGCAAGCCACGCACAATAGTGTGGAGGATATTTATAACCACCAAGAGGGGAAAATAAGAAGTTCCGGGGTAAGGGTGGATGTCATGTCCTCTCTGGTGTTGCCCTGGAGTTGAAACAAATTAGGTTTGGATGAGAGATTGATATAAATCAATTAAATGAAGGCAGCGGGTGGGGCAGCTGACACATGGCACAGGGACCCTCCCTGGGAAGTGTCCTTCTGTTTCCTCCCAGCCGAGCCATCTGTGGAACTCTTCCATCTGGTCCCCGAAACCAGCTTCTTCACATAAGGAATGAGAATACGATGGCATGACTGACCTACATGTCTGGGACTTATTTCCCCATAGCAGTCACAGGTCTGCCCTGTCCTTCACACCAATAAACATTGGGCTCCTCTGAGAGCAAAGGGACACAGAAATGACTCTGGGGCCACAGAAAAAGGCAAAGTCAATTTTGAAATCGAATCCATAATCCTGACAATACTGACCACTGGTGTCCCTCAGACAAGTGAACTTGCCAGAGCTATAACTTATATAACTGTAACTTTGCACTATTACTCCAGAGAGCTATGGGGATTACATCACATTTGTGCTAGCCACTACATTAAGTGATTCGCAGACACTATCTCACTAATCTTTACATGCTCAGAAGTAAATACTCCACCCTGTAACTTAGTGATAGAGAATGAAGAATGGGGGCGGGGGGCAAGGTAAATTACTCAAAACCAAACAGCTAGTGTCAGAGGCAGAATTTGTACACAGTTCTGGTTCATTCTAGAATCTGTGAATTTATCCTGTAGAGCACATGTCAGATTCTGCTTGTGTACAAACCACTGTATAACAAGAAAATGTAGCATTCATTGTTCTTTCCAAATAGAAAAGTCTTCTCTGAAAGTCAGTACGTGGCCTCCAGGATCTCCTGGGAGCTTAACATCCTTCTGCACAATTAGCTTGTTCCCAAGTTTCATCCACTCTCGTTGTACACACACAACCAGAATGTGCTGCCTGTGCACTGTGAGCACAATCTGCAAAAAACAGTTTCCATGAAAGCTTACCCCAGGGCCGGAGCGGATAGCCCAGCGGGTAGGGCGTTTGCCTTGCATGCAGACGGCCCATGCTGGCCCGGGTTCGATCCCTGGCATCTCATATGGTCCCCTGAGCACCGCCAGGAGTAATTCCTGAGTGCAGAGCCAGGAGTAACCCCTGAGCGTCGCTGGGTGTGACCCAAAAAGCAAAAAAAAAAAAAAAAGAAAGAAAGCTTACCCCACTGTCGGGAGATTCTGAACTAAACTCCCAGTCCCAGAAAAGTGCGGGGGCACCCAAAGGCGACCCATCCCTTTCCTCTGTGCCTCTATGTGCTGCCTCTGAGTAACTCTCATTTTCAGGTTTTCTTCCTGTCTCCTGCCTTTCTTTTCCTGCCTCTGACCTAAAAACACAGACCCGCACTTCCTTTTCTTCAGATGATGGGTTGTTGCAACTGGTAGAGTCAGATGGCAGAGTCCAACTGGCTGGTGACTCACTAGCCTCTAATGGGGAGTGTCTCTGCTTTCCGTAAAGTGGAGAAACATGGCAAAACCCATGCAATGTTTCAATGCTTCATCTCTCTTTCTTCAAACTGCCCACTGTCTACGGCCATACCACCCTGAACGCGCCGATCTCGCCAAACTGCCCATCTGCCTGGAGTGTGTGCTATGATTCTACCCGAGGTTCTTGCTAGAGAGCACGAGTGTGGCTTCATAAATGATCGCTAGCAAGTTTACAACTGCCCTGTTCTAAAAGATTACAACTGCCCTATTCTAGAAGATTGTAACTGCCCAATTTCAGAAGGTTACAACTGTCCGATTCTAGAAGGTCTACTCTACAGCATGACTCTTAAGAGAGGGTGAGTCTGTCCCCTGGGGAAAGACCTTTTGCCCTCCCCATGAACAATTTAAGATGGTCTTTCTTGCAAGAATCTTTCTTCTGTTTAATTCTGTCTCTCAGCTGACTGAAGAGCAAGCAGTTGAGACCAATGTGTGGGTGATGAAGAAGCTGTGCCCATCAACTGATCTGATTTTTTCATCCACACAATGAGGCGGCTAGATTGATCCCTATTTCATAAATCTTTCTACCAGTATAGAAATGGAGATGAAAGGAAATCAGTATGTATCTCAGACTCACAGTGAAGTAGCAGAGTTGGGTTTAGGGATTGGAATCTAGACCCTCCTAACTCTTTCCACCAAAAGGGATGAATTCTGTCCCCAGGGCACCTACAAAATCTTTTTTTTTTTTTTTTTTTTTGGCTTTTTGGGTCACACCCGGCAATGCTCAGGGGTTACTCCTGGCTCTGCACTCAGGAATTACTCCTGGCGATGCTCAGGGGACCATATGGGATGCCGGGATCGAACCCTTGCCCGGCATTGGCCGGCCGCATGCAAGGCAAACGCCCTACCCGCTGGGCTATCGCTCTGGCCCCACACCTCCAAAATCTTTGCCTCTCTGCTTACTAGGATAAATCTGGCTCTGTCACATTACTGAAGGAGAGAATTCAGGGACTGTTCTGAATCAAATTGGAAGAACCATGTCAGACTCCAAGAGAATACAATATTAGTGGGAGGTTGTGGAGGAGGGATCTAGCCTTTTGACAGAGAACAAGGAGAAGGGGCAAAGGAATAATTTACAAGTACATGGTTGACAGCATTTAGGCTAGTTGATGTTAATTAGTTGTTTCTTTTTGTGTGCAGGGTGCTAGGGACTGAACCAGGGTGCCACAGAACTACATCCTTGTAATGTAGATGCTAAAACTACAGGAATACTTTGCCTTCACTTGACTGGTGACTTTTACAGTCAGAAAAACCTTGCAAGCAAATTTTTTAAAAAGTCACTTTCATAGAACCGTTCTTTCCCTTGTGACCTATTTTCTCTGTATGACACTGGGGCTGTTCTGGGAGCGAAACTGTTCCATTACAAACTGTAATATGGCAGCTTTAAAGACGGATGGGAGGTGGAGCTGGAGAGGCGACGAACTGGACATCCCAAGTGGCCCACAACTGCCTATTCGCATCTTAATTGCCGAAGAACAAACCACAGATACAGTATAAAATACAACACGAATAATGTACCCAAGAAAGAACATTTCTGGAGAGGGAGGGGAAAGTGGCTCTGGAAAGCTCTGTGAGATCTCAAGGCAGAAAACGATCACTCTCTTTTCTCTTGGCGAAGGATGAAAACGTGGACTTCTCCTGTAGAATTTGCTTATCTGTTTAATGGGATTTGACCGCACGTGCACAGTACGATTAGCATCTGTTTGTAAAGAATATTGAATCACTGCAACGTAGGAAACAAAGGGACAGTGCAATAATAAAGAACAAATCAAGGCGTTAAAACGTCTTTAAAAATAATAGAAAGAAAAACAAGAGCAGCTGGCACCAGGCCAGAGGGCAGCTACACAGCCCCAGCCAGGCGCGCCATCCTGTCAAAGGGCGCGATGTAAACGTTTCTCTGCTACCGTGGGGGTTGTGTCAAAACAGCGATAGTGTGTCCGAGCCGTCAGAGTCATGCAATCTGCAAACACTCTCTTTTCCTCTCCTCTCACATTCTCTTAAAACAAATACCAGCACGCAGGGAGAGGATGCTGGCAGAAAAGGCGTCGGGCTGGAAGGAGTGTTTAGACAGAAGGGTTCCTGCCCCCTCCACGCCAGGAAGGGAACTCGGGCTTGGGGGGCGGGGGGCCGCGGGTCACGGGGTCAGGCTGAGGGGTTCTGCAGGAGTGATCTTTTGGTGCCGTGGAGACCTTGTGACGCCTTGGACTGAGAATCACTTCTTGTTGGAAGGACCAGGGAGGATTGGAGAAGACTTTTCAGGGACGGAAGGTTTGGGTCAGCCTCTGGGACAATGGTGGAGGGGATCCAGTGTTTACATTAGCGCTTTGCTCTGAGTGTCCTGGCCTGGGCAGCTTCCTGCTCGCAAGGGCCCCTAGGCCCATTCACACTCAGAACCTTCAACCAGCCTCTCCTTCCTCCTCTCTGTGCTTGCTTCCACCTCGAGTTCCAGTCACTTTTCTGCCCGTCACTCTGACTCCACCTCTCTTCTAGGACATCCTAGCCAGGGTTCCCAAAGCCTTTGAGCAGGACCCAGATCACCCCTTGTCTTCACGCAGTGCTCCCAAGCCTGGATGCAGAGGAAAGGCTGTTTGATAACTCAGTGGGAAATGGTAGAAACACCCACAAACAACCTTTACTCAAGTATGTGTAAGGAGCCTTAAGACATCATCCAGCAAGGAACCTTTCAAGCTATCTCTGGTCTGAGAAAGAAAAGAGAAGCTTGCTTTTATGCTTATTTAGTTGCTTGTTTTGTATTTGGGCCATATCTGGCAGTGCTCAGGGCTTACTCCTGGCAATGCTCAGAGGACCCTAGGGGATGACGGGACTAAACCCAGGTCAGTGATGTGCAAGGCAAGCTCCCTATCCACTATACTATCTCTCTGGTCACCAGAAACATGCTTATTTCATAGTGGTCAACAATGAAACATCTAGAATACCATCAGGGGCAGAACTGGGGCATCATAACCAAGCACCAGGCATATGGATAACAGAGCCAGTCAGAGCTGAGTTCAAATGACACCTTATACCATTTTGATTCTGCTGCCCTCGACAGCTCATGTCCAATTAGTGCAAATCACAGTCAGAGAAAAACCACTCAGGGGATTTCCATCTTTTAGAAATAATTCAGAATCATTATAAGACAATTGAATAACATTGGCTTACAAACAGTAACTCAGGCACAACAGTACAGCAGGTACAGCACTTTCCTTGCATGAGGCCAACCTAAGGTTCAATCCCTGACATCCCATAAGGTCCCCTGAGCCCTTCCAGGAGTGATTCCTGAGTACAGAGCCAGGAGTAAACCCTGGGCACTTCCAGGTATGGTCCAAAGACCACAACCCCTAAAAATAAGCAACTCTTTTAAAAAAAAGTTTTATTTTGTTTTTTCAAAATTTTTGGAGTGCTTGAGGACAACACATGGAATGCGAGGGCTAACTAACCCCTGCAGCCTCCCTAGGCAAATGATACTTGCCAACCCTCTGAGCCACCTCCCTGTTCTCACATCTTCTTAATGCATTCTCCTTTAGAGTTATGCCACGGCCATGATGAGGAACTTTTCCAATGGCCTGTGAAGCTGCAACGGAAACTCGGTTGAGTTTGCTATAGTCCAGAACATGAGAGAAAAATCACTTTACTCAACTCCCAGCTTCTCTGTTCCTCCAGATTTGTTTTCATGTTATAGACCCCTAAATCTTGCAAATGTTCATTTCATTTTTTTTCTCTGCTGACAGGAAGAAGATAAAGTATGTGGTTTATCCCTGTGCTAATTTTACTTACCTCTCCTTTCATCCAGATTAGCTCAATTATTTATTATGATACATAAAATCATTATTTATTATGATACATAAAATACATAAAATTATGTATTATTTCTGGACCACCTGAAATTCTTTGAGAATGGACATAAGTTTTTAGCATTGCCAGCTTGTAAGAAGCAACCCTATGCCACCTTATCTCCAGGTCTAAACTGGTTTGAGTTTAGAAGGTCAGAAACAAATAGGAAAGGAAACGAGTTAGAGAAGAACCTTCTTGTGAGTAAGAATCAGGGACCTAGGAGATGAGTGGACTCGAGAACTTTACCAAGCACAGCACCTGACACAGAACTGACAGATAATTAATGACAGTTGCCATTTTATTATCTGACAAGATTTCGAGCCACGTAAGAGGCTATCTCTCACTCATCGCGAGAACTTTAGGGACTCACCCAACATCAGTAAATGAGTGCAATGTCCCTTGATTGCTCGAGCCCTGAGGAGAAGAGTGAATCCTGATAAAGGCCTGCCTAGATGTGGATTCATCACTCCACTGTGCTGAAAAAGAAGCACCAGTGACCCTCTGGTGACCCCCAAGCACCTCCTCATGTAAATGCTGTGTCACCACTATCAGAGTCAATCCATTCCCCAGGAATGGCCCAATGAAGACAGGGACCAGCCGGAATCTGGATAAACTTGTCGTGTATCTGACACACTAATAGTCATGGATAGTTTCAACTGAAGCCCTGGGGCTGACCTGTGGTGAACGAGCCTCTGGTCTAGTAGAAAGCAGGAAATGAGCCAGAAATGGACTTTTCCCTTCAAGGGTGGAAAAAGAAATTCTTAAAAAAGTGAACCCTGTTATTAATATTCTATTTTTTAAAATAAAGAATAATCGTTCACATGTATTCCATGTAAGAAGTAAAATGCTGTCCTCTGGAAGAGGCACAAGACTTAGTTTCTTCTGTTGCTAAGGAATGCATATATTGATTGATAAGATGTTAAATACACGGGACAATATCAGCTGAATCACACACAAGCAAGTGAAATACCAAGAGTCCGTCACTCCACTAGCTGGATTGACTCCACTACTGGACCAATGAACATTTGGAGACAAGGTAATGTGAGGTTTCTATTTCTTAGTTGGTACTGCTAACAACGCATATCCGTTTCCAAAGAATTTGAAGCTGTTCACAAATAATATAATAAATAACCCAGCAAATACAAAAAGGAGAAAAATGGGACAAGATTAGTACTGAGGCAGTTTAAGTAGAACTCACAGTATAAGTCTATCTATGATATTATAATTTCTCTAATTTCCCAAATAATCTGAAAGATAGGGGCCGGAGCGATAGCCCAGCGGGTAGGGCGTTTGCCTTGCACGCGCCGGCCTGTGCCGGCCCGGGTTCAATCCCGGCGTCCCATATGGTCCCCGAGCACCGCCAGGAGTAATTCCTGAGTGCAGAGCCAGGAGTAACCCCTGAGCATTGCCGGGTGTGACCCAAAAAGCAAAAAATAAATAAATAAATAAATTAAAAAAAAATAATCTGAAAGATTTCTTCCATTTGTGGTATCATCTGAATTTCTGTGAAGTAAGTCACACATAGCCAGAAGGTGCTTCCAAAGATGAAGAACTCTCTCCTGGGAGAGCATTAACCTAACAGTGTAGGATACTTCATTGGCTTATTGTCAGCTTCATAGGCTAGTACTGGGTTTACATAATGCTACAACAGAGGAAAATAGCTTTGCAATGGGCAGCCCCAGAACATGTAACAGTAATAGCAGCTTTCAGCAAACAAACCTAACATAGCAATGTGCTTAGCACTGGGTTAAGTTCTTTATGCATCTGATCTCAATACCTCCACAACTTTATGATTGCAGTGATGTTTTCTATTACACAGATAAGGAAATTAAGCCCCAGAAGAATGAATTTTTCTGGGAATCAGTTTGTACATGGCAGGAAGGAGACAGAGAACCAGGAGTCAGGCTTCTAAATCAATACCCTTAGACTTTAGGTTGTTCAAAAGTGGTTTCCCATCATATATCTAGTAAAGGATTAATATCCAAAGCACATTAAAACCACACACAACTTAAACAAACAAGCCATCCAGTAAAAGAATCAGTAGGAAAGTTGAATATGTTCTCTCCAAAGAGTATGTACTGATGACAGACAAGAATATACATTTTAAAACAAACCAACAACTGTTTATCACCACTAATCATCAGAAAATTGCAGATTCCATCCACAACAAGATTCATCCTCAAACCCGTGAGAACGGGCTTACACCAAAAGCAGCAATCACAAATGTTAGAGTGGGTGGGGAGAAAGGACACTCATGCCCAGGGGGGGGTGGCAAGAAAAACAGTTTCCGGGATGGGGGAGAATAGTAACCTAACAGTGCAGAATACTTTATCAGCTTATTATCAGCATTTATAGGGTAGAGTGGGTTTATTTAACTGAGGCAACCATGGAAAATGGTAAGGAACAATGTCTCTTATGATATATTTAAGAAGCATATGAAAACATTTAAAACAGAAAGTTATATCTAGAGGCTGGAGCAATAGAATGGCAGGTAGGACACTTGTTTTGAAAGTGGCTGACCCTAGTTCAGTCTTGGGCATCCTATATGGTTTCCCCTAGTGCCACCAGGAGTAATTCTGAGTGCAGAGCCAGGAGTAACTCCCTGAGCACCATGGGTGTGGTTTGCACCACCCAAATAGTATGTTATGTCCACCCCAATATTTATTGCAGCATAATTTATAGTAGCTAAAGTATGGAAGTCCATCTATAAGTGCTTGGAAAAAGAAGATGTGGTACATATATTCAATGGGATACCAGCTGGCTATGAAAAAAAGATGAAAATTTGTCATTCAAAGCAAAACAGAAAGAGCTTGAGAGGATTTTGTGAAAAACAGTAAGTTAGAAGAAAAGAAACAAGTGTTGGATGATTTCACACACACACACACACACATATATGCGGCGGATATAAGGATGAAGGCATGAACAAAGGAAATAAAAAACAAAGCAGTGAACATTGACTACAGAGCTAAGATAACCTGAGAGACGAGGGTGGGTGATAAAATAAAGATGCTGTATTTAGTGTTAAACAAATAAAACACTCAGTGTTGTAACACAAACTTCTCAAAACATACTTGCTTTCTGAATCAGGAGTGTTTGACTGAAAATTACTTACTTTAATGTCTAACTAGTTGTTACAGAATAGACCTAGTAATGAAATCAGGACCCTGGTTGGTGACAGAGAGGATGGTCATGGATATGTCAACAGATTTCCCAACAAGGCACCTGTACGCTCTAAGAGATACAGAAATAAACCTTGAGCATGACCGGGTGTGGTTTTTACCACCGCAAATATTAAGTCATATCCACCCCAATATTTATTGCAGCATTATTTACAGTGGCTAAAGACCATACAAAATGGTCATATTCACTATATTAGCCTTAAAGAGGTATCTGCAGTCATTGAATAAGATAAAACATATCAAATATATGTTAGATACTAAATATAAACACTAATCATTTCTGCTATAATGAAAATAAAAATAGTAATTCTATTTTTATGGAATAGGTTAGAAGAAAAGAGACAAGTGGTGGATGATTTCACTCCTGTGTGCAGTATAAGGATGAAAGGGATGAATAGGACAGCCATCCTGTCTTTCCTTTCCTACTGCTGACAAGAGTAAACCCAATGTTCTAGCTGGTTCTCCACACTTTAGCACTTGCACATCCTCTTCAGGATCCAGGCCCCGCTTCCTCCAGGGTGCTCCCTCAAGAGTACATTACTCACTGAAATCACTTACTCAACCACATTTCAAGCATTTGCCACAAAGCCAATATTATGATGATATAAAAATAAAGTTGAATAATAAGTAGGAAATCAATGGTTTGGGACTGTCATTAACTACCTCTGAGGTAATTATCTTTGAGCCTTATTTCTCATGTATGAAGTACGCTCTCTTAATCTCTAGAATTCCTTAATTTATATAAATTAAATACTCAATATGACTGGACCACAGTATACTCTGGCTAACATCTGTATTCTCCTTGATTCCATTTCATCTACCTATTAACTGTAAAATCCTATGCTCTGCTCTCATTTTCTTCTGACCTTCAACATCTCTTTCCACTGATTTCCTGTATTTTCTTTGCCTAAATATCACTGAGCTTGTGAAATTCCTTAAAGGCTGAGGATTTATTGAATACTGATCTACAATATTAAATCTTGTCAATAAACAAAGAAATGGGACTTTCCTACAGTATGAAGAATAACACTTTGGGGCGAAAGTCCATGGGAAGGCAATACTATGAGGGAAAGAGGCCTGTGAAGGGTTGGGTTCACCTCTCTCCTGTGGTTGCTCTTAGACTACTTCATCCCTCTGGACTTCAGTCTGCTTCAGAGGACGTAATCTCACAGCAAATCAGCTCTACATAATCATGATTCCCAAAGAGCATGGCTGCATCTTTTAGCCCTAGTTCAATTCTTACCCTACAGAGGACTCTGTGGGGTCACTGATGACAAGAGTAAACCCAATTGCTTGGGCCAATAATCCCCCAAACTTGTTTCTTCGAGGACTTTTACTGGTTCTTCAAGATAGTAATCCACAATTAAAGCCCTACAGGACACCCACCACAAGAGGCCTGAAATGCAAATTTACATAGTCTTGTGTAATGAATGTTATTTTTTTTTAAAAGCCAACATATTTAGTCTGTTTTATTCCATGATCAATAAATGCACATGAAAAATAACTTCTAAGCGCAGTTTCCTTACTGGGAAACCGAGGAAGTTCTCCCTCTTAATGTAGATAAGGGATAACACATGTAAGTGGATGGACATAGTATTGGCACTGGAAAGGATTCTTTTAGATACAATCTCTCACATCTAGTTTCATTACTTATTTTCATTACCATTAAGGTAACAAAACAGTCTGTGAGATTTCTAGAGGAAACATGAAGCGACTTTGAAGCTCTTTTATCAGGAAATTACCTGGATCCTAGAGTAAATCTATCACATTCTTTTCCATTCTCTATGTCCACTGTGTTCTTCTTTTTCACCCATAATATCAGGAGGTTACATTCAAACATAAGCTAGATTTGATTCCATATTACAAGGAACAGTCCAATTGGACAGTGGAGATATAATCAAAATATAACCAAGGCAAAGTATATATTTTACAAATTATTTAGCCTATGTATCTATTCCCTGAGTATTTTGTGTAAGAATATTTGTTTCTAGATTTAGCCATAAAAAATGGTAAGTCTGAGAGAAGGGAACAGTGCTAATAATTACTGAAAGTGCTAACACCAACCTAGAACTGAGCATTGAATATAGGCAAAAAGATACACATGATAACCTCTAAGTGTATGTATTACAATCCACAATATGTAAGAGAAGGAAGAGAGAAAGAGAGAGGGAAAAAGAGAAAAAGAGAAAAGAGATAAAGAGCCTGCCATAGAGGCAGGCTAGGGGAGGGGGAGGAATCGGGATATTGGTGGTGGGAAATGGGCACTGGTGGAGGGATGGGTGCTGGAACACTGTATGATCAAAACCCAAACATGAACATCTTTGTAATTGTATATCTCAAAAAGAAAAATGACAAGTCTGTTTTAAAATTTGTAAATAAGGTCAAAGAAAATTTTTGAGGTTTCTGCCAATATTCCTAAAGAAATTTCTCAAATTACATGTTTGATAGTTTTTGTTCCTAGGAATTTGACTCTTGCTCAGAAGAACCTCTTAAAATCATCTAGCAAAGACTTCCCATGACTCAGCCTTTTGGTTTAAACATGCAACTTAAATGTTTGATAGCAATTACAGAAGACATTTGCTTCATTAGAAGCAATTATTTATCAGACTCACTGTATTATTGTGGAGAGTGGGGGAAAGATGAACAATTCACAAAGCACAGAAAAATGGCAAAGAGAGAGGCATTTGGCAAAGAGCTCATGTTGGGTTCTCAGGTTTTTGTATGAAATATTAATAAGGGATGTTGCCCAAACATTCACATTGGCAGCATGCACTTTCTCATCCAGTTGTATAATAGATATAAGAAGTTTCTCATTAGTAAGTGAACATTCATTTTTGGCTTGGGATGAAAGACTCCTGTGTAATATGGCCAGATTATTTGGGTGTTTGCTCAAGCTCAAAATTCTGCTGAAGCGGTCTTTGGGGAAGTGGCCTTCACCAGAGTCCCCACTTCAAGTCAAGGATTTGTTGTGACAAATTAAAAATAGTCTGTAGCATCCCTGATGTGAGCCTGCATACTCAGACTCATACTACACAGACTACATGACAACTGGATATAAATTGTGTGTATACATAAGTGTGATAAATACTGAAACATGAAGTATGTGATTCCATATCCAAAAGAAGAGATGTTCTTAAGTTATAACTTCCCTGAAACATTTAACCTACTTGTAGTCCCTAAAGGATGTTGACTTTCCAATGCTTAAGCAGTTAAAACTTCCATTTTGTAGATTGATAATAGAATCCTGGGCATCAAATTGTTACAGAAGAAAAATAAAAGACCCTCCTGCTAATAGCCCACTTAATCTGGGTTCTTCAAAATATTTCTAATGAACCTCCAATAATTGTTTTGTTTTCATCCTGTTAATTTTACACACTCTACTGATACACAAAACTGTTTCTCCTAAATGGTTAATCCCTAATATATCCTTAATGATTCAGACCTTCCTTTCTTTGCTAATTTGCAGAAGTAAACAGTAGAGAAAAGCAATTAGGCAAGCCCTTCTCCGAGCAAAGAAAATGCTTCTGCCTTTCTGTTTGGAGGCTGCCCTTCTTACTCAGCCCTGCTTCAATTCCCCCCCACTCCTGAGCCCCCTAAAAAAAAACACCAGCAAGCCACACTCAGTTATGGAGTAATCAGCTGTCTCTAAACTTCAGAATCACTCCACTGCTATAACAGATGAAGTGTTTTAGAAATGGGACATCAAAATGTCACTGAAGAGTAGGCAAAGTTATTTTCTGTTAAATTGGTAAAGCATATAATTATTTGAAACTCCAGATATGACCTACTTTAGAGTTTTGGAAGCAAATCCAAGATTCCATGTATGCCTATTAGGGTTTTCCTAGAAAAGTCAGCATTTTAGCTAAGAAAGTAATTCCCAGACTTCCCTCTCTACCTTCTATGAGATAAGAATCCAACTTCTTCATATTTTTGTTCTTTCTTTTTGCTGCATCTTGAAGGGACTTATTAGCAAAAGACCAAAAAAAAAAAAAAACAGCCAGCAAAGTTTCAAAGTTAACTGGGCAAAGAATGACCATTTTTATAGGTTGTATCAAATACAACGAAGGTGATATAGGCTGGCACTTGAGGGAGCGCCACCCAAGAAAGACAGAGTAGGGGGTCGGAGTGATAGTCCAGCGGGGTAAGGAATTTGTTTTGCATGCGGCCAACCCAGGTTTGATCCCCAGCATCCCATATGGTCCCCTGAGCACCGCCAGGAGTAATTCCTGAGTGCAGAGCCAGGAGTAACCCTTGAGCATTGCCAGGTGTGACCCAAAAAAAAAAAAAAAGACTGAGTAGTTGGCTGCATTTCTCTGCCTCATGGACTGTCATTAACATTAGAATTATTGAGTAAATTCTGTGCCACAAAATATATTCTTAGAGCCAGGCATTTTACATTCATTAATGAACTTTTTGCTACCCGCACAGCAGAGCCTGGCAAGCTACCCGTGGCGCATTTGATATGCCAAATACCAGCAACAATTGTGGACCTCATTCCCATGACCTGATGGAATGGTTTGAGGCTCTTTATGTTCCTGGAGCAAGCAGGTGCCCCTTGGGCTCTACTTGCATGAGACAGGACATATGGAAATGTTACTGGCGTCCGCTCTAGCAAATTGATGATGAACGGGAAGACAGTGACAGTGACAAAGAACTTTTCTGCTAATTTGTCACCAACATGACAGACTAATCCTTGGGTCAAATTGCTCTGTGATTCATAAGAAGCAGGAGAGTATCACTGTGTAACACTAGAAAATTATTTCATACATTTTTGAAGGAAGAAATGTAATTTTTCAGCGATACCCTCACTTCACTCATTAAAAGCTCTGTGTTATAGGAAAAGGGAAGCAGGCAGTTACCATTTACAGAAGGGGAAATTGAAACAGAGATTAAATAACTGGCCAAGGTCATGGAGAAGTCAGGGGCTGTGCCAAGAATAGACCCCACTTCCTTGACTCCCAAGTCTTGATTCCTGAGGCTGAGACTGGATAATTCTGCAGGTACATACATATCTGTAATAAGTTACTAAATATATTTTTACTCCTGTAATTAAAATATAAATGCTAAAGACAAATAATACCTTTATATTTTACTCAATAAATTTTTGTGTGATGGGTTGATGGTTGACTGTATACTGAGAATAAATACTCATATGTCTAAAATATGTTTAAAATAAGCAATGTCCCACCCACATGGCAGAGCCTCGTCAAGCTACCCATGTCGTATTTGATATGCCAAACACCAGTAACTAATTTTAGAGACCTCATTCCCATGACCTGATAGAATGGTTTGAGGCTCTTATGTTCTTGGAGCGCGATGATGCCCTTGGGCTATCTCACATGTGACAGGACGTATTGAGATGTTACTGGTGCCCGCCGAGCAAATCAATGATATATGGGAAGACAGTGATACAGTGAAGCAATGTTATCTCTAGAAATACCATAAATTTATCTATATGAAGTTGTTGGTTATCACAGGCCAACAAATAGAGTTAATGACAAAAAATGATATTTACACACACAAAAAAAAAACCTCAATGATACAAAAACATTTTCCCTATTCTAAGGCAACAGCATAGTACACATCGTACCTGTATTACAATCTACTACATTTTTACCTTGAAGTGATAATTTGTGATAATCTGAGAGAACTAAATGGCATGCAGTGGTCAAAGGTTGGAGCTCCTCAAGTCCTTAACAGAAAACAAAACAAAACAACAACCAAGATTTTGTTTTTGCTCTTGTGCTACATGTCACACCCAGCTGTGCTCAGGGCTTACTCCTGGCTCTGTTCTCAGGGATCATGTCTGGCTAGCTTGGGGAGCCAGATGTGGTGCCAGAGTCAAACCCTGGTCAGCAACTTCAAGAAAAGTGCCTTAAGAAACCACCAGGTACACTCTGGACACTCAAGAGGGGAGGCAACTTCAGTTGCTAGAGTTTGTCAGGAGGGGTGGCACACACACTGCTCTCCCCACAGCAGGACTGTAGTAGTAGGTAAAAGTGAACTAATAAAATTCTCCTTGAGTGTCTGGATACTCACATTTGTGTGAGTAAATGCACTCTTTCAACATCTTAGATTCTTGGGAAAATATAACTGGTGTATATAACTTAAGGCCAACGCCCTTTTGCCATCTCTTCTTCGGTTCTTCAGATCCCCCCCATCTTTGCCCCAAACAGGGCACCTCCCTTCAGTCAGGATCGCTGCCTATTGCTTTAGAGACAAGTTGTCTTATATAAGACTTTCTACTTTCTTCAAGACTCCTGGACCATGGCACAGCCAGCAGGGACTGCAAGACCAGGAAAAGTTGACTGGGGTGAGGGTGGGGGGGGAGAGAGAGCATTTCTGTAGTTCTATTTATTTTTTTTTAAAACAGCTCACATTTTGTTTATTCAATAGTTTATCAATTGGTACTTTTACTCATTTCCATAGTTCCACTGTTGTAAATAACAGTGATAAACACTGGAGATGGGGATTGGCGCCTGTGTCAATGTTTTAGTATTCTTTGGCTAGTTATCCAGAAATGGTATTACTGAATTCCAATAAAAGTTTATCTTAGCTTCCTAGGAAGCTCCATAGTATTTTTCCAAAACAGATGTACCATTTTTTCTCCCAGTATTTCCATCAACAAGACATAGAGATCTTTGCCCTCATATTCTCTCCAATGCCATGGATATCTGCTATTTTTCCTTCTAAGTTTTTTTTCTTAAATTTTATTATGCCACCGTGAGATAGACCATTACAAAGCTCTTCATGATTTGGTTTCTATCATACAGTGTTCCAGTGCCCATCCCTTCCCCAGTGCACATTTTCTACCACCAAGGACCCCAGTTCCTCCCATTCTTCCTTCTTCTCTCTCTCTCTCACACACACACTCTCACTCTCTCTCTCTCTCTCTCTCTCTCTCTCTCCCTCTTACATATTGTCACTTGCAATACATACATTTAGGGTTTATCATGTATACCCCTTTGCCTACATTCAATGCTTATTTCTAGACTGGCATTACCATTTCCAACAATTATTAGCACACTGGTCCCTTCTCTATCTTACCTAACCTCTGATTTCCACACACTTGTGGTAGATTCCAACCACTGACAAGTCTTCCTGGTCCAAATTTTCAAAAATTCAGTGGGGGGGTGTCTATAACCTGAACATGGACTTATAGAACTGGTCTTTTCTCTCCCATCCAGTCTTCCCACCTCACCCTCGACCATGAGCCCACCCTTCCAAGACAGAAAACGAGTGAGTGGGACATACCACAGGGACTGCAGGAGAGCCTCAATTCCCATTTTACATTTAAAATAATTCTTTATTTTTGCTTGACTTGTCTTTATTTCCTTCACTTAACTCCTGAAAAATTTAAAAATAATATTTTCCCAATTTTATAACTCAACACTACTAAGGTTCTTTTCCTAAAACAAAGTTACTTTTACCTTCCACGTTGGGCATCCGAGTTCCAAAGAAGTGAAAAATAAATGTGAAACTAACTTCAGAACACAGAGAAACGGCTTTTCAAATCTCTAAAACATTTTGAGGCTTATTTAGAGAAGTTTGCCCAGGAGCTAGCAATTATAACCTTGCATTTCTACAGCACCATTTTTGAGGAAAAGGATGGTTTCTTTTAAACTCATGTAGCTAACTAGAGAGATGATACAGTGAGTAGGGCACTTGCCTTGCACACAGCTGACCTGGGTTCAATACCTAGCATCTCATGTGGTCCCTTAATCACTGCCAGGAATAATTTCTGAGTGCAGATCTAAGAGTAACCTCTGAGCATCATCAGGTATGGCTCCCCAAAAATAAAAATAAATTCACATAACTAATGAGTGGAGAAGAAATATGTCAGAATTTTTCCCTTTTACTTTTCTCCATGATGTCTGAGAAGCAAAGTTGTAGAATTAGCATGTCTTTGAATTTTAATAATATTGAACAATTATTAGCACCAAATATGATAGAATCTTGGATTTTTCTCATCCTTAGCAAGTGTTAGAGACTTCTATGTAAATACTTGTAAATATGCCATGTATCTCCTAAAACATTACCTAATTTCATCCTCATATTCTCTTTAGAGAGTGTGTATAATGATATTCATAATGAATTGAAGTTATGTGCTACATAAATATGAAAGGTAATGGAAATGTAAGATGGTAGGTCCAAGTCTAACATGGAACACAGACACTTAATAAATAACTAAAATGACTCTACATATTAAAAAATAGTATTACCCAGCTTATCTCTGATATTGATCATGAAGACAGTGTTATTACATAACTCAAAATATTATTTTAAAAATGCACACAATAGAACATCCCTTATTCAAAAGACAAAAGGTTGCTCTCTGCAACTAAACAAAAGTGTTATAAGTCTAAACAATATATATATACAGGGACCTGTGTGAAATATTTGAGCAATTAAAGAAGCTTAATTTACCTGTGAATTGCAATATAGGTCTCTATGGCATGTGAAAACGTTGCTCCATGAGCTTCCTCATACACAAAGAGCCATAGAGTTTTCTGAAGCTAAGTTAAATATACTACTTTGGCCATCAAGTACCAAATCTGATCCTGACACAGTTACTACACAATAAGTATGAGCTAATGTTACACTCAGGGCCAGGTATGTGACTCAGTGACAGATGTCAACCTGTTATGTGATCTCCTGGGGTCAGTCCCTGACATAGCATGAGAAGCATTGAAACAGATAGTTGCAATCGCAGATTTTGTGTGAGGATTTGTTAAAACAGTTCTCAGAGGCGTTTACCAGAATAGTAATCAAATATTTCCTGGACCAAATATTTAAGTCATTGCTTTGTGTTTTGAGAAGCTTCTCTGAGAATGACAGAGAAGAGACCTTTTCCCGGCATCAGAAGCTTGCTCTGTAACATGGAAGAAGGAACCCAGATACCACAAAGAAACTGGAAAGGGAAATAATGTTTACAAAGTTTCACTTCAGCTAACCTCATTCCCAAACCACATTTTATTAGTATTATTCAAGTCTATTGTTATAATACTGGGTCTCTATTATTCATAATTGTTATTGTCTAACATCTGTATTAGTTCTAATTCTAAATAGAATGTATTTTTTAGATGTACTAATGCTAAAACACAAATTTTAGCATTTATAAAAAGCATTCATAAAAAATCAAGTTCTATACTATCATTAAAATCTAGTAACTTAAACTAGTTGTTTTTAATTACTTTGCATTCAAGGTTAGAAAGAATTATCCAGGGCTGAAGCAATAACACAGTGGGGAGTACATTTGCCTTACATGTGGCTGACCTGGTTTGATCCCAGGCATCCCATATGGTCCCCTGAGTATTGCCAGGAGTAATTCCTGAATGCAGAGCCAGGAGAAACCCCTGAGCATTGCTGGGTGTGACTGCCAAAGTAAAAGAAAAAATTATCCAGGGCTTAAAGATATTAATCCATAAATTGAATGCCAGCCCCTGAATACACAAACCAATATAATGTCTCAGTAAACCCCTTCCTTTTTGGGTTTAATATCTACTACACTGAAAAGGTATTCAGAATTTATAACCTCTCCATATTTTTATTTTAGAAAATGATATGCTGACAAGAAATCCAACATGAATAGAAAATAGAAAAACTACTTTCTTTTTCCTTTTTGAGTCATACCCAGCGATGCTCAGGGGTTACTCCTGGCTCTGCACTCAGGAATTACTCCTGGCGGGTGCCTCGGGGACCATATGGGATGCCGCGACTGAACCTGGGCCGGCATGGACTGGCCGTGTGCAAGCCAAATGCTCCTACCCACTGGGCTATCGCCCCAACCCCAAAAAAACTACTTTTTGAAAATTATTTAAATTCCCTAACTCACCTTACTTTCACTGTCAAAAAAAAGATCTAAACCAAACAAAAACACAAGACAAAGAGAGGTTGGAGTTTTAGGAAGAATATAGAAAACCAACAGCCACATCTACCTATGCTAGAAAGCAAAATCTGGTTTATTATTCTTCAAGCTAACTTTTTGTATATGGCTCTGAGCTTGAGTCAGAGCCTCATATACGAGCATTCATTGAACTGCATCCCTAGCCCCCTTTTTGCTTTTTTATTTTATCTATTTATTTTTGTTTGGGGGCCACACTCAAGAGATATATAGGTCTTACTTCTAGTTCTGTGATCAGAGATCATTCCTGGTGGTGCTCAGGGGACCATATGGGGATCAAAGTTGGGAGGGCTGCATGCAAGTTAAATACCCCTAGTTCCTTTTTTATTTTTGCTTTTTTGAGTACTCCCCCCCATGATGCTCAGAGGTTACTCCTGGCTCTGCACTCAGGAATTACTCCTGGTGTTGTTTGAGGGACCATATGGGATGCTAGAGATCAATCCAGGGTCGGCTACATGCAAGACAAACGCCCTCCCTACTGGACTATCGCCCCGGCCCCTAGTTCTGTTTTTGTAAAGAGCAATTCTCTAGCACACAATGACAAGGTGAAGAGCCTGCCTGGGAGGATTATGAAAGACTTCTTTGGTGGTAGAAAGCAGATGGAAGCACATTTCAGAGAGATGCAAGTGCACAAAACCTAGGAAAGGTCATACCATCTGTCCTAGAAAGATCACATATTTCTCACACATCACAGATCCCCAAATGAGAAGAGGGAGAACTAGTGTCACTGAGATAGCAGAGTGCCACAGTCTGGGGCTTTCAATGAGCAAATGAAACAGAAGCTTCAGCCTCAACCCCAAATAAAATCTCAGCCTAAAACCCCAAATAAACTGTCATTCTGTCCTCGCCTTCCTAAGACTCTAAACTTGAGAGGAGTCTAAAAGTGCCAGTGACATAGGCAATATTCAGTGAGCAAGAGGAAAAATATATTACCCAGATCTTCCCAGGGCAGGGTGAGCTGCCCTCATTCCCTGTACTGTTAATTCCTCTATAATCTCCCAGTCCCCCGTACTGCACATCCCTCTATAACCACTCATTCCTCATACTGTACATCTCTCTATAAACTCCTGTGTCCATCCATGAATCTTCTTCAGTGTTGAATAAGTATTTGAAAGTTGGTCAAGAAACAAACTCTTCCTACCTAGCTTGGTGTGATTTTGGTTACAGGGATGCCAGAACCACTTGACTGTAGGCTGAGGGATGCCATAAATGGTGCAAGTGAGGATCTGTCTGCTGCCCAGTGGGTAGAGTGCTGGGTCTGGGAACGATGACACGGAGTTTTCATAAATCTGGGGTTTCACTGAAAAGAAACAAACAGGACAGAAGTCAAAAGCTGTTCTAATGGTTTTCTTCTGGGTCCCACACAAAAGACCACATTCAGGCTGGAGCGATAGCCCAGCGGGTAGAGCGCTTGCCTTGCACGCGCCAGCCCGGTTGGATCCCCGGTATCCCATATGGTCCTCCAAGCACTGCCAGGAGTAATTCCTGAGTGCAAAGCCAGGAGTAACCCCTGAGCATCGCCGGGTGTGACCCAAAAAGCCAGAAAATAAAAGACCACATTCTTAGAGTTTTTTGATGTCAAGAAAACAAATACTTGGAGAGAAGAATCCAACCAGCCTTCTCTGCCACTGTCGCTGTAATGCTGATTAAACAAAGTAGATGTTTTGGAGAGTATAAAAAATTTTTTTCCATGGTACATACATTACAATGAGTAAAAATCCTTGCCGTTAATGAGAGAAATTTTCTGCAAATAGTGGTGATGAGGCAATCAGTGGATTATAAAAATAAGTAAAAATTTGTTTTATTTGATCTTACAGCACTAACGCTTGACTTCCAAGTTCTACCCAGAGCCAGAAGAAAGTCTGGACTGTAAACTTACCGTTGACGATGAGAGTGGCAGTGAGGTTTTTAAAAACGTTGAACTGCTTTATGCTCAGCAAGACTGTAATCCCCGGAGTCGCCCGCTGCTACATCTCTGATAATTAATGAATAGCCTCGACCAAGTAGCGTGCAGACCTCTCAGCTGTGGGCATGCCATCCTTTAGCCTGTGGGGGAAGCACGGGTGGGGGAGTCAGGCCACACTCAGATGTCATTTTGGCAAAACTGTCATTGACATTTATAAGCTCACATTTGAAAGTTTCTGGCCTGGGATTTTCAACACCCATTTTAACAAGCTAAGTTTTCAGTACTACTTTCAGTAGAGCCAGGTTTCATTTTCTTTAAGCTGGAAAACACTTCATTTTTATTGGCAAAGAGGAAGAAGTGAACCCAAGGAAGAAAAGCAAGCAATGGTTTAACAAACCTAAGGGCAGGCTGGCCACTGTGACTTAAGTATTAACCCAGAAGCACTGATTCCCTACGAGATGTTTTTCAGAGTTTTCCATGAGACTCGTCCAGCAATACAAGGGCCATTGTAAGTCAGATCAACTAGATCACTTCTCCAGATAAAAATAAAAATAGACCTTCCTATTGTGATCTCATGTGGAGTTCTTATTATATAAATGGTCCCCACAGTTGTGCCTTTCAAAAGTTTTAGTAAAATCAAGATTATCAAGACTTTTCCCCTGAGGAAGAATTGTTAAGGCATGAAAGTCACAAACAAAAAGGTGGACCCTGGGGAAAAACAACCTACAGAATCAATGTCCTTGTATCATACTTGATGCTCTTTATCATGTTCGTGTCTCTGAACCCAATGCCAGCATGACACAAGGATGTATTTCTTCAGGGTGCATGGAGCATATTTCATATTTGAGATG
The DNA here is from genome assembly GCA_021461705.1 of Cryptotis parvus. Classification (NCBI taxonomy): domain Eukaryota; kingdom Metazoa; phylum Chordata; class Mammalia; order Eulipotyphla; family Soricidae; genus Cryptotis; species Cryptotis parvus. The sequence continues at coordinate 224,869 of JAJIBD010001222.1, forward strand.
CTTCCTAGTCAATGTTAAAAATATTCCACTAGAAGGGTGTTGATATAGTAAGGTTTGAGGGAAAGATTAAAAAGAAGAAAAAACCAGGAGAGGGGGCAAAAAGAAAAGCCAAATCCCCATATTAAGTGTTCTGGTACAGTGTTCCTTCAAATTAAAAAACAAAAAAACAAATTCCTGATCTTATTACACTATTTCCACTCCCAGTTATTCCCCTATAGCTCTCTCTTCCTCTCTTTGGTTCCAACCCCAGAAATCAGCAGACCTCTTAACTCCCTGCTGCTGTCTGGAAACTTATCTTGATTTTTTTCCCAGGAATTCCAGTGATTGGCCTCCTGAAGCTTCCGACATACAGAGCATATCTTTACTAATAGGGAAATATAAAAGCTCCTACCATACAACTTCAGGCGAGGGAAACGCATTCACTTTCATGGAGAGCCGGTAAGCCCGTTTGCCAGCCACAGTTTCCAGCACCTGTTGACCACGATGCTTCACAGTGATGAATGCTTTCTCTTTGAAAGAAGAAGTCAGAAATATATTAGGGAAGATGAGTGGAAGGGAAAGCATCCTGGAAGGCAGTACTACGTTCGTTGGTTGATGCTAACTATAATGACCCACAGTCAAAGTTTTTATGATATTATCATGCAAAGCTACTTTCACTGTATCACTGTATCACCGTCTTCCCGTTCATCATCAATTTGCTTGAGCGGGCACCAGTAACAGCTCCATATGTCCTGTCTAATGCTAGTAGAGCCCAAGGGCATCTGCTTGCTCCAGGACCATAAAGAGTCTCAAACCATTCCATCAGGTCATGGGAATGAGGTTTATGTCCATGAGATTCAAGGCAGCTCTCTAAAGTCTGTACTGTCTCCCTTAGTTCTGTAGGTAAATAAAACTGCTCACCTGCAGTTCTAAGTGTTTCTCCCAGTTTTTACCTGTTTCTTCTGCTCTTTCCTAATCTTTCGCTTACAGTGATGTAATTTTACAATCCCTACTCGTTTGTTTATTCTCCTGTAATACCTTTACTTTCTTCTTGAAAAAGTCTATTTATTACAAATTGTTTATTAATCCACCCACACGGCAGAGCCTGGCAAGCTACCCGTGTTGAATTTGATATGCCAAATACCAGTAATAATTATAAACCTCATTATAAAGCTACTTTAATAAAAAAATTCTTTTCTAGAGATTTTAACCAATGAATTAATAGAGGTGAATGATATTCAAATTATCAAAGAGTTTAAATATAAAGTATCCTGTTACAATACCTTTAAATGAAATGGTCATAATTCTAGAAACAGAGAAACAGTGGCAGGGAAACAAAAAATTAAACTACTAGAACTGCCTTTTTTAGGCAGCAGCTAAGTAGAAAGATGCTTCTAGAAATATACCTGGCACTATGAGTGACGTGGGAGAAGACTCCAGACTCCCTGAAACAACTAATTTCATATTAAATGGATCAACTGGAGTAAATCAAAAGAATATTAAAGACCTGACAGAGCTGTTCCATAATTTCTGCTCCTTACATTGTTTTTAATAGTGGACATTAAATAAGATTTTGGAGGATTATCTTGAGGGGCTTTATTTACTTTTGTTTGGAAGTCACACCTTGCTTCTGGCTCTGTGCTCAGGGGATGTGATGCTGAACTGAACCTGGGTCAGGCTGGCTGGCGTGCCTGGCAAGTACCCTAACTACAATGTCAGCAGCTCCTTAAATATTTTCTTTAAAGATATTTCCCTATTGGGAGAAAGCAACAATATTAGGGGTTTTTGTTTGTTTTTTTTTTTTTGGGTCACCCCCAGTGATGCTCATGGATTACTCCTAACTCTGCACTTAGGAATTACTCCCTGGCAGTTCTCGGGTGACCACATGGGATCCTGGGGACTGAACCCAGGTTGGCTGCGTGATACCCTACCCACTGTGCTATCACTCCAACCCCAATATTAGGGTTTTATGAGAGTAAAACCAGCAGTTACATAGATAAATTCTAAGTAATTTATCATACCATTTTGTAAATTTCTCGAACTCATAGCAATATCTGAGAAATTTCCCTCATACCCAATAAAACTAAATTTTTCTGACTTATAGGGAACACAAAATAATTTCCTACAGATTATAAATAATACAATGTAATTAAATTATTAACCACAATGAATCTGTAAGAAAATGCTAAAAAACATTGTCCAATTAAAAAAATATTGAGGTGGGGCCGGAGCAATAGCCCAGCGGGTAGGGTGTTTGCCTTGCACGCGGGCCGGCCTGTGCCGGCCAGGGTTCGATCCCCGGCATCCCATATGGTCCCCGAGCACCGCCAGGAGTAATTCCCTGAGTGCAGAGCCAGGAGTAACCCCTGAGCATCGCGGGTGTGACCCAAAAAAGCAAAAAAAAAAAAAAATTGAGGTGTGGTTTTTGGAAGGGGCTGGAGAGGGGGAAAGTGGGTTTTGTTCATAGCAGTTGATCTTTTGTCAAAAAATCCAACATACTTTGTTCAGTAGAAACACCCTTACCTGACCCCACCTCCCACCCCCAGCCCCCAAAGTCCACAGTGATCTGAAGCCCTGCAGAAGCAGCTCACCATAGACATGCACTGAGGTGTTGGCAGATTTCACAGAGGGGCCAGTTCTCACTTGGCAAGTGTAAAGTCCTCTGTCTTTGCTTTGCACTTTGTTAATCACAAGAACACTGTAGAAGACGTTGGTGTTGGGATTGCTCCGGTCAATTCTGCGCCGTATAGAGGCTCTCTGATGGGTCTGGAAAGAAAGAAAGAACAAATGCAAAAGTAGTAGTTGTTCATATTTAGAGCTATAGCTATTCTCAGATCAATATTCTGTGCTAAGAAATAAATCCCCCTAGAACAAGTCCAAGCCCCATCTGGCCCATCATAGTTTTTTTAATTTAATTTAATTTAATTTAATTGGCTGATTTGGGCTACACCCAGTGATACCCCGGGCTCACTCCCTGGCTCTGCATTCAGGGATCACTCCTGTCTACTCAGGGGACCATATGTGGTGCCAAGGATGGAAGCTGGGTAAGCTTTGTACAAGGCAAGCACCTTACCTGACCACAATACATTTTCTTTCAATTATAACACCATGATTTATCAATCTGATTATAATTCATTTGTTTCTGGCATAATCCTACTGCCTATATGACTGTCCATCCATCAATGTCCTCAGTTTCCTCATCCACCCGCCCCATAGACATAAACACATTTACTTTATATTGTTTGTTACAACACAAAGGCAAATGGAAGTATCAAAACTTAGATCAATAAGAGTCAATTTGTGGCAACGGTTGTATGTTACAAATTTGTCCTTCCTTGAGGAGCCGCTGTGCTAGGTGGTGCTGGGTAGCTTCCGTGTCACTGTTTGGGATCACAGAGCGGGGGAGGGGGGGCTTCTGCGTTATTGTCACTGAGCTTGGGGGAGCTTCATGCAACCTCCACATCAAATCTGCTGTGATCCTACTGCGCTGACAGTACTGTGAAACTTGGAGACACGGTGCCACACGCTCTAGGAGGAATAAATCTGGAACAATTTGGTGGCTTGGCAGTTGATGAATGTCAGTTGTGAGGAGGAGGAGCTATGTCAGGTGTGGGGTGTGACTGCGGGCTGCTGGGCCTCCTGCACAATGGGGAATCTGCCTGCCCCTATTCTGAGAAGGCTCCGAAGTTCTCAGCCTGGACTTGTCGACCTGGTGAGACTAAACAGTATCAAGTCCCTTTACGAGAGACAAGTTGTTGAGCTGGGTCACTTCTCTGCCAGCAAGAAGATGCATGTGGGTGGGGCTGCTGGGTTTTCCGATGGTGAGGGTAGGGGGGCAGGGAGAGAGGTTGTATTCTTTTTTCAGTACTTCATTTCATAGCATGTTTCAATTTTACATTCATTATCTCAATTGCTTCTCACAGCATCTCAGTGAAGACGGTGTCTTCACAGATAAATAAACTGAAGGAGAGACACACTGGCCAAAGGAAGCCAGAATGCCTCCGATTTTTTTTTTTTTTAGTCACACACAGCAGTGTTGAGGGCTTACTCTTAGCTCTGTGCTCATGGTGCTCAGAGCACTGAAGCTGGAGATGCAAGGCAAGCATTTTAACCCCTAAAGAACCCAGATTAAAAATAAAACAAGGGGGCTGGAGCGATAGTCCAGCGGGTAGGGGCGTTTGCCTTGCATGCGGCCGCCCATGCCAGCCCGGGTTCGATCCCCGGCATCCCATATGGTCCCCGAGCACCGCCAGGAGTAATTCCTGAGTGCAGAGCCAGGAGTAACCCCTGAGCATTGCCGGGTGTGACCCAAAAAAGCAAAAATAAATAAATAAATAAATAAAAATAAAACAAGGGGCCGGAGTGATAGCACAGCAGGTAGAGAGTTTGCCTTGCCAGTTTGATCCCCAGCATCCCATATGGTCCCCCAAACACCACCAGGAGTAATTCCTGAGTGCAGAGCCAGGAGTAACCCCTAAGCATTGCAGGGTGTGACCCAAAAAGCAAGATAGATAGATAGATAGATAGATAGATAGATAGATAGATAGATAGATAGATAGATAGATAGATAGATAGATAGATAGATAGATAGATAGATAGATAGATAGATAGATAGATGGATAGATGGATGGATGGATGGATGGATGGATGGATGGATGGATGGATGGATGGATGGATGGATGGATGGATGGATGGATGGATGGATGGATGGATGGATGGATGGATGGATGGATGGATGGATGGATGGATGGATAGATAGATAGATAGATAGATAGATAGATAGATAGATAGATAGATAGATAGATAGATAGATAGATAGATAGATAGATAGATAGATAGATAGATAGATAGATAGATAGATAGATAGATAGATAGATAGATAGATAGATAAAAACCAGTGCCTCTCTCATTTTTAATTGTCTTAGCATTACATTTTATAACACATAATATATTACTTCTCTAAACATAACCTGTTCTTAAGGCAGAGCCAGCACATACAAACACAGAAGCCATTTATTTTTAGTATCTGGCTTAATGAATGAGTTTTCTTGTGATAAATTACCATGGGAGTTTCTGCTTCCTCACCAGAAGTGAAAGAAGAAAGGAAGAGTGTGCTACCACTCTGATGACACTTTCCACGTTTTGTTATTCCTGCTAAGTCAACTGAGTGGCTCTGGGGACATGGGAGAGGCATGGACAAGGCTGGCCACAGGCGGGGGTGTAGCCCACGTCCTGCTCTGGGGAGAGCAGGACTCCAGGTTTTGTAGTACACAGAAGCCACAATAACCTGCCCCGAGTCTGAGAGCATGAGCTCACATTGCTCTTTCCTTTCATTGTTCCTTCCTTTATTTTTTTTAGCATTACATTTTATAACACATAATATGTTATTTCCTCCTTTCAGTTCTTCCCCCCACAAGGGGGCATGGAAAAAAAGACTGGAAGTCATCCAGAACCAATTTGGATCTTGACCTTAGCTCTCCTCTCTGCCACGCTTAACAAGCTCTCCCACCTGTCCTTACGTTGCCTTGTGGGTGCAGACACACAGTTGGACGATTTTCTTGCTTTTCAGTAATAACCAAAGAGACAATGCCAGCAGCTGTGCCCGAGCTAGGAGAAACGGACCCCTTCACTGCCCCATCTAGACAACTTGAGGTACTTTCACCAACGCTTTCCAGGTAGACACAGCATCCCAGAGAATATCTTCCTTCTGAGTATGCTAACACCGGTGGTGTTTTTGCCTTGGAAACCTTGTATTTCAGAACTGCTCTGTCCACCACTATCGTCACAGCCACTTATGACTACTCAAACCAAACTACAATTTGGTTTCCCCAGACAAAACAGTCATATTCCCAAAGCTCAATGGCCATAGCTGTCACTGTTTCTATACTGGGCAGCATAAATATATATAGCCTATTTTTAGCATATAAAGATCATTGGCATCATTTAGGTATATCCTTCCTTCCTTCCTTCCTCCTCCCCTCCCTCCCTCCTTCCTTCCCTCCCCTTCTCCCTCCCTCCCCTCCCTCCCTCCCTCCCTCCCTTCCTGCCTGCCTGCCTTCCTGCCTCCCTCCCTCCCTCCCTCCTGCCTCCCTCCCTCCATCCATCCATCCCTCCCTCCTTCCTTCTCCCCCCTCCCTCCTTCCCTCCCTCCTTCCTTCTCCCTCCCTCCCTCCCTCCCTCCTTCCCTCTCCTCTCCTTCCTTCTCCCCTCCTCCTCCCTCCCCTCCCTCCCTCCCTCCCTCCCTCCCCCTCCCTCCCCCTCCTCCTCCCTCCCTCTCCTCTCCTCCCTCCTTCCTTCCTTCCTTCCTTCCTTCCTTCCTTCCTTCCTTCCTTCCTTCCTTCCTTCCTTCCTTCCTTCCTTCCTTCCTTCCTTCCTTCCTTCCTTCCTTCCTTCCTGGTTTTGAGCCACACCCAGGGGTGTTTAGGGCTTATTCATGGCTCTGCACTCAGAGATAATTTCCTGGTGAGGTTCAGAGCACTATATGGGGTTCTGAGGATGGGATCCAGGCTGGCCACATACAAGGCAAGTGCCTTAACCCCTGGACTATTTCTTCAGTCCCAAACAGCCACCTTGCAGTATTAACACTAACAAGACAGAAGTTTCTTGGCATTTACTGAGGATCTCTGATTTCTATCACAAACCAGAAAACATAGCACAAATCACAGTATTTTTAGTTAAGTGACACAAATAACACTTTATAGAAAACAATCTATGACTAATAAGTCCTCAATGTGCTCAGGAGGGCACTTGCTATACCTTTTGGTTGTTGGGTTGTTCTACATCCATAGCAAGAAATGTTGATGAAATAAATTACCTGTGCCAATGCTGGGATCCTTTATATGTGATTTAAAGGTACATTAACTTTTTGGGTTGAACAATCTGAATTTTAAAACAAATAACTGGACACACAGTCATACTGCAACACATGAAATAGCACTGGAGTTACTGTCAAAGTTTAACAGTGGTTCCAGAGAGATAGCGCTGCAGGTAAGGTGCTTGCTTTGCAGGTGGTTTGGTCTCTGGTACCCTATATGGCTCCCTGAGCCCTGCCTGAAGTGGTCCTTGAGTGTAGAGCCAGGGATAAGCCCTGGGATAAGCACCCAGGTGTGACCCAACTCCTCACCCCTCCAAGAGTTTAACAGTGTCTGAAAAGATTCCTCTTCTGTGCATCTGAAAGATAATTTATTTGCAAGTATGTTCAGACTGAATATAGGGACCCAACTTAGGTTTCATCCTCATTTTTTCTAAAGGACAGATTTCTTTTGGGGCACTGAACAAATGGAACACTAACTGGCTGGCCAGCAATACCCTTTCTACACAGGCTTCGTCCAGGTGCCAGCCTGTCTGCCAGGAGCCTAAGTCAGTACAATGACAACAATGTTTTGTTGTTGTTGCTACAAAAGACAGTGTCTGCTTAGCATGGTGACAAATTTCTTTCTCATCTATAAATCCTAGGAAAGAGTTTTCCAAGGAGAAACAATCCCTAATCCCATCCAGAATCAAGCAATAGCCTACATACTTCAAAACAGTAGCTCCAGACATCAGAAGGTTGTATCTCTGGCGATCACATGCATGAAATACCAGGCAAGACAATCCCAAGACAAGCCCAAAAGTGTCTCAGTCACTACAACTGCCCACAGAGTAAGAATGTTCTGACTTTTCCCATTTCAAAATCTCACTTGTGAGGGCCATAGAGTTAGCACAGTGGGTATAGCACTTCCTTACACACAGAAATCTGGGTTTGATTCCTGGTATCCCTTAAGGGCCCCTGAGCACCTTCAGGAGTGTGCCCTGAGTGCAAAGCCAAGAGTAAACGTTGCACATTGCCAGGTGTGACCCAAAAAATCAGAAAGAAAAAAAAAGATCTCTGTGGTGTTTCAATCACTAAAAAGGAATACTGTCCCCCAGAAGAAATAGAAAAAATGGGTCACTCACATCGCCAGGGTAATGCCAGGTCATCTGAACTCTCGTGTTCAAGGGAGTGGTGCAGGTGCAGTTGAGGGTAAGAGTGTGGCCTTTAAGTAATTTGACTGGGCCTGGCCTGCTCATGCGGACATCTATGATGGTGTTGGCTGTAAGCAGAAGAAATGATAGAATTAAAAATTTTAAATCTTAAAGAAGTAGATAATCTCTTGAGCATCTGGCATCTGATCAAGCTCTTGAAACGTCACTTACTTTGTCGATGTGAGATAGTGTGATCGATACAAATGCCCATTGATAGTAGTTTCACAGTTCAGAAGCCCAATTTCTTTGTAAGTGGCATTAGATATTATAAAACCTCTCCTACTGTCCCAGATTATCCTTTTCCCATCAGGGGTAAGAGTCTCCATAGGAAACTGAAAAGGAAGAAACATGCTTTAACGAAATGTGAGTAGCATTGCAATATTGTTTCACTAATCAGTTGTGAAAACTTAATTTTCATTTAACATAAATGAATTATTTTCATTTAACATAAAACTGTAAAGATAAGATTTCCAGCTTGCTATCAGCAGTTTGTTGGCTTTCTAGGCATGAAGCTAGGTGTACACTTACTATAACAAATTATGCATGCAAAAGTATTTACAAAACATAGCACATTAAGTTGTATCATTAATGTGTTATGACTTAATCATGCTCATTCATCGGTCTTAGCAATAAGCAACATCTCCTAGGATAGTCAAAGCTGGTTTATTAGGCTTCTAGTGGGAACTCCTATTTTGCTGGTTTCTTCAATTCTTTATAACAAATTGACCTGACAGGCGATCAAAAAAAAACAACTGTATTTTTTTCCCAGGGGTTTGCCAGGCTGTCCTCATGGGTCTTGTCCATTGAGTTCTCAACAAGATGTAAGTTGTCCTCCCTGAATGATTTAGCAGTCACCCCATGCAGGTACAACTTTAGGGTGTCTATCAATAAATTCCAGGAACTCAAGATCCATAGCCTTAACTCGGTTAGGGTTTTTATTCTGAGCAGAACAAAGGCAATAGTGCTGCCTTTGGGAGAGCAAACAAAACTCAGACTCTATGGTTGCCACCAATGGAAACGGCCATGAACAGAGGTCAGAGGGATCACAAAGAACCAAGTACCCCCAAACTCTTTGAACTTTCCCTAAACACAGTAAGCCCAGAAGGCAAAAGAAGAATCCAGGATTTGATCTCTCTTCTGATCTTCTAATATTTAAAAATGCTTTAAAACAGAATAGAAGCTACCTTCCTTGGGATTCGACTTCATAAAAGATCATTGCTCTATACACTGGCTCAGTCAACTCCCCCATTGCAAGTTACTGACCCAATCTTAGAGGTGGTCCCTTCTGACTACCACCATTACTTACTTCAAATGGGAAAAGGAAAAATGGTCAGGTTGCTTTACTTTTCCACAACAGACTGAAAAGGAAACATAAAATCACTCCAGGGAAGTGCTGATTCTTCTCTACCTTTAGAACTGCACCTGCCAACATCCTCACCCATCGCTTCCTTGCTTTGCTTGCTGAAGGAGCTCATCATCTGGGGTTTCTAATCCTAGGACAGAATTTCTGCTCAAAGAGTGACTAGTGATTCTCTAACAGTGCATCCGGGCATCTTCATACATGTTTTCGGAGTGTTCCTTGGGTTTGAAGTGATGTATATCTCATTTACAAAAGAACTGAAAGCTTGTAAGTTTGATGTATATCTCATTTACTAAAGAACTGAAAGCCTATAAGTTTGCATTAATAAGAATAAAGTCTACCTGTAAACACAGGTGGGGAAAATAATTTAGTGGGAGGGGGATAAATAAAAAAAACCTCCTCTTCTAATTTGGTTCAAACTTTTAAGGGAAAGTTCAGGAAAAGTTAAAGTTAGGAACTGAAATCTATAAAACTGTAAAAAATCTGGGCGTGTGGGGCTGGAGCACCGGACAGTGGGCAGAGCCCTTTGTTTTGCACCTGGCTGACCCAGGTTCGATCCCTCAAGGCCTTCCTTAGCACATTTTCTCCAGAGAGCTCCTCTACTCTGATCAACTGTCAGCACTGCCAGCAGCGCCACTGCCGGCATAACTTTATCCCTGACTGAGTCTCTCCACAGTGAGAACCTGACATAAATTTATCCCTGACTGGATCTTTCCACAGCAAGCACAGTGTCATAGTCACAGCAGGTGGGCAGGTTTGCAGGGAGCACTGTCCAGGGAGGACTTCTCTAGCTAACAAGAGCTCTGCCAGAGCAGGAATGGGAGGAGAGGGAAGCAACTTAGAGGCAAAAGGACAAGAAGGATGGAACAGAAAGGTATAAACATACTAGCTTCATGTCTGCACACACATGTAACAGGTGGGAACAGTTGCTCTATGTGCCAAGCTAACATCCCTGCTAGGACTATGTGCTCCTCCATTCTTCTTCCTCCTATGGTTCTGATTCTAGATCAATAGATTCTAGATCTATTGGCTCAGAAGCAGAGCCAATATACCTCCCCCAGCCCCCAACTGTTCCATGTGGCAGTTTTGGGCTGTTCCTTATGACAGCCAAGTGGTCCCCCACTGGGACGAAAAGGCCAGGGGTTACAAGAAATAGAGGTGTTCCGTATCCCTCTGTTTTTCTGTATTGATCATAATCATAGAGCAATAACCTTGGTTAAGAATAGTACCAACATCTACATGATGGAATACTATGCAACTGTCAAAAAGTGGAAATTATGAAATTTACCTGCAAATGGATGGACATGGAGACTATCATGCGGAGTGAAATTAGTCAGAAGGAAAAGGACAGATATAGAATGACTGCATTCATTAATGGAATATAAATATATACCAATGTTTTACTAAGTGTGGGAAATGGTAATGTCAGACTAGAACTCATCATTGAATATACACAATGGTGAGTATATTCAATTTAGAGATTTAAATGATAAACCCTAAATATCTGCAGGGCTAGTCACAATGTGTAAAAAGAAGAGGGAGAGAGTTGCACAGACAGAGACAGAGAGTGACAGAAAGAAAGAGAGGAAAAGGGGTTACCTGCTGTTGAGGCAGCCATGGGGGTAGGCGGGAGGGGTGTGTGGGTACATTGGTGGTGGGAATGAGGCACTGGTGGAGGGATGGGTGCTGGAATACTGTATTACCAAGAATTTTTAAAAAAGTAGCAGTGAGATGATTAAATTTGTTTGGATTAAATTTTTTAGATTTTTTTTACTTTAGATTAAAGTATTTTAAGTGTCATTTTACAATTTAGCATTTGACATAATAAATTTTAAATGTTGAAAATTGAAAAAAAACAGGGCTGGAGCGATAGCTCAGCGGGTAGGGCATTTGCCTTGCATGCAGCCGGCCTGTGCCAGCCCGGGTTCGATCCCCGGCATCCCATACGGTCCCCCCAGTACCGCCAGGAGTAATTCCTGAGTGCAGAGCCAGGAGAAACCCCTGAGCATTGCTGGGTGTGACCCATAAAGAAAAAAAAATTAAAAAAACAGAAAAGAATAGTATCAAGCCCTCGAGAATATGCCCTGATAATAAATCAATTTTTGCATATGAAATCTTAGATTAATAATTTGTAACAGCTAATACTTGGCTTGGCTTCCTCCTTCTGGGTACCATTCAAGGTGTGATTCCATAAATCACCCCGATTTGCTTTGGAACAAGCTCATTGGGGGCAGAAGTCATGTCTACCTCTTGTTCCAGAGCGAATTACCCCATTGGCTTTGGAACAAGCTCATCAGGGGCAGAAGCCATGCCCACCTCAAGACTGAAGGAGGGGCAGAAAGGTCCAAGAACATGTCAAGAGTTCAGAAATAGAGCATAAGAATCCAGAGAGTACACTGACCTCAGCTTCTGACCACTCTGGTCTGTGTGAACCAGGTCAAGCAGGGCGAGAAGGACAAGCACCCGGAAGCCCAAGACACAGTCTTAGTGCCAGGGACCACTCCCGGGGTCCCTCAATTTCTATTGGCTACTATTTGAGTTTCAGACTTTAGAGTCTCTAGCTGCAATGTACGAGGTTGTATTTCCTGGCAATGACATAACTGCACTGGGGAAGCCCAAATCTCTTCACAGGACTATACTGAGAGCCCTGATTAGATCAGCTGCAGAGTCAGTGAGGACGGTGAGGACGAAGACAGGGAGGACATTTCAGGAATCAAGGTCCACTGGTGATCACGGAAGCCATTCTACTCTTTCTGATTTCATTATCACCACCACCACATTTGCAGAGCACTCTCTACGTGATGGGTAGTGCTAGACTGAGAATGTCAACTTTCCCATTGAAATTCTGAGCTCTCAGGATTAAATCTGAGGAGTTTTTATTTGATTTCTTTTTTTAGAATATTTCTTAACTCTTAATGGTAGGGGGATTATTCGCAAGTTCTGTCTTCATTAGATCTTATGCTAAATCTTTTCTATTCCACATGCACAATTTACATCATAATAAGAAGACTCTAGTTTTTATCTTTCCCCCCCACCCCCACTTGCATTTTGCATTAGAGGAACAGGTTTGGGTGCCCTGCTGGAGGTCTGCACTTTTCTACCAAGAACTTCTCAATTCAGATCAAAAGTGGTGGCTCCCGCTGCAGCAGGGAAGATTGCAGTAATGCCCCAGAGCCTAGTGGTCTGCCGGGCAGTTCCATCTTTAGCAAAAAATCTGGATGAATAACTCAGCCAAGTCACTAATTTGAGTAAGCAATAGAATGTTTTCCTCACATTTGCAGACATTTGGATTTGTGGCACCGTATAAAAATGGTTATGATTTTAGTTGCTTCTTTGTATGGATTTATGCATAAGTCATTATCACTTCATTCCATCTGTGCACATGAATGGGCAGAACGTCTGGCCCTAGTAAAAAGATAGTACAGAAAAGTTCACGGAGAAGCCCAAAGGTCTTTAAGACAGCTACTACAGAGATGGAATGACTGAAAATTCAATGTGTGCATTAGCAGTCAAGATATTCTGAAAGAACAGTTGCTCAGTTTTACCTTTTTCAGAGCGACAGTAATGTCAGGAGATGAGACCCGGCAGGGAATGATGAGTTCCTTCCCCTCGGTCATATAAAGAACTTCAGGTAGGTCACTGTGCATCTCTATGAAAGGTCTACCTGTATCTGAAGAACAAAAATATAATAGATAAATTATCATATCACAAATATGCAGACACTATGGGTGGTGAGAACTATGGTCATTACACAGTTCACTCCTCCTTAATATAATCATGAATTTGCATTTTCATCTTTGAATTTAGCCCAGAAAAATTATTCTTTTCTCAGAAAACTGAATTCATTTCCTCCCCCACAGCTTTTTGGTCTTTGATCAGACTATCCTGGTCCCTAATAGTCAAGTGTGATGGTGTGTGTGCATGTATATGTTAGTGTTTGTGTGGGGGGGCTCTGTGTATTTAGACACAATGAGGAAAACCCCATAAGCACAAGAGGGTGTGGGGTTGATGTCCTGCATCAATTTCTTTCCTAGCCACTATGCCAAGTGCCTCAAGAAGTGTCCTCCAGAGACTTTGTAAGTCAAAGGGCAGGGTGCAGAGGTCAACTGCCTTAGGAGCAGGTGTAAGCAGAGAGCCCAGAGGCATTAAATCAGAGAGAAGATTAGCATTCAAATGAAAGAGCAATGGCTTAAAGGCTTCTTGGCAGACAGGTGACAGTAGAGGCCTAAGTTACTGAATGGTCTAATCTACAGTGATGTCTTCATATGCACATCAGGGTGGTTTCAAACCACTCTGCAATGATCTTCATGGCAAAGAAGGTGCAAATGAGTGTAAAGAGGTCTAGGAAGGACTTTGAATAATCAACAAGTTTCTAACAACAGGGTTGCAACCATATGCTCAGCTGTCCAGTACTTTTTCTGAGACCAGAATAAGCATCCAATTTCTTTGGAAACATTTAGCCTAGTCCAAGCCTTGTTCTTAGGGAGTCATTGGCATCCTCAGGGAGGTCCAGAATTTACCGTGTTCTAAATCTTCTCCCCTTGGATCTCACTGTACTGTGATGTCAGTCTCCATCAGGACCTGAAGGAAACCAACCAAGCATCCACCTTTAGTTTGGGAAGTTCATTTCAGATGAAGGATGAATTGGGGAGAAACATAAGCAGTGATAGCCAAAGGCTACCTAGAGGAAATATCTCCAGAGATTTTAACAGGTTGAACTGTGATCCCCAAACCTGGTACTCTGGAAGTCCTAATCCAAAGAACTCTGAAATGTAACCTTGTGTAGGTCAAATAAGATGACTGATGTTGTGATTAATTCAGTTAGACAGATATGCAGAATGGGACCAGTCTAATCCAATAAGACAGGTATAATTCCTAAAATAGTCATAGGAAAATTGAGAGCTTAGATCTCACCAATCTAGTGAGATTGGCGTGGTTCCTTGAGCCAGCTAAAGGAGACCAGACATAGAGGGGGGAATGTCACATGACATCCTAGGTAGAGACTGGCTAGACATAGCTGCAAACCAAGGGATGCCAAAGGCGCCACCTGTGACCGGGAGGCAGAATGGTCCTAACTATGCCTCAATTTCCGACTTCTAGATGGGTAGGTTGTAAAATCAAAACACCCCCAGCTATGCCCAGCAGCAGAATGTTTAAGATGATGTAGTCTGCCATACACTAGAAAAAAGCTATGAAATATCCTACCAGCCCATCTCAGATGGTAGACACAGAAACAGGTTACTCTTGTCCTCTGGCAAGCTTTGTTAGGCCATCCTTTCCTTACACCCTTCTCTGCCTCAGTTCAACCATGATCTTTGCCAACATCTCCAGCATTGTGCAGTGCAGCAAACTGAAGCTGACTTCACTGGCTGCACATAGTGACTTCCTCAAGAAGAGAGGGAACAGATCATATTCATCTCTCATGTGCATTACATGAAAGAATAAACCAACAAAGGACCGGCTGCAAAACCTTACTATCCAGACGAGGAAACTGGGACAAGGGACTAAAGAGAGCTGAGCAGATGTGAACAGAGCCAGCCTGGAAGCCAGTTACCCCAGAGCGCAATTTAGCCTCCTTTCTCTAGGACACCCTCTGGGCTGGATCACAGCCTTCCTTTTCTTGGGGTAGAGCCACCAAGGGAAGGAAAACAGGTCGCAGTGGCTGCTTGGAGACAGACTGATCGGACATGCTCCACGAGGAGTCCACACCATGGTATCTACAGTCCGAGAAACTGAGGAGACACTTGCCATGGGCAGTCCTGTGGAGACAGATGCCGCAACAGGGGCTTTACAGAGCTTAGAGTCTAAGATTCACGTGGGGAAGAGTGCCTGCTACCAGCTGAGTCTGGATGGGGAAGAGTGTATGCTACCAGCTGAGACTGAAGCATCCTGACGTCCCCTGATTAGAGGCGAGACTTTGTGCAAAAGCATTTTAACCTCCGTGTCTCATCTGAAAAATCTGCAAAGAGTTATGATGAGGATTATAGCAATTAATGAATATACAGCACTTAGAATGGTACCTGGCAGATGGTTGATCTATATGTTACTTAGTTGTTCTGAGACTGAAACTTATGAAGAGAGGGGTTAGAACAAGACATTGTACACAAAAGCCCAATGATAAATAAATATAAATATATATATACATATATATATTCAATAATGACACAGACAGAAAGGTAATATTCATAGCAACTGTCTCTGAGCAGTGGCATTAGGGCACACTGTTAGTTCTGTATCTGCCTTCTATATTTGTTAACTTTTCTAGAATAATTGTCAATTATTATAAAGCAACATTTAAAATTGTTGAATTTTAGACTCCAATTATTAAGTACCATACATTTCTTATTTGAGGAGAATGATAAATTTAAAATTTGATTTTTTTCCAAATATAACAAAATGATACATTAGGTATTATGACTAATAATTATATGCCCATTAAGAAAACCCAATGGTGTAATAGCAGATGCAGAAAATAAAAGTTACACAGAGAGAAAGATTCACTTATCAGCACAAAATTCCTCCCTTAAATAAAGTTGCTGAGTTAAGACATTCAGGCAGGGATATTAGGATTTGATCATTCCTTTCCTTCCTCCCAGGAGTCCACATTTTTGTCTCCTTTGTGAGTCCCAAGGTAAACACAAACATCAGGAAATGGTTTAATTCATATAACTAAACTGTAAATCCTTCACATTTAATTTACTGTCTCCTTAGGCAACTGTTTCCAACAAAGGACACTGACACAGAAAAGCTCCTACAGGAAGAGAATCAGCGGCATGATTTCTAGGCTAAGGAATGCCAATGACAAATGAAAATAGAAGAGATTAATTTGCTCTCGAATTGCTTCTTTACCGTTATCACTTGAACCTTACTATAGTTATCGGCCTTTAAAAGTCAATTCCAATTTTAGCTTTGGGCTCACTGAAATTCTGTTCAAACAGCTCACAACTTCAAGTCTGTGTTCATCCCAACATGCTTTAAATCGTATCACTGGTATCATAGCTAATAGTGGCATCATAAATCTACTGTTTGCAAATGAGCTTATGGTTATGGGTGTGCATATGCCCACATACACACGTCCACACACAATGTTCTCTAGGCTTATTAATAGTATATTTCCTCTGCAATTTACTTCAAGGAAGGGCTAAGAATGAACTTGCCTGACATATTATACAAACAGTTTTTGTTTTGTAGGACCATAGATACAGAAGAGGTCATGGTTCCATTAATATCACCAGTAAAACCACTTACTACTCCCAAAGGACACATTTGTCTTTGTCATAGAAATTAAAAATGACTTCCAAACCCAGCCAGCATTGCAGAGTGGTTTCCTGAGACCAAATTGGCTGGTTGTTGAAAGAGTGAGGAAGAGCTGCTCCAAAGGCTGCCGGTATACCAGCACAGACACGTGTCACCGGGACTCATGCCAACATGCAGCTAGGCAGAGGTCACGCCACCTTCCCCTCTCTGAACTCCGGGAGCTCAAAGCAGTGACAGGAAACTGGCACAGAATATGAGACTTTTCTCACCCAGTGGCAGTATCAGGGCTGTCATCCCTAAAGACAAGGATGGGCACAGGAAAAGATCAAACAGAGACCCTTTGCTCAGAAAGGTTTTACATCTATTTTTCAAATGTGTTTTTTCCTTTTGAACTCTAGTTTCCCTCCACAGTAAGACACACTGATACAGAGGGCCCAGAGTGTCATTTCACTCCATTTCTTATTGGTTATCACCTGGAGGTTCTCCTGAGTTTGGGTCAAGTGAAGAACCTAAGGAACTTATAAAACATTTCTGCCTCTAAGGGGGTACAGAAATAAAACATTTATAAAACATTTCTGCCTTGAAGCAGGGTATGAAAATAAATATCTTGTTTTCAATCACTCGTGGAGTCCTATACGTTTTACAAGCTTTTCCCTTTCTTCTGCATTTTTTAATCTTCAAATCCTGGTGGGAAATACACATAATTGTTATTTTAAAGGAAGTTGAATGTGAAAGGATGAGAAATTAATGAACTAATTCCACAAAGAGTCTGATTCTAGACCAGAGTTTTCAGACATTGTCTTTATGTTATGTGGGTCATACCTAACGCCCAAGGAGAATTTATCATATTTCAATTTGCAGACTTTTCATTTTAAATGAGGGTAAAAAAATAAAATGACAACATATTCATTGACTTACACTGTCCACCAAACACTTCTGTGGAATAGAAGAAAACTATTCCAGAAGAAATAGCTTTTACTAATTTTAGGCCAAATGGGCCTAAAAATAAGAAACATTACTAGCATAAAGTGGGACACTTTTATAATAATACAGTCAATTAATCAGGAAGATAAAATTAATATAAATATATCTATAACAAATCACAAAAATAAGTCTAAAAGGATAAACATACAAATTAGACAAACATAGCAATCAGCCTAAATGTCCATAAATAAATGTATAAAGAAATTTTTGTAAATATATATTCAATGGAATATATGTATAATATACATAAATATATGTAAATAGCACATATAAATATATAAAGATATATAGAAAAAATACCAATCACTTGTCTTGTCTTATCTTCCCATTGTTCATCGATTTGCTCGAGTGGGCACTAGTAACATCTCCATACATCCTGTCCTGTGGGTGCTAGTGTAGCCCAAGGACATCTGCTCACTCCAGGAACATAAAGAGCCTCAAATTATTCTTTCAGGTCATGGGAATGAGGTCTATAATTGTTACTGGTTTTTGACATGTCAAATATGACATGGGTAGCTTGCCAGGCTCTGCTGTGTGGGTGGTATACTCTCGGTAGTAGGCTCTCAGTTTGTGCATTTACTGATGACCACAACGGGGCGAGATGGGCTTTTCTCTTGGGTGGAGCTCTGGACGAGCTGTGGAGTTCAGATGTTGAAAATGGCTGAACTCATGGTATGGGGGTTCCTCTAGCTTCTTGTGAGGTTCTATTGGGATGCCTTACACACAAAGTTCAATCCCTGGCGCCTCGTATAAAAATAATAGAGCTTATAGTATTTTATTTGTCATTTTACTTTTTTAAATTGTTTTTTGTGCCACATCCCATTGTGCTTAAGTCTTTATTCCTGGCTCTGAACTCAGGGATCACTCCTGGTGGTGCTCCAGGGATGCTATGTGGTGCTGGGGAACCCTGGTTAGTCACATGCAAGGCACATGGCTTTTTTTTGCTGTACTATGGCTGTACCAGAGCCATAGTACATCAAAATACCAATAATAGATGCAAACTAGTGAAAAACAACAAAACTAATTCCTAAACTCAATGAACAGAACTAATTCCTAAACTCAGCCACCTAAAACTATGGTGGCTACCAGAGATAAAAGAGAGGGAGGGTGGAGAAAGGAGGAGAGGGGTATTATTGGTGGTGGGTAGTTGTCGGGCGCTCCGCGGGTCCCGACAGTGCCGGGAAGCGAAGTTCCCTTCTACCTCCGAGCCGGCGAGGAATGGATGAACACTCAGGAATCCGATACAGTTTTAAAAGGCTTTACTTATCACAGGTTCAGGCATACAAATTAGCAAAAGGAAAAACCCGATGCTTAGGATTTCAGGTTAGAACCCCAGCCACGTGTAGGCCAAGATGGCGACCACCACGTGTAAAACTTCCAAGGGGAATAAACGCTCACAAGGCGAGATCCCACCGGGAAGAAGAAGCCTGGGAGAGCGGGAACCGGCTAGTTTATACCCTCCCACAACTCAGACCTTTCTCCCATTGTTATGGAAAGCAGGGAGGGTCCAATGCCCTCAGGTAATCCCTCCCTGCATCTCACCTAGGGCCTTTACTGTGCTAATGTTTTGAGCCGGGAATGCCTTTGAAATGTAGAGAAGGGGGTTTCTGAGATGGCATGTCACTGTACAAAAGATCAACACCAATGCCAGTTAAATATTTCTCCAAGCCTTCACAAGTCTCCTCTACTTCATTGTAGTTTTATATTTTATCAGGGAGCCATGCTTGTTTGTTTGGAAGCAAACAGCATTTCTCTCTGGTCTAATTACTTAGGTGTCCTTACGTGGCCAGGCTAATATGCTGGTAAGATCTAGCTAGTCCCACGATGATTGTGATAGCATGGGAGAATATTTATACCAGCTAGTACAGCATACATGGTCAGATAAACTGCCACATTTAGACTACCCCCTTATCTACAGAGTGATTTGCGGGAGGCAATCCAGAGCAGATGCAGTGGCCCTTAGGAGTCCTGCAACAGGTAGTAATGGAATTTTGGTAGTGAGGGTGGCAAGTGGCATACACTTGAGTTATACCTTAAGATCCCACAATGTTGGGGCCAGAGAGGTAACAGAGGGTAAGGCACTTGCCTTGCAGGTAAGTGCTCTGCAGGGATCTGGTTTGATCCCTGACATCACAGGATTCCAAAGCACTGTCAGGAGTGATCTCTGAGCACTGACAGGCATGATCTCTGAGCACTGTCAGGAGTGATCTCTGAGCACCATCAGGAGTCATCTCTGAGCACTGTCAGGAGTTATCTCTGAGCACCATCAGGAGTCATCCCTGAGCACCGTCAGGAGTAATCTCTGAGCACTGTCAGGAGTAATCTCTGAGCAGTATCAGGAGTGATCTCTGCGCACTGTCAGGAGTAATCTCTGAGCACTGACAGGAGTAATCTCTGAGTACTGTCAGGAGTAATCTCTGAGCACTGTCAGGAGTCATCTCTGAGCAGTATCAGGAGTGATCTCTGCACACTGTCAGGAGTAATCTCTGAGCACTGACAGGAGTAATCTCTGAGTACTGTCAGGAGTAATCTCTGAGCACTGTCAGGAGTGATCTCTGCGCACTGTCAGGAGTGATCTCTGAGCACTGTCAGGAGTAATCTCTGAGCATTGTCAGGAGTGATCTCTGAGCACTGTTAGGAATATGCCCTCAGCACCACAGGGTATACATCAACCCCCACCTCCCTTCAAATTTCATAATATGGTGAACTAATGATAAGTCGACACTAATTTAAACCAAAAGGGCCAAAATAATACCAAATATGCTCTCTGGTTAGAGGAATACTTTAGAAACTGATAAATCAATAGTAGAAATTTTCCCAAATATGTGGAAGTCAAATAGGATGCTCCTAAGTAACTAATAAGGCAGAGACTGAGAGGGAAATGTGGAGGCCAAGTACAGCGCGGGCGCTGACCTTGCACATGCCAGCCTGGTTTGATCCCCAGCATCCCATATAGTACTCTAAGTCAGCCAGGAATGATTTCTAAGTGCAGAGTCAGAACTAACCCCTGAGCAATGCCATGTGTGACTCCAAAACAAAAAATCCAATCAAACAAAAACATAAATTTAAAAAAAGAAAATTAGAACACATTTTGAGATAAAAGAAAAATAAAGACATAACAGGGGGTAAAGCAATAGTCCAGCGGGGAGGGCATTTGCCTTCCATGCAGCCAACCTGGATTTGATCCCTGGCAACTTATATGGTCCCATAAGCACTTCCAGGAGAGATTCCTGAGTTTAGAGTCAGGAGTAACCCGAGCATCGCGGTTGTGACCCCCCCCCAAAAAAAAAGCAAAATTAAATAAATAAAAAAGACACAACATATCCAGAATTGTAGCATGGAATTAAAATAATGTGCAGATGATGGCCTCTAAGTGTATGTAGTGCAACCCACAATGTGTAAGAGAAAGAAAAGAGAGAGGGAGAGAGAAAAGAGACAAAGAACCTGCCACTTAGGCAGGCTATGGGAGTAGGGAGGGAATTGGGGACATTGGTGGTGGGAAATGGGCACTGGTGGAGGGCAGAGTGCTGGAACACTATGTGACCGAAATCTCTGAACATGAACAACGTTGTAATTGTATATCTCACGGTGGTATGATAAAATATTTAATAAAAAATAAATAATGTGCAGAAGGAAATTTATAGATTTATTATGTTCCTATATTGAAAATTGACAAGATTTTAATTCACTAATTTTCTGCCTTAGAGCTTTCAGCAAATAACAGCAAACTAAACTTAAAGGAGGTAAAAGGAAAATATTCATAAAGATTAGAGTGGAAATTACTAGAGAAATGAAAAGACAATTTTTAAAAATATTTAAATTTGCTCTTTGAGCCCGTATTCTACCTTAAATGTGTATCTCTCTCTGCTTTCTCCACTCAAGAGAAGCCGGTGTGCTCTCCCTTCTCCCCACTCAAGTCTTTCTAAGTAAATTCAATTAAAACTATCTTGCTTTACTGCAACAAAAACAAAAAAACAGAGTCTAGTTTTCAAAAAAGATGAATACTAATGAGAAACTTACACAGCCAAGCCATAAAATCAGAAATAAAATCAGAAACAGTAGGAATTACTATTGACATTACTAAAATTTAAAAATCATTAATATTATGACTTTATGTCAGTAAATCAGATAAAAGATTAAAGGCAAATGTTTCGAGAAAGATATAAACTATTCAAACTCTTCAAGAAACAGACAACCCAAAAAAGGCTATAATAAAAGACTAAATTAAAATCAAAACACCATCCATAAATAAAAGTCCTGCCCCAGATGACAGTCAATTCCATCAAATATCTAAAGAACTAATGCCATTGCGGTAGAGAGTGGTACATGGTGCTTGCCTTGTACCCAACAGACACAGGTTTGATCCTTGTCACCACATTTATGGTCCCTGAGCCCTGCCAAAGTTAAGCACAGTGCCAGGAGTAAGCCCTGAGCACAATCAGGTATGGCTCAAAGTCAACCCTGCCCCCCAAAAAAAAAATCAAACAAAAAGAGACCAATACCAAATCTTCACAAACATTTCTATAAAACATAATAGAAGGAAAAACTTCCCAATTTGTTCTGAGGGCAGCATTCTCCTGATCATAAAACATGATAGCAAAAACATGCTACCAGATACCAGAGACACGGCAAGCTACAAATTATCTTTTATTTACGTGGACATGAAAAAGAAAACCTTACAAAACGAATACATAGAATTCAGGAGTAATACACTGTGACAGTGGGATTTTCTCCAGGAATGTAAGAATGTTTAACATTCAAAATAAATTGATATTATGAACATGCCATATTAGCAGAACAAAAACTTGCATGAGTCTCTCAGTGATATAGAAACACATTTGACAAAACACAAACCCCCTTCAGAATTAAATTACTCAACACATTAATAATAGAAGGAAAATTCCCCAACCGAAAGACAGCAACAAATTCACTGACAGCTGACATGTTTAATGGAGAAATATTAAAAGTTTTTTTAAAATTTAAAATTAGGAATAAGATGAGAGTGTTCACTCTCAGCACTTACATTCAACATTGTATTAGACACTCTTGACAGTAAATAGGTAAGAAAAAGATATAAAAGATATTTCAGATTAAATAAGTTCTATACTTTGAGATGACAAGATCTTTTATGTAGGAAGTCCTAAGGAACCACTAAACTATTGGAACTAGCAAACAGCTCCAAAGATTGCAGGGTCCAAGATCTAAATACAGAAATGAATTCTATTTCTGTATACTTATAACAATATGCAAACATTTCATATTGTTGAGAGAAAAAACATTTCATTAAAACACACTCAAAGAGAATAAAATATTTTCACAGAAAAGTATCATTTATTTGTTTGTTTGCTTATTTATTTATTTTGCTTTTTTGGGTCATACCTGGCGACGTCCAGGTATTACTCCTGGCTCTTTGCTCAGGAACTACTCCTGGTAGTGCTCAGGGGATCATATGTGATGCCAGGGATCGAACCCAGGTCGGCTGAGTGCAAGGCAAATGCCTACCCACTGTGTTATCGCTCCAGCCCAAGAAGTATAACTTTTTACTTTGAATAATATACCCCATGGAAGAAAGAACTAGAGAGATGGATAAATGTACCATGTTAATGAATTAGAAGACAGTATTGTTAGGATGGCAATTCTCCCCAAATTGACCTACTGATTCAGTGAAATTCCACCAGAATTTTAGCTGACTTCTTTAAGGAGTTGACAAGTTTATTATAAAATTCATATGGTATTATAAGGAACCAAAATAATCTTTAAAAAAAAGGAAAGAGTCAGAGGATGTATATTTCTTGATTTCAATGGTCACCGCTAGGGTTGGAGTGATAGAACAGTGGGGAGGGAGCTTGTCTTGCAGGTGGCCAATCCTAGTTTGATCCTCAGCATCCCATCTGGTCCCTTGAGCAGCACCAGCATGTATGAAGTAGAACTGTGACCCAGAGTGTCCTAGTGTGTGTATGTATCTAATCATCTGATTTTCCAACAAATGACACTGAAGCAACTCCACATGCCTGAAAGTGGATATGGACCTTTATTTATATCACACCATAAACAAATACTAACTCAAAATTTATGAAATACTTGGGGCCAAAGCTATTAATAATATGGGGGGTAGGGCACTGTCCTTGCAAGCAGCTGACCCGGGTTCAATCTCCAACCACTTTAGAAAATAGTCTGGGAGTTCTTCAAATGGTAAAACATGAATTTATCATATAATCCAGCAACCCAAGAGAATTAAAAGTATATGCACAGAAAACCTTGTAGACAAAAATTTATTGCAGCATATTCATTCAAAAGGCAGAAACAACTCAATGTCCATCTACTGCTAAGCGGATAGTTGAAATGTTTTGGATTTTGTAATTATACAACAATAATTGAATGTAATTATTCAAAAAAGGAATATTATCCAACAATAAAAAAAGAAGTAATGTGTATAATGAGTGAGGCTCAAATCATGAAAGTTGCCAGTCACAAATGATTATAGATTTTATTATTTTAAAATATGCACATGAGGCAAATCTATAGTCACAGAAAATAGATTAGTGGTTGACTGCTAAGGGACAGAAAAAAATTAGTAATTGCTTAGGACTGAAATATGTTGAGGACAAGAAAAGTCAGAGCTAAAAAGGGAGTAGGAATTCTTTTGAGACACTGAACTGTTCTAAGTGAGCTGTGGTGCTGGTTACATTTATCTGTCGTTATGCTCCAAAATACTGAAGGTACACTTGAATTTTTTTTTTTTGGTCACACTCACAGCTACTCCCAGCTTCAGTGCTTGGAGGTTGTTCCTGGTATTGTTTGGAGGACCATGTGGTGCCAGAGATTGAATCCAGACCACCAGAATGCAAAGCAAGTGTTCTCTCTCTCTTGCTCTAAACAGTACATTTTAAATGGGTGAAGTGTACAGTATGTGATTTATTTAGAAAGAAAACAGGACTTTGGTTTCTTGTTAGAAATGGTACCCCACTCATTTCTAAGCTGGAACTGTCAATTCCAGGAATTCATTCAAGGAAAATGTCTTGCCTACTGGTCTTTGTAGCCTCTCGCAGCATTCTTTGTTCCTAGAGGGCATCTCCCAGGCATATACAAATGGACCTTCCTGTGTGCTAAATCAATCCTGATTACAAACATACCCTACAGTTCCCTGGGCAGCTGGGGAGGAGGCAGCAGACATCTCTGCCTTCATTTATGTGGGAGGCCCCTGGACTGATGTATCTGAGTGTTATTGTCCTCTCAAGTACGCAATCAAGTATTTCTAAGTGACTGATCTTAATTCTCCACCTGAAAGCCATAAAGCCTCACCTGTACCACCAACCCTAAAATACAGCAGTGTCACCACCAGTGGTGGATTAGTACCCAGAGTCAAAGGGATTAAAAAAAATTAAACTCCACTATGACTGATGTAGGGATTTAGTTTCATATATGCCACCATCGAGACAGATGGCAGAAAGCTAATGTTAGATAACAGATATTACACAAATATTTCTGTTAGTGTAAAGTCAATAGATAAAGTCAATGTGCTTCAGACTCAAGATGCCACCCTCAAATTTTAACAAATTATACCACTGGTGTAGGATAAAACACATGTATCTTTTCCGGGAGGACACCTGACCGGCTCACTGCTGGCTCTGGGTTTGGTCATTCCTGGTGGTATTCAGGTCACCATTTGAAGTGCTGGGGATCAAACCCAGTCAGACACATGCAAGGTGAGCGCCTTAACCCTGTACCCCCTCTCCAGCACAGAGATGCATCGTCCTAAACAAGCTCTTCCCAATTACCCAACATACTTTACAAGAGAGATGCACTTTGGCCTTGCCACCCTTTGACACCTCATTGGTCCACTGGCAACATCAAGTTAGATATTAAGAAAATAAATAAAACAGTAGAACAGAGGGCAGATACCACAACTCTTACTCTCTCTCTCCTCTCTATCTGTCTCTCTCCTCTCTCCCCTCTCTCCTCTTGTCTCTCTCTCTCTCCCTCACCTCTCTCTGTCTTTCTTTCTCCCTTTCTGCTCTCCTCTATCTTCTCTGTCTCTTTCTCTCTCTCTCTTTCCCAAACCCTCTGGCATGTGAGCCAGTGCGACAGAGATTAGACTCCATCCTACACAGTCTGCTGATATTCGTGGAAAGAAACCAGATGAAACAAGAGGAAACACAACAAAAGACACATTCTGTGCCTGCACCACGTAGACTCCATGAACTCAAGTGTTTTAGGGACAAGCTACAGCAGACAGTACTCCACCACCACCACCCAGACGCCAACCAGCAGAAGTTTATATCAGTTAGAGAAAAAAAATAACAAATTCTTCCTTAACGGGGAATAGGAACATGAATTAAACATGAGTTGATAATTGTAGAGTATATCTAAATGTAACTGGGGGGAGGCAGTGATGAGCTGGACTCTAGATGGTGGAAGACAAAGGAAGTCTCCGACCTTTGCCCTCCCTGAAGCTCCCATTAGGTATCACAGGGAGTGCAAACACCAACCAGATCTTCCTCTTGATCAACTAAAGCATCTCAAAATAAAAGAGAGAAAAGGAAGGAAAAAGATAAAGTGAAGAAGGGAGAAGGAAGTATGGCAGGAGGAAGGAAGAAAGAAAAAAGAAGAGAGGGGTTGGGACCGGAGCGATAGTCCAGCAGGTAGGGCTTTTGCCTTGCATGCAGCCGGCCTGGGTTTGATCTCCGGCATCCCATATGGTCCCCTGAGCACTGCCAGGAGTAATTCCTGAATGCAGAGCCAGGAGAAACCTCTGAGCATTGCTGGGTGTGACCAAAAAAGAAAAAATAAAGAGTGGGAAGGAAAAGAGAGAGAAAGGGGAATGAAAGGAAATGAAACAAGTGAAGGGGGATGAGAAGGAACGAGGGAAAAGCAGTGACAGGTCACAGTGAGTCTGAGGACTGCCAAGATCTGGCCACGCTCCAAAAACTCTTACTCCCAGCTCTGTCTCTGAGTCATAAAATGGTAAAATTGTGAAGGGACTTTTAAGAGATACTAACTCTGCCTCTCATGTTACAAAAGGACCAGAAGCCAGAATGGCAGTAATAAGGCCCAAGCCAGAATGGCAGTAATTAGGCCCAAGCCCTTCTTACAGAATGGCAGTAATAAGGCCCAAGCCAAAACCAAATCCAGGTTTCCAAATCCTAGACTACTCTCTGTGCCATACCAAAATGTGACCCTCACCTATAAAATGACGGCAGAGCAGCAACCTGCCTTCAGCGTTCACTACTTACAAACCACGTCTCTAAGGTTCCATGAGAGATGTGCAGATAAGGTCAGGGCCACATGGAATCTTCCAAAAGGACTCGGAAAGAAACAGTGGGGTGATAGGGAACCCTTACCCTTCCATTCTCTGAAGGCTAGCTTACCATACGAGACTCAGTGATGACCATCTCAGAACCAATAGCAACCAAGCCAGGATGGTCCATCTTAAGGGAGGTTCTGCGCATACAGCCTGCCTTCTTCCCTGTCCCCAAACTGAGTGTCATGCATTCACCTCGACAGTGATATCCCACAGAGCTGGGCAAAAGAGTGGGAACAAAAGGATTAGTGGCACAGGAGGACATGAGGCCACATCTACACAAGGTGCTCATTGCTAGCTGCCAAAGGCTTTTGCCAATTGGAAATATGACCCAGAGGAGCTGGGGTTGCCAGTGTTTAAAGATAAGTGAGAAATCATATTTTTGAAACATATTTCAAATTCATTCACTGTAGTTTTCAAAGTCGTTAATAACAGAGTGGGGCTTTTATGGTTCCAACTCCAAATCTACTTTGGAGTGTCAGTCTTCCACCAAGGACCCATGATTCCCTCTCTCCCCTGCCTACCTCTTGAGAGAACTCATTTCTTTAGGAAAATTTTCTTTATATAGTTGTCCTCGTGGTGACCCTTGTGGTCTTGATGGATATAGTCACCTCATGTTCACATCTCCAACGGAACCAAGACACTTGGCCAATAACCTTTTTAAAATTTTTTTATTTGGGGTACACCTATGACTGTGCTCAGGGCTTACTCCAGGCTCTGCACTCAGGACCACACCTGACAGGGCTTGGGAAACTTATGAGTGCAGCAGACTGGACTCAGGTCAGCTGCGTGCAAAGGCAAGCACTCTACCCACTGTACTATTGCTCCAACCCCTGGCCAATGCCTCTATGTTACTGCATTCTGCCTCCTGGTTCTCACCTTTCCTCCCCGCCTTCCTTGCCATTCTCAGGAAATCAGATTTTTTTTCAAGAACACTCTAATTATTAACTGCAATCTGTGTGCCCATCAAAACTTATACCTCCTGAGTGTGCCACACTCTTCCAGTGTGCAACCAGGAGCTATGCTTCATTTCACATGACATGTGAAGCTCCAAGGTCTCTGGGGTGGAAACCCAGGCATGCTGGGAAGAGCAAAAGCTGCAGAGACAAGCAGCTCTGTGATCAAAGCTTGACTCAATACTTTACAAAGTATGTAATCTAGAACATGGTGCTGAAATGTCTACAGCTGTTCTAGAAAAAGGGAACTGTAATAGAATGTCTCCTACGGTATGCCTGTGAGAGGAATGAACCTAGACCAGATGACAGCAGATGACTGTGACAAAAACCAGGCACTCACTGAGTCTCAGTGATGCAAATGACCTGTTACATCAATGCTGGATCCCACCACTTGAGCTGATGCCTGGGGTCTCTCCTTTTCCCAAGACAGTTTATACCTATCTGGGACAGAGAAGCAGCTCTTATGTCTAGCTAAAATCTACCCGTCTTGACTTCTTTCATTCTGTGGCAAAAGTTTTGTCATCTGGGATTAGATAATGTAATCTCTCACATAAAAACTCAGGAGATGCTCACATCCGTGTCTCTCCCTCCTCCACTCCTACGCCCACCCCCATGCAATTTCTTATTTTTTCAGATTAAACACTTTAGTTCCTTCAATTGTTCCTGGCCAACGAAAACAATGAAATCATCTAATTATTGAATGCTTCCAATCCTAATAGACAGGCTCCTTTTTTTGTCAAAGATGAAAATGCAACTTAGCCGAGTGAAGTGACAGGTACAGCACTAGCTTTATGCTCCTCTTTTCTGGTTCTTTCCCCACCATGCTCTGCGGTATGCTTGGTTTGCCTCTCAAAATCAGTGCCCCCTTCATATTATACTTCCTACTTGGCCCAACACTGTGCCTTTCACACACAGTAACTTCAATTCAGTTACCCCTCCGAGGGTTAAGCATGTGCTGTGTATATTCTCATTTCATCTCCTTATAACCTCAGGATGTACTGCCCTTCTCATTTTACAGATGAGGGCACTAGGTTCAACAGTAATACAAACAACAGTAATAGCGGTAATAGCAAACATTAATGCTGTGTGCCCTGCCAAATGCCAAAGCTAAGTATGGCTCTCTCTCTCTCTCTCTCTCTCTCTCTCTCTCTCTCTCTCTCTCACACACACACACAAATATAAGCTGATTATGAAACTTGGTTAAGGAAAAATTCTGCTGTGTTCTCTATCATGTGCCATTATATGACCTTGGGCAAGTTATCCAGTCTTTCTGTGGAACAGGAAATGAAAATTATACTGATCAAAGGATTGTGGAGAATAAAATATATTCCCATCTGTTACTCAGAACAATATCTCATTCAGAGTAAAACCTACCTGTGTATCCCACTATTTTTATGAAGGTAGGTGTGCAAACTTAAAGACTTAGCATATATCTGAATAGTAACTTGAACCCAATCTGAACTCCAGGTAATGTTGTTTCAACCATAGCTAATTAACTGCTATTTGATGAAGGAAGGAAGGGAGGAGTATTTATTGCTTTATTAAGTCACTGATTTTGAATAGAACAATTAGTTAATAGAGAGGAATGCCAACTAACCCAACAGAGTGCATCCAATGACTAAACAAAGAATATTTTAAATAGTAAAAGAAAATCTAAGAATATCAAAATTGTTGGGTCCAGAAAGGAGTCTCAAAAGACTAGAGTGCTGCAATATATGTGGGAGTTTCAGGTTCAGTCTGTGGCACTGCCTAGGTCCCTGCCCTGCCAAGAGCAGACTCTGAGCCCTAACGCAGGCCCCCACACCACCGGATGTGGCCAGTTGCTCCCTGACCAAATGGGAAGTATTAGAACTGCAAGGGGGTATGACTAAAGTGGTAGTACTTATCCCTTGCCTATGTGAGACCCTGTCTTGAAGCCATGGAACATCACCACTGGGTATATCCCCACCCCCAATAAATCAAAATGGACCAACTCAATGGACTGGCTATTTTTTTTTATGCAGGGCAAGCATTTTACTGTCTTGGTTTAAATGAGGTTTTGGAACAGCAAAGTCTTTTCAGCCTGAAAGGCATTCTTCTGAAACAGTTGATTTTCCTTAAAAGACTCCTTGAAGGTCTTATAAAAATCCTCACAACCATAAAGTTATAAGGTTTTATTTTTCACACCCCCAGATCATCTGAAAGGGCAGGGGAATTAGAGGATCTGATCCATTTTATTGCCTTTGGAGCTCTCAACCAGCTGAAATTTTTTCAAATTTGACCTCAAATTATTAGCTTTCCAGAGTCTTAGGTTTTGTCCAAGTGGTTCATTCAATACCATGTTCATTCTGATTATTTTTGAGTAGTATGTAGTTACACACAATGGATGATTACGCTGTTGTTAGCCCTGTTAACGAGGTTGCTGCAGGAACTGGCGTGTCAAAGTCCTCTGGTACAGGGCCCAGAGTGTTAAGAAATGGCCCCTTCTAAAAGAAAGGCTTGAACACTCATCAGGGACCACATCAAATGCTAAGAACAAACTTCCAGGGGACATGCTAGGTGGGCACAGGGTCCACGGCAAAGGCTCAGGGAAGCAAGCAAACAGCTTCTGGCAGGCCTCCAGCACAAGTGACTTCCATTCAGTCATACCTCCGAGTCTCCTACAGTCCAACCCCTTTGTTGGGTAGTGACCAAAAATGATCACTGAAAGGAAATGCAAAATGGCAGGGCTCATGTGCATCGAGAATGTTTCCCGTCAAGCTTCCCTCTAGCTGGAGAGAAGACTGGATAAGAGTTAAATCACTTCTCCCTAAATGCTCACCATGTGGTCCCAATCAGTGTCCCCCATGATGGATAGAGCACTTCAGCCCTAGAGGGAGCACAGAACCAGGGCAATGAAATAGGGATCTGTTTCCCAAGTGGAGGTGGGGATGGGGGAATGCAGAAACTCAATCAACAATCCTGTCAGTGTCTATTTTAAATCTTAGTCTTACTTGTTTCTCCTTTTACACAACTTCATCAAAATGAAATGGGGTGGGGGGGATGTTCAGCAAAATCTAACTTTGTACTAGTTTTGTGACGAAACTGTATGTAGACACAGGCCAGGAATTCCCAAGAATTCCTCATGGGGGCGGAGCAATAGTCCAGTGGATAGGGTGTTTGCCTTGCACGCGTGCCGGCCCGTGCCGGCCCGGTTCAATCCCGGCATCCAATATGATCCCCGAGCACCACAAGGAGTGATTCCTGAGTGCAGAGCCAGGAGAAACCCCTGAGCATTGCCAGGTGTGACCCAAAAAAGCAAAAAAAAAAAAAAAAAAAAAAAGAATTCCTCATGGGAGAGTCAATGAAGCAGAATTCTGGGAATGCAGACCACTGGCACTCCCATCATTTTGGGAAGCCCAGGAGGGTCTCCAGAGGTGTACTCTGAGACTTGAAATTTTGTTCACCCCAGAAACCCTGACAAGGAAGAAATTCGAATGGCCAAAAGGCATATAAAAAATGCTCATTATCACTAATCATCAGAGAGATGCAAACCAAAACAACAATGAGATATCATCTCACACCACAGAGACTGGCACATATCCAAAAGGGCAAGGACAACAAGTGCTGGCGTGGATGCGGGGAGAAAGGGACTCTTATCCATTGTTGGTGGGAATGTCGACTGGTACAGCCGTTTTGGAAATCAATATGGACATTCCTCCAAAGACTAGAAATTGAGCTCCTGGTTGACACAGCCATACCACTCCTGGGAATATACCCTGGGAAGCCCAAAACACACAGCAGAAACACCATCTGCACTTTTATCTTCATAGCAGCACTATTCACAATAGCCAAAATCTGGAAACAATCAGAGTGCCTGAGAACTGGATGACTGGATAAAAAAACTTTGGTACATCTACACAATGGAATATTATGCCGCTGTTAGGAAAAATGAAGTTATGAAATTTGCCTATAAGGTCAGGCAAAACATGAATCAGGAAGTCTTGTCAAAGGTGGAATCTACCACAAGTGTGTGGGAGTCAGAGGTTAGGTAAAACAGAGAAGGGAACAGTATGCTAATAACTGTCGAAATGGTAAAACCAGCCTAGAACTGAGATTTGAATATAGGCAAAAGATATATTGGATAACCTCTAAACATATATATTGCAGTGCACAATGTGTAAGAGAAGACAGAGAGAGAGAGATAAAGAATCTGGCATAGAGGCAGTCTACGGGAGGGGGAGGAATTGGGGTTATTTTGGTGGGAAATGGGCACTGGTAGAGGGATGGGTGCTGGAACACTGTATGACCAAAATGCAAACATGAACATCTTTGTAATTGTATATCTCATGGTTGTATAATAAAATATTTTTTTAAAAAAGAAAGAAATTTTGTTCACCCCAATGTGCCCACCTGTCTCCCAAACATATACATCAGGCAATGACATGAGAATTAACAAGCATGGTCCATCCTAACCTGATTGTGTTGCTTCCTGGTGGTGTCTACTGCACACTCTTCTCAACACCTGTGGGGTCAAGGGCTACTAGGACAGGAACTTCAGACAATCCCTGACACCAAAATGCACAAACCAGATTTTTTTGCCACACCCAGCAAAATCAGGGGTTACTCCTGGCTCTGCGCTCAGGAATCACTGGCAGTCTCCGTGGGTGATAAGGGATACTAGGGATCAAACCAGTTCAGTCACATGTGAGGCAAAACATCCTACGTGTTGTACAACTGCTGTAACCCCAGGAACCTAATTCTTAGTGAAAGACTCTTGCTAGGATAAATGTAGGCAATAAAGCGGGAGGATAGTCAGTCAGGCTAGAACTGGCAGGACAAAGGGAAACGAGAGGAGCTCCCTGGAGTTAGGGGAACAAGGACCTGGGCTCATGCTGATAAATGCCACTTAGAATGGGGAAAATGCTTCAAGACAGAACAAGCAACGGCAGGTCATAGCAAGGATTTGCTGAGAAATACTAACCTAAATAATTCTACCAGTGCAGTTATTTCATTTTGGTTTGGGTTTCTATTCTTTTTCTTTTGGTTTTCTGGATTTTCCACAAAATGCAACCATTTTAGTCTATTTGTCAGGGAATTTTGATGAGTAAGAAAACAGTTTTTCTCTCTTAAGTTTCCCTCATATGGAAGAATTTCACTGAAAATTCTTTAGAGGCTTTCACTGTCCTTTCAACCATGAACACCAGTCACCTGCCAGGAACGGTCTCGGTCTGCCTGGTGTGGTGCGTCTGCTGAAGCAGCCAAGCACGGCCGGGGGAAATGTCTCTCTTTTTTAACTGACATTCTTTGAGTATTTCCACCTTACAAAGCCACTTATCCCTACAGGGAGGACAGTGAATCTGCCAGGCTCTTGGTAAGCCTGCATCCTGGTACTGTGCCTTTAAAAACTCTGTGTCCCTGCTTTATGATAGTGGCGATGATGAGATGATTCACCAAACTGGCCCAGCAAACTGGATGCTCACTGTCACTCACTAAGCTCCACCCAGCCATGCAGCACTGCTCAGACAGCAAAGGTGGGAGGAACTCCAGTCAAGGGCAGGCTTAGACAGAATGTCAGACTCCCTGGAACACTGGCAGGGGCTTGGTGAGCACTGTCAGGCGTCATCTCACTCCGCCATTTCTTTTTCTCTCCAGCCCATTTATGTCGCCTAATTCCATAATGTGTCTATAAATTTACATTTAATTTCCTGTATTTTGCTTTTTTTGGATCACACCTGGTAATACACAGGGTCATTTCCTGGCTCTGCACTCAAAATTACTCCTTGTTGTGCTCGGGGGGACCACATGGGATGCTGGGGATAAAACCCCAGCCATGTGCAAGGCAAATGCCCTACCTGCTGTACTATTGCTCTGGCTAGAAATTTTTATTTTTATATGTTTGTATGTATGTATGTATGTATGTGTGTATGTATGTATGTATGTATTTGCTTTTTTTTGGGTCACACCCTGCAATGCTCAGGGGGTTTCTCCTGGCTCTGCACTCAGGAATTACTCCTGGCGGTGCTCGGGGGACCATATGGGATGCCGGGGAACCCTGGCCAGCACGGGCCGGCCATGTGCAAGGCAAACGCCCTACCCACTGGACTATCGCTCCGGCTCCCAAATTTTTATTTTTAATTAGCAGAACTTTAAGGACAGTACTACAGCATTTTCTTTTTAATGATCCAGAATTGTGTAGCTATAACCATTCATTCATTTTTACAGAAGTTTAAAAATGTAGACAGTGTTTTTCAGCTGCTTATTCAAAAGCCATTTCAAGATCAAGCCATGAGGGGATGATATAGATGTCACAACATTTAGTAAATCAAAGTCCTGGTTAGCTACAGGGACCTGGAGCAAGTTATCTCACTGTCCCTTAAGAGTTTCTAGCATCAGGTCTTTAGCCAATAGAACCCAATGATTCACCACAGCCAATGGAATCCCTTTAAACATTTGAACAGTCAACTGAATCCCTTTAACACCAGCACAT
Organism: Cryptotis parvus; assembly: GCA_021461705.1. NCBI lineage: Eukaryota > Metazoa > Chordata > Mammalia > Eulipotyphla > Soricidae > Cryptotis > Cryptotis parvus. The sequence goes on from JAJIBD010001222.1 coordinate 259,158, forward strand.
ACCACTGGTGGCCCACCCTGGTTGTGCCTTAATTTACACAAATTGCAGCAGCAGAAGTCAAGGTGATAACCCATCAGTTTCTCTCTCTCAGTTATTATTCTCACCTGCGGCCACTGTGACCTACCCAGCACATTGGCATTGCCAGTCTGAGCTGCAAATTTGTGTTAATTAAATCACAGCTGAGTGAGTCACCAGGACCATAAGCCACATCAATATATTAATGCACATAGCTATTGGGACAGCTAATGAACCAGCTTCAGCCTCAGTCTCACTCATCCTACCCATTTCTCCACTGCAACTGAGAACCCAAAGGGGGACTTGACCACCCTAGTCTGTGGTTAACGTTTTCCACAGCTTCTTTGGGCTTCAGTGTTATGTGGATCCTGGTTCATTAATTTGTAATTAAGAAGAATGCATCACTTTATTCTTGTGAAAAGGAAATACCCCAATAAAAAGACAATTATTTAAATGAAAAGAAACTGTATGGAAACATTGAATAACAAAAGACCTTGAATCCCTTTGACAATCCTGAGACAGAAAAAAAAATGGAAGCATCATGTTTTCTGACTTTCATGACACTTCAACATGACAGTAATTGAAACTGTATGGTACTGGAACCAAAACAAACAGACCAAGTGAACAAAAGTCAAAGGCCCACATATCTATCTGAAGGAACAAAAATGAACACATAAGCCAATGGGGATAAAACTGAAAGGTGTACATATCTATTTAATCTATTTAATACATCATAAATGACCTAAGGCCATACAATACAGAAAGGGCCATCTCTTTAACAACTGGACAGCCACATGCAAAAGAATGTCACTATACTGCTCCCTCACCTTATATAAAAATAAATTAATTAAATGAATTTGAAACAATGTTGTAAGACCCAAAATCATATAGTACAAAGAAAATAACACAGAACAATGTTCCATGACATTCACATTAGCAATATTCTTGGGCACGTGATCCCAATAGCGAGTAAATGCAAGGTGGACAGCAAGAGTTCCATGACTGAAAAGCTTTTTTTGTACATATATGAAGAATGAAAAACAGTCCTGCCAAATGAGGGTTGTTGGCACGCTGTGTATCTGATGAAGCATCAATATCCAAAGTATATGAAGAATTCATACAACTTGAGGAAAAAAAATCAAAAACTAAGCAGAAGATTTCAACACTTCTCCAAAGAGGACATACAGATGGTCAATTACATAAAAAGGAAAAAAAAAACCCCCAAAACCTCAACATCACAGTCATCATAAAAATGCAAATTGAGGCCACAGTGAGCTACCACAATGCACCTGTGAGAATGAATATGTCAAAGCAGTAAGAAGTGTTAAGGGGGCTTAGAAAAAGGAACTCTGTGCCTTTAGTGGGAATATCAACAGGTGCAACCATCTGGGAAAATACTATAGAGCTTCCTTAAGAAGATAAAGCTATTATATGATCTGGCAATCCCATTTCTGGGAATTTCTCTGAAGAGCACACAGACAAAAAATATTAACATAAAAGATTCACCCCAATCTTTATTGCAAGATTATTTATGCAGGTGAAGTACTAAAGCAACTGAAGTGCCTATATATAGATGATTGTACACAGATGTTATATATATTTTTTTTTTACAAGAAATACTATTAAGCTACAGGGAAAAAAAAGAAAATTGCCATTTGGAAGGAACTTGAGAGAATTATAAGAAGTGACATAGTCAGAAGGAAAAAGACACATTAAATTATTTTATTTATCTGTGCAATATAACATAAAACTGATGAAAAGACAAGACCAAATAAAAGAAAGCAAGAATACATTGATAATACAACTAAGGTTAACTGAGGAGAACGGGGTGAGGGGAGAAATGAATATATATGTGCATATATACTCATTATATGTGATTATATTCATTATTTATAATATGCTTCATTCATTTTATATATAAGCATATACATATATGCTTATATATATGTGTGTGTATATATAATATGCATGCTTCATCAATATACATATTTGAAAGGTCTTTCAGAAACAATATTAGAACTGAATTGCCAGGAGAGCTGTAATTACTCTTCTAAAATGGGATCCCCAACCCCTATGTCATCTTTGTAGTACTGTTTTCTGTATAAAAAGATGATACTTATTTACTTATTGCCCTAACAAATAACTCGGAAGAACTTGTGGGTAAGGTCCTATAGCTATCAAAGGTGCACCTATGAATAAGTTAGGAGACTGACAGTCTGTTAGAAAAGAAACAAAAGGATCCTCAAAAAGAAACCACAAGTATAAGAAATTATTACATTAAGAAAAATATTTATTTAATGATGTAGGTACATGAATAATGTAGTTAAGTAATTACTTGAGTAAACTAATTTAATGCAGTGTCACAAAGTTGATAGATTCTGTAATGAAAAGGAGTAACACTGAATTTTCTGTACCCTACTCCCAGTATGTTACCAAAAGAGTTTAGGTGGGAACAGTGTCTACCACACAGTAGTCAATACTGTGAAAACAATATTTGTTTATAATTCAGCTGCCATAATTGACATTATGTAGACCAAACTTTGCAGTTCTGATTATTTTTAAAATTTTTTTTATTATACCACCTAGAGATATACAGTTACAAAAGTGTTCATATTTGGGTTTTAGTCATACAGTGTTCCAGCACCCATCCATCCACATTGCCTGTTTCCCACCACCAGTGTCCCCTGATTCCCCCCCCCCAGCCTGTGTCTATGGCAGACTATTTTCACTTCTCTCTCTCTCTTTCTCTCTCTCTCCCTCTCTCTTCTTAGGTCTAATCAAACCATAAACCAATGTCTTTTCAAAAGATGTGTCTGTGTATTTTTTATCTTGATAGAAAAATCAAAATGAAATGCCAAAACATCTGTACACACTTAACAGGAGCAGAAGGCCTCCAAACAGAAACGCCTATTCCAAAAATATTAATAATGCAGCAATAATAAATAAGTGATAGCCAGTTAATAGCTAGTGAATAGTCACAGTGAGTAGGAAGCCCTGGTTGGAGTTTTGTTAATCCCAAAGACAATATTAAGGCATCAGATGTATGTTTTTGTGTTCCTGACTGTAGTAAGTATTCAATCAAAATGAGTGGAAGCATAAAACCAACTTTTCTAAGAATGAAAATTAATAAAATGAAAGTAGGAAATGAAAACAGAGTGTTAAAATATTTGAAAAAGTTACAGTTAGTTTATGAATATCACATCCACATTGGCCTTTGGGATTATGTCCTGCTTATATAAGACCAATATCACTCTATCAGAAAAAAAGACAACAAATCAGTTAATATTCAGAGAGGAAGAATCAGAGGCACACAGCAAAGGCAACCTAAATATTGACACTTAGTTAAATAACAAACCAGATTCAAGTGCTCTTATTTGGCTACTATTACTAACTCAAATATCTTTTAGTATTCAACAACACATACACACACACACACACACACAAAATCAGCCTGATGATAATTTTCCCAGTGACCTCCCAATAAGAGTCATGATATATATTACATAATAATGGCCTATAATTATATATTGAATAATAATGACCTAAAATTCATGATATTTATATTTATATATTGCATAATGGCTTAAACACATTAATGCATTTCACAATCATTACTTCCCCAAGAACAAGGTCTTTGAATAGACAATTGCCTAACACCTAGCCTGACAGTCCAAGAATTTTTTCAGATACATGAACTTGCAGCTTCATGCTAATATTAACAAATTCCCAGGAGAGAACAGACAGATTAAGAACACTGTGTCCAGGCCACAACGGCCACAACAAGCCACGAAATGAACTCAGTCATCAGTAATGGCTCTTTCCCACTTAGTGAGAAATAGATTCCCAAATAAATTTCAATGTGTTATTGAACACAGCACCTTCTACACTATTAACTTAGCACATATGACCTAACTCCCAGGGGCCAGCTCTGCTAGGGAGGCATGTGGCAGATACAAGTGATTATGAACGTCAAGGTCCATGCCCTCATGGGCTTAAGATGAATAGCCAGAGAAATGATTATTTGCCAGAACGTTCCTCGTATGGAGCTAAGGTGAAAATAATTAGAAACAGCTCAAGTTTTTCTTCTGTTGAAAAAGGGATTCCAGTCTTGACAAGAGCAAAGAGAAAAGGGAGACAAAATGAAGGAATGCTTTTCCAAAGGGAGGTACAGACATGAGTAAGTTCTACTCTTGGTGCCTACTAGCTTCAAGAACCAGTGAGGTCTGCAGGCCAGAGCAATAGTACGGGGAGTAGGGCATTTGCCTTGCATGTGGCTCACCTGAGTTCAATCCCCCGGCATCCCACATGGTCCCTGAGCATTACCAGGACTAATTTCTGAGTGCAGAGGCAGGAATAATCCCTGATCATTGCTAGGTATGACCCAAAAAAGCCAAAAAAGGGGAAAAAAAGAAAAAAGAAAAAAACTTCAACGAGGTCAACTGACTAGTGAGCGAGTTAGAAAATAAAAATAGCTGCACATTGGGGCAGTATTAATTAGTATAGTGAGTATTAAAAATACTCACTGTAGTACAGTGAATAGGGTTCTTGCCTTGCACGTGGCCAACTAGGGTACTATCCTTGGCACCCTATATGGTCGCCGAGCACCATTAAGAATGATCCCTGAGTGCAGAGTCAAAAGTAACTCCTGAGTATTGCCAGCTATGATCCAAAAAACTTTTTTAAAAATAGCTGCACATTACTTTTTTAGAAAAAGATTTACTTAAAAAATAAAATATGGACTTTTATTCACTTATTTGATTTGCCATTTAGCCTCTGGTAAGCCACAAGGAAAAAGTTTTATGAGAATTTCAGTGTGAATGAGCTTCCCGCTTCCTAAGGAGACAAGAATAAAAGCATTTCTCTCCTCCTCAGTAAGCACAGAAAGAACATGACATGATGTGGAAGGAGAAAGAGAACAGACATCGGTGCACTTCCTGCTGCTACTAGGTCCCGCGTCTGTGTTCTCGTCCTCCCAGAGCTGCAAGGGGTCTACTGGAGTCTCTCCTTAACCCTGTCCTTTCTCCAGGGTGACCTCAGTGCTGCCATTTCCCATAACACAGAGATAGGAGCCCAGGCCTGTTTCCTTCTCTTACTTTGGAACAGGTCGACTATATCCCTGCTGTGGTCGCCTGTATAAACTACTTCTTGGGAAAGCGCAAGGTGTCATAAAGAGCTGGGAGTAGATTAGATGCAGAAATGGCTCAGTCAAAACTAGGCTGATAAGCTAAAACATGTCACTGTCATGTCATAAACTGCATTAGGGGCGCCTGAAACTAATCCTGAGTCTGGAGACTTACATGCACTGTTCATGTAAAATTCCGTCTAGTTTTCCTGTGTTAAGGGCTGAAACATTCTGGTGTATAGCCTCCAATGCAAACACTCAGCTCTGTATTGCCCCGAAGTAGACGTACATGTAACTTGGCTATTGATGTTAATGTTTGCTCATTGGTTCTATTTGTTTGCTTGGTTTTATGGCTGAGGTACCTACTGATTTTCCTTGATGTTTTCAAGAGTCTTTCTATTTAGTTATTTTTGGTTCTGGGGCCACATTGGTGATTCTCAGGGCTTGCTCCGAACTCTGTGCTCAGGGTCACATCTGGCAGTGCTCTGGGGACCATGTGGTGGTGAAAATTGAACCAAGGTTTGCCATATGCGAGGCAAATGCCTTGCTCCCTGAACTACCTATCCTGCTCACAGAGCCTTTTTTATTTTCTAAATCCTTCTCATCAAATTTTGAAAATTGACTAGAAACAAGAAAGAACAAAAAATTACAGACCATTGCCTTGTTTTATTTCAAGGATCCTTTTCTATTGTCAATTCATATTTATTTAAGGATTTTTGCATTTGTTTTGAGTATTATTACTCCATTTGCTCATTCTCTAAAGAAGGACAAACAATACCATGAAAATTATAACTGAAAAATGTTCATATTTTACCTTTGGCTCTTTTTTGTTATACAATAGCATGTGCCGGCTCTTATTTCATTATAATATTAGTTTAATGAACATGAAATAACACAAGATCATCAACTGGAACCAATTTTATAACACTCAAAAGACATTAGCAATGTTCTAATGAACTTGAGAGAGAGAGAGAGAGAGAGAGAGACAATCAACTGGAACCAACTGGAACCAATTTTATAACACTCAAAAGACATTAGCAATGTTCTAATGAACTTGAGAGAGAGAGAGAGCAATATTTAACAATTCCAACATTCAAGAGAATACAATTGTATTAGAAGACAAATTAAATAAGTACTCTTGGGCCTTCTCAAGAATCAAGAAATAAGCTAAAACCTAATTTTTTTTATTTAAACATGTACCACACTATTCTAAGTGCTAGTAGGGAACGGAATATATAAGAGCATTTCCTTTCCAAAAAGGCATATTATTGGTTGTCCTTGAAAATTCTAGTTAAAACTGATACGGAAGAAATCCATTAAAAATGCATTCTTGGGCCAGAGAGTTAGTACAAGGTGTTTGCCTTGATGCCTTTCGTCCATTAGATCCCTAGCACTGCGCATGTCTCCCCAAGAACCACCAAGAGTGAGCCTTGAATGCTACTGGATGTGACGCTTAAAACAAACCAAACACAGAAGCGTATGAAATCCTACAGCTAGTGCTGGATCTTTCACCTGACGTTTTCTCTCACGCGCTAGCATAGCCCCCTTTCCAATGGATCAAAGTGGACTTCCCCTACCCTCAACCCATTGCAAAGCTGCATCAAACAATGTAGAAACAGGAAATCTTACCATTAATAAATATATAGATTGAAGATTCCGTTCTCTTCTTCTTTGAAGCAGGAACAGATAGATATTTGCAGCTGTAGAAGCCAGTGTGATTTGCCTGAGCCATACTCAAGGTAAGGGTACTGCAGAACTGTTTGCTGTTCCTTCCACAGGCGGAATTGGTTATGCTCAGCCTCTTGCTCTCCTGACTCACAGACTCAGGCAGAGACCAGGAGTGGGCCACGTCCCCCTGCAACAAAAGAAGAGGTCAAAGCACAGCTCCAGAAGGCAGCTCCTTGCTAGAACTGAGGTTCAACGCTCTGTGGAGGCCCACGCTTAAAACAGTCATCTTCCCCACAAGGAAAAAAAAAAAAAAACCTCTGGAAGCTTTTTTAACTCAGGAAAGAGATATCAGAATGTTCCAGGGCACTGCTTCCGGCTTATTTCCTTTTGTGCAAGTCGTTCTTTTGTCAGAGACGCTCCTTGTGAAGCTCAAGCTGTGTCCACGTGGCCTGGACTCTGGAAATCTGGAGTCTGTGCCTTGTTGCAGGCCAAACAAGGTCTCCCACTCTGCACCCCGAGAAGGACAACCAGGTAATGCCCAGACAAACATTGCCGCTCACCTGCATTTGAGGTACAGCGTCTGCCCGCCTGGAGAACGTGCTGGCTGCCTCTTAAACTCAGCTCAGGACCTTTCAATTTTGAGCCTGAACTATATCCTGTAAAACAAATTTTTTTTAATGCATGGGGTGAAAATTGCATTCTCATGTTTATTTTCTAAAATTGAATCGTCCCATAAAGGTGAAAATCCACTTCCATGGAATTACCTAAATTTACAGTGTTTTTAAACTTTTTTTCCCAATTGTGATACATTTTAATATGCTAAATGACTTAGAGCAGTTTCTCAACCATTTTCCAATGGACCTGAATTTCCTCCTGTTTTCTCCGATCCTTCCAGGTTGCCCCCAGTCTCATTCCGTGACCCCATTTACACCCTTGAAATATACCTATCTTAATAATGGCCAGAGCCCATAAAATTTAATTAGTTAATTAATTAAGTCCATTAATTGATTCATGCATAATTAGAAAGTGTAACCATATTACAAATATATAGAGTAGGGCCTAGGGTGAGCTCAAAGACTTCAAGCTCTGCATGCTTGAAGCCCTGTGTTAGCTCCCCAGCATCACATGTCACATGGCTCTGTGAGCACTGCTGGCTTTGAGCGCTGCTGGCTCTGACACCAACAGCTGAGCACTACTGGGGGAGACCCTGCTGTTTTCCAGGACCAAACAGCACATGCCATCACTAGCCCAATCACCACAGCTGAGTATTACTGAGTGCCCTCGGTTCTGTACACAGCTGAGAAGCATCGCTTTTCCCAGCCCAAGTCCGTACCCAATCACCACCACCACCACACACCACACACACACACACACACACACACACACACACACACACACACACACACACACACACCTCTCTTTCTATATATATGTATATATATATATATATTGACATTCAGCTCTGAGAGTTTTTAATACGTGATATTATATATATGTATATATTATATATATATTAATGATATATAATATCACATATTAAAAACTCTCAGAGCTGAATGTCAATGTTACCCAAACATATCTTATTTTTGGGGGGTCATACCCAGCAGGATCCAGGGCTTACTCCTAGCTCTGTGCTCAGGGATCATTCCTGGCAAGGTTCAGGGGACCATATGGGAGTGGTGGAGATCAAACCTGGGTCAGCTGTATGCAAGGCAAGTGCCTACTGCTGTGCTACCATTCCAGATACAGCATATTTCTATTATCTGAATACCAGTATCGGTAATCTGGTCATTAAGAGCCTGTCTGATCTTTTTCTGGATACAGAGTATAGAAATTTTCCCAAGTCTATGCATAGTTTGGTCATTGGTTGGGCCATGTTATTTTGGGCAAGTCATTTCTCTTCCTGAAGTAGTTCCCTCACTTGGAAAACTAAATTTAGAACCCCGATGGTTTTTAAGAGTCATTTGTTTTGTCTTACGTAATCTCTAAATTCTCTCTGTAATGGAATAGAAAAAAGGGGAACTGTTGACTTCCACATGACATTTGACAAGTATATTCCAGGGGAATTGTTGTGAAACAATGAAATACATGATCAAAAGAACTTTAAAAGCTTGCCCTGCTAGCCAAAACAAAATGATACCTATTCTAGTAACTAACTGTGTCATACCAGAGAAACCGTTCCGCTCCCCCAGACCTCAGTCCTTTTCCCCAAAACGAAACAATGGAATATTTGAGTGTAGATGTCTCACACGACAATTCCTGACCTCACTCTCAAGTGGTTCTTTGAGCCACTGGCGTGAAGAGTAGATCCTATTCCACAAGCTCTTGACCAGTCAGAATAGATCTTTCTACACTCATCTCCCTCTTTTCCCAGGTCCTGCAGGAGGCAGCTGCCCTGTCTGGGAAAGCAGGAGATGAGGGGCCCAGGAGTAGTAGGGAAAAGAGTTAGGAGGAAGGATGAAAGATATGCTCAGAGGGGGAAATGTTAACCGCTGAGAGCCAATCTCAAGGAATATTTTTCACATAGAAATAGGTGTATCTAACAAACTCGGTGAGGCAATGTTAACCCAATGGGCTTCTCAGTTTTCATGGACTCACAGACCTGTGAGATGAAACAGAGCTCTCAGAGCCCATGTGGGAGCCTAGCAGTGGTCTCTAGTGTTTCGTGCTAGTCTTAATATCTCACAGAAAACTACACTCAGCTCAAAGATCTGCAATTTGAAGGCTTGTCTCTCCACTGACTAACTGCATGGCCATCGACATTACTTCACGAGTTGCTCCTTAGTCTCCTGGGGGCAAATATCCCCCCCCACCCCAATCTTCCTCACAAGCCTGGCACATAAAGTGTCGCAGTACCTGCCACTGATGTCTAGCATGCACAACAGTCTACCAGCTTTACCTAGCTGGTGGACTATTTCCTGTAACATTGCTTCATGTAACAATGTTTCATGTAACATTGCTTGCATTTTCAATATTGCTGGTGATAACAATATTCAGAAATATATACATGTAATTTTATATACAATAGGATATGTATATATACATGTATATGTATGTGTGTGTGTGTGTGTGTGTGTGTTGGATTTTGGGTCACACCCAGAAATGATCAGGGCTTATTCCTGGTTCTTCATTCACAGATCACCTCTGGTGGGCTCGTGGAACATGTGGAATGCTGAAGATCAAACTGGGCAGGTCATTGCACGGCTAGAGCTTCAATAGCAGTACTACAGTTCCACTGCCTCAGTATTAGCTAATTAAATGAAAATCACTGATGCAAAAAGAATCATGGAACTCTCAATAATTTCCATCAAGTCAACCTGTTTAAGCACCCAGGAAACCATCCTGTACCTACTCACCTTTTTGAGCTTGCTGAGGCAACACTAAAAAACCAGTGAGCCACAGGGACTTGCAGTTTTTCTAAAGCTACAAACAGCAGCTCATAACAACTTACCCTAAAACATTCCTCAGCCAGAGAGCAGAGAGACAGCCCAGCGAGTAGGGCACTTGCCTCGCATGCAGCCAGTCCAGGTGTGACCCCTGGTGCTCCAGAGGGTCCCCCAGGCCCTGCCAGAGTGATCCCTGAGCACTGCCAGGTGTGGCCCCCAAACAAACAAACAAAAGCCCAGAAAAACAAATTCCCAGTCAAAACAATTTTAGCTCTTTTTATACCATGGAACTTGAGATTAGATTGAGCAGTGACAATGCTCAAATTTTTTTTTATTTTAATTTAGAAAGAAAAAGAAGACCCAGCAAAGATTCCTATGGATTATGCTGCCAATTCTTGCTATATCTTTTGTAGCCCTGATTAGCTTTTCCTTTCAGGAAGAGCCATGGGAAGAAGATGCTTTTTTCTGCAGTTTGGGTTGCTATTTGGTTTCCACATGGCAAGGAGTCCTTTTGTATCAGCAATGCCAGAGCAACAGTGCTCCTGACCCTAAACCTCTGAACCTCTCAGTCTCTGCTAAGAAGTGTTCTGCAAAGCTATGTAAGAAACAAACCTTCTGCATGCTCCCTCTGCTCCCCACCCACCTTCCAGCCCAAAGAAGACAGACACCCTGAGTGGTTAAACAAGATGTTAAGGATAAATTCGAGCTGAGGGGAAGCAGAGAAGAAACTGCTAGTGGAAAAATAATTGTTTGCTGTAGAATCTGTTGCCAATAACATCAAACGCTTTGCACTTGGAATGACAAGTATCGATTGAAATGAAGAAGAGAAGACACACGGAATACAGAAACAGCATTTCCAAGTGACTAAAGCTTTGGCGCTATCACTCTTCTTCAGTTCATAGAAAATGGGGCTCTCTAAATATTAACATGGACACCAAGACAACAATTTAACAGGAGAGCTAATGAGGACAGGGAAAGCGAAATATGTATTTCTCAGATGCATTAGGTCTTCAAACATATCTCTGAGGCAGTTTTATGTTTTATACCTACTTGAGTTATGACTGCTTAATTTTTTTTTGGCTTTTTGGGTCACACCAGTGATACTCAGGGGTCACTCCTGGCTCTGCACTCAGGAATCACTCCTGGCAGTTCAGGGGACCATAAGGGATGCCAGGGATTGAACCTGGGTTGGCTGCATGCAAGGCAAATGCCCCACTGGCTGTGCTATTGCTCCAGTCCTTCACTAATATCTTTTGTGCACCACAGCCTGTCCGCCACCTTCTCTATCTGTGGAGTGTGGACGCACAAAGGTGCACCACATGTGTATAATGTGCAACTCTGCTCTATCTAGTGAGAAACTCAGACCCACATTATTTAGAAAGAAATCCCTGGGATACTTCACTTCCAGGGTGGAGTGCTTCAATTTAACAATGACCCTCGCTAGCCCCCACTGTGAAGGTCAGCTGGGAACCAAAACTTTCCACTACTTCCCAGTAGCCTAAAAGTCTGGCTTAAAAAAATTACAGTCCCTCCTGTGAAATAGGTGGGCTGGAACTATTGTTCTCATCAAAGTCAACTACATTAAAATCATGAGGGACAAACAGGTCTCCTTATAGAGGGAAATTATTAGTTAAATAAAACAAAAAATTCAATGCCGGCTATGGAATTGGCCTCATCACACCCTTCTTTGTTCAAACAACAACAACAACAAACAAATCTGTGAGATCAAGAACTGTGGACTAAGAGCATTCAACATCCCACCAGGCTACGTGGGCTTATGCGAACACCTTGCATTGTTCTAGTCCAGATATTTTCTTCATTGCTTGTCAGTCCTGTATTCTCTGGCAGGTAGACAGAGAAGAGAATTTTACAACTCCTTCACAAAATTCCCTTTTCTCCCTACATGCCAACCCTCTCCTTGAAAGTCCAACTTCAATCTCTGCAATGCCCACCCAGCCCCTCCCCCCCGCCCCACCATCTTCTTAGACAAAATAGAATGCTTTCTTTGTGAAGAGGTGAGCGGAACTTGGGAATTTGGGATACTGTTTGCCTTTATTTTTCAACCAGATTCAAAGCCCTACAGATTGAGATCTTTTCTCCAAAGCTGCCACCATGCCGGATATGACAGCAGGCTTTCTCAGCAGACCCCTGTATATGACATCTATCTTTGCCACTTTTAGACTGAAACAGATCTCAGTCAAGATCTGCCTCAAAGCATCTTTACTGTCCCTTTTCACTGACTGAAGTCAAAAGTATTCTTACAGGTTTGGATGCAATTCTAAACCCCCTTGTTTCCTGTTCCTTCCTGATATTCCCCGAATAAGCCACCTCTAGATGGATATGTAAGGTCAGATCCTGTAAGCAATACAGACGGGGGTTATTAAAAACATCTAAGTTATTCCATTTTTCCTCAGTCATTAATCCTCCCCCAGGTATGCTACCAAGTACTTAAGCAAGAGATAGATGATAACAAGTGTTGGTGAGGATGCAGAGAAACTGAAACCCGTCTACACTGTCACTAGAAAACATGCCATTACTTGGCCTTTGGAGTCACACTTAGAGGGGCTCTGGGATTATTCCTGGCTCTGCCTAGGGGGCACTACTAGAAGTGCCCTGGAACCACAGGTGGAAGTAGTGCCAGGATTTGAATTAGGGTTGGTCGAATGCAAGGTAAGTACCTTAACTCCTGTACTATCTCTCCAGTCCCTGATTGGGACTGGCCAATCATGATACATGGCCATAATTCTTTAACTGGGGTGGGAGGATAAGGGGAAGTGCTCAGATTTGGGCCACGTGGACTCTGTGCTCAGGAGTTACTCCTAATAGTGCTCAGCTCAGGTACCATAAAGGGAGCTGAAGATCAAACTGAGGTCAACCACATGCAAGGCACGTGCCTTACCTCCTATCCCTAAATATGATATGAATATTTAATTGGGGTGCATTGTTAACACCTGGAGATACTCATGGATCACTCCAGTCTCTATGCTCAGGGATCACTCATGGGGGTGCTCGGGAGACTATAAGAGATGCTAGGGATCTAACCAGGGTCGGCCACATGTAGGACAAGCATCTTAACCTCTAATCTGTCTGGCCACTTTATGGTAATCCCTCAAATGATCAAATCTAGAGCTAGAGTTAGGCTCAATAGATGACCCAGCAAGTTCACTCCTACGCATCTAACCCAGAGAACTAAAAACATATGTTGACATAAAGACTCTGATACAACATTCAGAGCCTCATATTTTATAACCAAAAAGTGAGAACCCAAATGTCCATTAATGATGAATGGATAACCAAGATGTAGTATAGCTATACAATAGAATATTACTTAGTAATGAAAAGGAATGAAACAAAGAGACAGGCTACATCATAGATGAGCCTTGAAAACATTATGCTATTTACACAGAAGGCCGCAGGTTGGAAACCACAGAAAGAGTCCAAAGTAGAAACCACGTCTGCCAAAACCTTGAATCTGGACCTCTAGTTTTTCTAACATTATCTTATCTATTTATTTTTTTATTTCTTTCATTTGAAATAATTTTTATTGGAATCAATGCGAGAGACACAGTTGCAAAGTTCATGATTGGGTTTCAGTCATAGAAGGATCCATTCAATTCACCAGTGTACATTTCCCACCACCAAGCTCCCTGGTTTCCCTCCTGCCACCCCCACACTGGCCTGCCTCTAAGGCAGGCACTTTTCTCTCTCTCTCTCTCTCTCTCTCTCTCTCTCTCTTTCTCCCTCCCTCTCTTATTCCCCCTTCCTCTTTCTGGATATTATGGTTTGCAATACAGATACCAACAAGTTATCATGTATATCCCTTTACCTACTTTCAGCACTTAGTTCTTAACTTTTTAATTGTTAAAAAATTCTCTTATTTAATTTTTAAATTATTTTTTTAAAGTTCTTAATTGTTTTAAAAAGAAAATAACACTTCTTAATCAAGTTAAGTTGAAGGGCCAGAATAGTCAACTATTTCTACATGTACCAATCAATATCAGTTTTTTATCAAGATTTTTTTGTGGCTTAAAACTTTGGAGGGTTGATCTTATTGAAACAATATTTTCTTCATGCTCAATAGCATCACTGTTTACTGCAAGATGTTTTTAAAATGCATTGCAAAGACTTCAGTGTTCCTCCAAATCAGTCTTTTAAATGTAACTTGATGTTAATTTTTGCATATTTTGAATTTCAACTACTTAAACGAGTATTTCAACAAAGAGAGCCATATTGCAACTTACACTGCTAAAGTTCTCTGAAAAAATTACTTCCATTTCCTTTTATATTAAAATCATTGGTTTCTAATTAATTTGGAACAGAAGGCTTTGTATATTAGATTTATTTAAAATAAGAGGCATCTGCCTTTGATTTTGCACACCATGTTTTCAATAGCTCATAATCCTACAAGATAAATGACCTCTTTACCTAAATATAAATTCCCAAGTATCATGTTTCTAAAATTTTATTTTAAGACCATGAGACTTTCCCAAGGTTGTGTGAGGTTAATTAAGCATAATTCATAATAACAGAAGATATTCTTCCTCAAGATGTAGCCTATTAAAAGCTTAAGGTTCATAATAAATCTTAGAGAATCTTTTTTGGTTGGTGGTAAGGGTGGAAGAAAGGTTAAGAGTGTAATTCTCTCCAGAGAAGACTGTGCTTTCTTCAAAATGTAACTCTCTCTCTCTCTGACTCTCTCTGTCAGTCTGTCTGTCTGTCTGTCTCTCTCTCTCTCTCACACACATTTGTCTCCTCTCTTACCCTCTACCTTCTCATATTCCCTGAATAAAACTATTTTACTTAAAAAAATATGATTGTAACTGATCCTAATATTCAGAAACTGCCAAAAAGAAACTGCCAAAATTTGGGTTGAGAGGGTAATTCTCATAAGTTTGGTACTCAACAAACAGTTACATTTAGGGCAGGGAAGATATCACAGGGATTAAGGTGCAGCCAACATCCATCCCTGCCAGGAGTCACCCCTGAAAAAGAACCAGGGAGCAAGCCCACAACACTAGTTGCAGGACCAAACACAACACCTCACCCCCACCCCACCATCCCTAACAGTCTTAATTTTTTGTCACATTTTTATTGCAGTATTTATTCAATAAAACAAAGAGTCCATTATAAATGAATGTACCAATGAAAACAAATGTATTCAGTAAAGATTTTAAGACCACTAACTTTGCTCACAAGCACAATACTTTGAAGAAGGCTATTATAATGTGTCTTTTTCTCTCACTTATAAAAAGATGAAGAAAGATTAGAAGGTTTGTGTACTAAGAGCTTCAACCAAAGATGAGAAAGCCAAGAAAATTTGTATGGCAATAGCATAACTTGAAATTCACAATTATTTAACCAAATATTAGATTGTCAGTAATCCAAATCCTTAATATTAAACTTAAATATTAGTTTTAAAATGTTATTCCCTCCCCACCATTGGCCTCAAGTCACTGAGGGAATTTTACATAAGCACACACATGCTTACATGCCTACCTACAAGTACTTTTCTCTCTGTCAAATGTTAAGCTTGCTTTAGATATGGCTGTAGAAAGGAAAACGGATCTTGGTGTGTATGCTTCTACTGAATTTTTCCTTATTTTTGGCAAGCCATCTAGGTTGGAATTTAGAATTGACTTGTATTTGGCAATAGCATAGATCTGGAACTCACTGCTGACTAATCGATCTCTTATGTAGATAAAACTATTTGTGATTTTGTTTTGTTTGTTTTCTAGCCACACCCAGTGGTGCTAAGGGCTTACCCCTGGTTCTGTGCTCAGTGATGATTCCTGGCAAGGCTCAGGAACTATATGGGATGCCAGGGATCAAAATCAGGTTGGCTGTGTGCAAGGCAAGTGCTGTGTCTTCTGTACTTTTTCTCAGCCGTCTTTGTAGTTTTAAGATCAGCAATAATAGGAAAATTTAGGTCAGAATGTTTGTTATTGCTCTTCACAATCCACAAAGGACTGAATATTTAGGTAGCTGCTGTCCAACAATAATATACTTATTTGTAGAAAATTGAAAATTGTTACTTGTCGCTACATCTTTATTATTATATTAAACTCACTATTTTAGCATACTAATCCATAGAACGAAGTCATGGCATCTTGCTTTAGAGTTTTTGCTCATATAAGCAAACTTCATCATTAGATTTTTTTTCTTTTGGTTACTATACAAGGCAATCACCTATTTACTGTATTATCTCTTTGACCCCCCAGATTTAAACTGTGATGTGTCTGATTTACATGTTCTTATTTATAAAAATAGAACATTTAACACTGATATAGAATTTCTGTCTTAGATTCAGAGTTTTTAAAAATATTTGAAATATTATTTAAGGGACTGTCAAGGTACCGAACAGTCTTTGCTTGTGCAAGGCCCTCAGTTTTCCCCGAAGACCGCACACTCAAGTACCAACAGTTATGGAGTTATGGCCCTGTGACCCCTGCAATAAAAAGTTTACTTGGAGAGAGAAATAGAAAAAAAAAGTTTACTTGGGGCCGGAGCGATAGCCCAGCGGGTAGGGCATTTGCCTGGCATGCGGCCAGCCCATGCCGGCCTGGGTTTGATTCCGGCAACCCATATGGTCCCCGAGCACCACCACGAGCAATTCCTGAGTGCAGAGCCAGGAGAAACCCCTGAGCATTGCCAGGTGTGACCCAAAAAAGCAAATAAAAAAGTTTACTTAAATTCTTAATTTTAACAGTTAGCAATGATACTACTTTGTTATAGTGGTCTGTTTTAAATCTATACCAATTGATATTTAGATTGTCAGTAATCCAAATCCTTAAGCAGTTTTTGCAGCACTTGGCACAAAAGCTATGACCCTATTGACCACTATTTTAGACAACAAGTGATTGTTGTCTAAAATAATTAGAATTTAGTCTTGGTCGCCATCCATGTTTGGGCAAACTATTCATTTTCCCCTTGGACTTTGAGTAACTGTTGTTACTCAAAAGACAAAATTCTGTGCATGCTGAAGTTTCCAAGAGAAAGGCACTAGAATAACATGAACCTTTCTCAATCAGTGTCTACAAGGGCATGTATCTTCAGTATTACCTCTCTGAGTTTTCCTTGGCACCCACTTCTTGGAAAAGAAGAGCACATTTACTTATCATGAAGCCTGTCACCACGCTACCACCAGGAGCCTACCCTCCCAGTCACATGCCTCACACACAGCATCTTTCCACAGGAGAGGAGAGCTAGTGGAGTCCATCAGTGAGAAATCTCTTGCTAACCAAAGTTAACTTTCAAAAAATAAAAAAAAAAGAAAGAAAAATCTCTGTTTCCACACCACTGATCTCTCATTGGATGAGTTTAAAAATCACATTCACAGAGTTGTCTGATGACACATCATTTCAAGTTAGCATACAATGTCTTGGAAGTCATCAGAGCTGCCCAAAGCAATGGTCAAGCTGTGGTTGACAAGGCGCTGGACATGGCTTGTAAAGTATTTGGTAAACTTTTTAGAGACAGGTCTGTGACTGTTATACAAAGGGTGATAAGCAGAACAAATGCTCTTTCCGTCCTGTGGAGGCATGGAACAAGATTTTGTCTGTTAGGCAGCCTTGGACACACCCTTATTTCTCTATCAATAGGAGGAGGTGCGCTACATTGATGCATACGCCTTATCAGCTCATGTTCTCAACCAGTGTTGCCTACTGAGTGGACCATGGGTAATGAGGTATGAGCACCTTGTGTTGAATGGGTCAGAATTACAAGCACTCCACAAATTAGCTCAGACCAGATTATATTAAGTTTCTCCTGGAAAAGTACTGCACAGTAGAGCTGCACAATCAGTAAAAGCTTGCAACAAATGTAAGATCAAATGCGCAACCTTGTCTTCATGGAACTAACCAAGTTTCATCTCTCGCCAATTGAGACCGCTGCTTCAGGATCACAGAGCAATTATAAGGATACAGTATCAAATCACTGGCAGAATTTTTATAGAGGAAAGAGTATTTGGATAGAGTTGCTTTATTAGAAATAGCAGTCATATTAATGAAAAATGCTTGAACTGTCTTAATATTAGCCTTCTATTGTTTAGGATTACAGGCAGTTTCAGACTGCCAAAGGTTACCTTTTTTGTATACTTTCTCAAAGTAAACATTTACTTCTCTGCGAGCAGAATACAGCATAAACATGATCCACAATTTAAAATCTAGTGTTTACCTTATTCTCCGCGACATTAGAATTACAGTTTGGTCTATGACCAAATATTTCACCAAATACTCAAGATCCATTATTGTAAATGTCAAAGTTCCAGTCAGCTATGCAGAAGCCAGCATGTCTCCAAATGTCAAGGGTATGTTATTTGAGGGCTTGCATATCCTGTGATTAACTCAGAAAGGTATCCCAAGTAAGATCTGGAAAGTATTTTGTCACTGGAAATAAGAACCTGCCATGCACTGGCCTGGCGAAAGCTTTAGAATGAGAATTGGAAGTTTCACATTTTCATTTACCCACTTATCTGCATATCCTGGTCATGTAGTATCACACAGTTTTTTTTTTGGGGCGGGGATAGATCACAGAGCTGTGGTGTTTGATGCTAATAAGCAGACATGAAAAGTGTAACTTGAAGTTCAAGTTAATTCCTTTAACATATTGCAAGAATAAAAGGACGAAAGAATAGTGAGCAGACATCTTAGGTGTGTATCTTAGTATCTTAGCTATTTGTGTAAGAAAAAGCCCGAAACATTATTAAATCTAATTAGATAGTGCTTTGTTCTTTTTCTGTCCTCAATGCTTCCTACCTAGTAACCATTAATGAGCAAATGACGGGCACCATTTACTTTTTTTTTTTTTTTTTTTTTTTTTGCTTTTTGGGTCACACCCGGCAATGCTCAGGGGTTAGTCCTGGCTCTGCACTCAGGAATTACTCCTGGCGGTGCTCGGGGACCATATGGGATGCCAGGAATCGAACCCGGGCCGGCATAGGCCGGCCGCGTGCAAGGCAAACGCCCCACCCGCTAGGCTATCGCCCCGGCCCCCACCATTTACTTTTCAAAGGAAGACAGACAGAGCTGGAGAGACAGTGCAGGTGTTTAGGGTTTTTTTTTTTTTATGGGCAGTTGATCCAGGTTCAACCCTCAGCACCAGGTATAGTTCCCACCCCCACAAACACCTCTGGAGGGAGCCCTGAGCAGTGCTGGGTGTGGCCCCCATTAAAACAAAAAGAGCACAACCAACAAAGGAAGAAAAAAATGAGATTAGAGAGTGAAAATTTTTTAAGGTTACCCTGAAGCAACTTAAAAAATATAAACAACGTAGAAAACATTATTTTTCTGGAGTGCTTTAGATGATCTATAAAGGATGTGGTTTATAATTTCACTCACTAAGAGGAAAGTAGCCAATAATATAAACAAACCCTCCAACCCTGGAGATTTACGTGGCTGAGCGTATGTAATAAAGTTATCCATCACAGGGGAATTGAGTTTTTGAAAGCTACTTTCTAAGGGCTCATTAAACACTGCTCTTGTCCATTGTCTGTTACCAAAATCCATTTCCTTCTAAATTAAACAATTTAAAATACAATTGCTCTTCATTATATCTGTGTGTATATAAAAATAGGTATATACATATATATATATATATATATATATATTTATGTATGTGTATATCTTGGAGACTAATTCTGCTCAGACAATAAACATGTTGGCTCAACTCTTCTTTCTAACTTTGCTTTTCAAGTTTTCTTAAGTCTAATTTGCTTTGTTTGTAAATATCTGAAGCAATTACATCTAAGATCTTATAAACCTTTAAAAATCTAATCTCAGGTGAAATTGTTTTAGAAGTTTTGCTGAGGTCAGGAAGGGATTCTATGAAAGAAGCAAGTTCACAGCATAAACGTCTCCTTCCCACGTGTCCGGCACCAGGGACTGATTCACATACCTGCAAAACATAGGCTCTGCCACTGTTTTGCTAGCTCAGAATCTCAATTTTTAAAGAAGTAATTATGGGGTGGGGGTAGGAAGAGAGGATAGGGCCCTTGCTTTAAACATGGTGAACTCAGATTCGATCTCTGGCACCCCATATGGTCCTCCAAGTCCTGCCAGGAATGACCCCTGAGTGCAGACCCAGGAGTAAGCCCTAAGTACCACCTGGTCTCCTGCCAAAAAGGCATATCACTTGCATCACTTGTATCATTTGTCTTCCTGTTGTTCATCGATTTGCTTGAGTGGGCACCAGTAACATCTCCATACATCCTGTTGCAAGCAAGTGTACCCCAGGGGCATCTGCTTGCTCCAGGAATAGGAAGAGCCTCAAACCATCCCTTCAGGTCAAGGGAATGAGGTCCAAATTGTTACTGGTTTTTGGCATATCAAATAAAACATGGGTAGCTTGCCAGGCTCTTTCTCTGTTTCTGTGTAGTGTCTGATGAGAGAAATAAAAAGGCATAACTCATTTTTAAAAAGGAGAAACAAAAGACTAGCTGTTACCTGTCCATCAAGCTAACAGTCTCTAAAATAACTATGAATCATCTCATGCTGAAGAATGGCATCCAAAGCTGCAAGTGCGGTGACACAGAACCAGAAGGTTCTGAGGTTCCCAGGACCGAACACCTGTGAGTGATTCACACTCTGATCTAAGGGCCAAATCCTGACTCAGTGGGTCTGGCAACTGTCTCCCCTCACACTATCTGCTCTTCTAATATCTCTCTTACTGCCGGCCGATCTTGGATTTTTTCCGACTGAACTCCGTATATTATCTCCTTCTAATGATGTCATCATGCTGATGTTTCCTACCTTTAACCTCGGCATTTATTCTCCCACTTAATAGTTTAAACATACACTAGCAGAAGAGAAGACAAACAAGATCTTTCTCCTTAAGGTGTTTGAGTGAGTCCGGGCAAGAGGTAGTTAAACAACCAATATAGAAACATATAATTTTACACTTTGTGAGTAGAGAATTACATTTTATTTATGTGTTATCACAGAAAAGTACTAGAAGGAGGGTGGGGGTAGATGGGAAGACTTAGGAGAGAGGCTGATAGTTTAGTCTGGGCATGAGGCATGGTTTCTTAGAAGAATGGTGTTAGGGGGGCCATTTTCCTTGCAAGTGGTCGACCCAGTTTCGATCTCCAGTACCCCATACAGTTCTCCATGCACTGCCAGGAGTGATCCCCAAGTGCAGAGCCAGGAGTAAAAGGCTGAGCACAGCTGGGTGTGGCCAAAGAACAATAAAGAAGAATGTTGAAGGTAAGACATGAGAAATGAATGTGTGTTCACTAAAGAAACTAGTGGGGTCCTTTCTCCTTCAAAGGCGTCCACACCTGCAAACCGTCTACTGCTTCCCCGTTATTCTTGAGCTATCTACCTACTATTTGTTTTTGATTCTCCTTCTTCTCCAATGTGTTTCCTTAATCCCTCCTCTGAAAGAAGGCATTCCTGCTGTTTCTGTGTAGTGTCTGATCTGCATATATACACACCCACAGATGAAGGAGGCATCACAGACAGGGTGCTCAAGGCACCCAGGGCACCTCCAGGCCTGACAGGTCAGTGCTGGGTACTGTAGAGCTGCTCCAGGAAGTGATGCGGGGACAGCTCTGCAATGCCAGGGATCAAACTTGGAGCCTGGCCCATATCAGGTTTTGATTCCCCACTTTGAGCCATATCCCTGCTTTCACACACACACACACACACACACACACACACACACACACTCAACAATGGACTTTATCTGACTTCACTTATCACTAGAAGGAAAAGCCACATGTGAACGTTCTCTAGTACAGGGCTTCTTAAACTGCTTCTCAAACGTGACCCATTGCCCCTGAGAAACTTTTACATGACCCTAGGTACACAGAGATATAAAACAGGTATAATGACAAAATGTGTACTGATAATAAGTCAGAACAAAATTAGTTTGGAGCGTCGTGCCCTCTCCTCTGCCCAGTTTGAGAAAGAAGATACACACAGGGCACAGTTCTCCCTCTGAATCAGATTTGGAATTCATGGAAGAAGTCCGGAAAAAAGACACATAACTAATGTGATATGACCACGAGCCATCTTTAATTGGCCCTTCCTTTTCTCTCATCCTCCTATTCCATGAGTCGTGAGCCAAGAGGAAAGTTTTCCATTCTAATGTTCTTATTCAAGGTGGTAAGTAACAATAGCAGCAACAGCCACATTACCTAATATGCTGTGTTTGTACCACAAATTAACAACTGGGGGGGGAGGGTTGGATCCCACCCATCAATGCTCAGGCGTTATTCGATCTGCACTAAGAAACCACTCCTGGCAGTGCTCAAGGGAATCATATGAGATGCCAGGAATAGGACCCAAGTTAGCCGAGTGCAAGGCAAACACCCTACTGACAGTACAATCCCTCCAGCCCCTTAATTAAGGTACTTAATCAACTGTTTCTCTTCTTATAGTTTGGGAAACTATACCAGCAAGAACACACAGATTAAAGAGAAGATCTGTGAGGAACCATTTGTACGTGTTCATCCTAAATCCTGAGTCTCTTTTGAGAATCTGGCCAGCTCAGCCAAAGACATAAGAGAGGTCATTGGAACCAAAGAACCAAATAAAAGGATTTGTAATATTGTAATAATATTACAAATGTATTGGCATAATTACTTGCAGCTCTTGGGCCTAATTCCCTCCACCTAAACTCAGGCTTAGATTCTTAGAGGTGAGCCAGAGTGGAATCATGGGCCATTCAAGGGCCTCTGGGACCTACAGCAATGGACAGATAGCTTTAGTCGGGTCAACCTGTTCTGTGCCAGGAGGAACTCACAGCTGTGAAAACAGATACAAAAGCCCTTATGCTTGACTACAGACACGAGTCATCTAAAAAGCACTTTAGGTGAATACCAAGGACTGTCAAAGCTTATCTAAGTAAACAATAGAACCACTTCAAAACTTCTATCTTGCTTTTAGAGGAGGATTTTCCTATTATAAGGATATAGTATCTTTGCAAACAGGTGACTCCCTTCAGTAAAACTCAGTTACATTCACAAAACAAGATACTCAATGAGTGAGATATGCTACAATAAATATGACCACATTTATATCCTGAAATAAAATTTTATGGTTCATTCATGATCACTGCTTGAGCATGTTTGAAGTAAATACTTCATAGTGCTCTAAAATAGAAGGATTGTCTATTAATGCCCTAAACTACAATAGAAGCCAGAAAAATCTAGAGTGAAGGTTATGAAGTTTGCATCAGTTAGATTAATCTGATCCCGGTTGTCCCCTACCCATGAAATCACAGGAGAAGGATATGACATTTCAAAGCAATGTAAGAAAATATATTTCCTATAAAGACTTTCCCTTCCCATACTCATATTTAATATTCTCCTAAATGTGAGTAAATTGCTTCAATAGGGCAATCCCTAAGGTCTTTTGCTTGGACTATAAAGAGTGTTTGTACATGAAAACACAACTCTATTTCTCCATTTCAGAATGTGACTGCTTTCAGAAAGAGACATCTCTAGATACAGAATCACAAGGTTTAGAACTGGTCCAAAAGCGTTTAAATAAAAAATAAAATAAAAATAAAAATTCTTGCAAGCCAACATTCATGCTGGTTTCTTGAATTTCCCACTTGCCTTCCAAGTGCCTTTGTATTGCAGAGGCTTTGCAGCAGAGGGTATTTTTTTTCCTTTGCCAGTTTTGAGAACTGGAATGGATGGGGGTGGGGAGTGGCAGAAGCACTTTTCTCTGTACATCAATAATGTGTGTCAGAGATTTCCTAAGTCCCAGGAAGTGGTGGGCATCCTAGTCCCATCAGGGCCAACACTGGGGCCCCACCCCAGCCCCTGCCGGTATTTCCCTTCTCTAGTTCTAGCAGAATTTCCTATGGAAAAAGATATCGGAGCTATGAAAGTTTCCAAAGACAACAGAGAACCAAAATCTGATTCAGCAGGAGACATCAAATGGGTAAAAGACTGTTTTCCAAAAAAGAAAACAACACATTCATCACAGGTAAAATGCAGGAACGAGAGTTTCCAGTGCATTCTACAACTGTCTCTCGCCATCTCCTCTCAAACCTCCCTGCCTTTCCACCTGTTGACATACATTTTGTTGTTTCCCTTAAGCCAACTTAGGACAAGAAAACAATCATGAAAATCAAATAGGATTCAGGGCGCCGCTGCTCATCATTTTTATCCCAGGCACAGATCCATGTAAATACCCTTTCCACTGCTTCCCTGGAATGAAAACTGAAAACTTCAGTGGATGGCTGGACAGGATTTGTTTCCAATTTGTCTAACATGACCAGACCCTGCTATTGAAAAGTGTCCTGGGCCAAGGAATTGATAAAAGAAGAAGTAAATCATGTTTTTTTTTCTTGATATCTTACATGCTTGAAAAGTTGGACTATCACAGTGTAAGGGAGAGTAAGAGAGACAAGGAACAGCTGAATTTAAAGGCACGCTTTGCTTTTGATAATGGTACAAGACTCCAGATCAGACAGGGTTGGGTGGGGATTCTTCAAGCTCCTTGGTTTTCTCCTAGCAACCTTTGCAAGTGCTACTTCAGGCTGGACCAAGACCTAAGGGCGGGACCCACAGCAACTCACCAACTGCCCCTGAGCCTCCGTTACAAGAAACTAGTGACAAGGTGGCAGTGCACTGCTCAGTGGGTGCTGACGAAAAGGCTCCCATGCGTAGACAGGCAACCCCTGTGCCTAGGAGGACTGCTGTGCTCTTTCCTCTTTCCTCGGGAGCATCCCTAGGGCTCCCTCTGCCCGGTACCTGTAGAGTCCAGGTCATTCTTGCCAGCACTGTAGTTCCACTAAGAAAAACCTGCCGGCCTCTGAGGTAAAATACAGAGTAGACACCTGAGGCCAAGAAATAATCTGCCAGACACATTCTCAGCTTCTCCAAGTACATTACCGGCGATTACAGGTACATTTCCGGCTATTCCAGGTACATTCCCAGCTATACCAGGGATATTGCCAGCTATTTCAGGCACATTCCCAGCTATTCCAGGCTATTCGGGGATATTCCCAGCTCTTCCATACTTCCAACCCTTTTTTCAGATCTCCTCAGCACTTCCAGAAAAACTCCTGGCTATTCCTGAAATCTCAGCTATCAAAGAACTGCTTAGCAAAAGCTGGGGCGGAATCACAGTCCTTTCACCTTCCTATAGCCTGAATTCCTGGGGCTATAGGGAACCACACAGGACTGAAGCCCGTTTGTCAACATGCTATTAAAGCATGTTGGGGAAACTTTTCTGACTTGAATATTTTGCCCCTGGAAGAAAAACTACGATTAAAACCCATCCTCATGAAGACTTTCCTGGTGTCTGCCACACCCAGCACTGTAACCTGGGGCGGTGGCTTCTCACTTAATCACTTGATCACTTGACATCCCGTTATTCATTGATTTGCTCGAGCGGGCACCAGTAACATTTCCATTTGACCCTATCACGTGCCAGTATAGCCCAATGACATCTGGTTGCTTCAGGAATACGAAGAGCCTCAAACTGTTCATTCAGGGTCTTGACAAGAAGTCTGACCATCTTGTAGGTGGGCAGCCATGTGATCTTTTGACATCCCGTGGGATACAGTCGGTAACGGCTCTAGTCCAGCAGTCATCTCCAAATCGCATTACATGTCCAGCCCATCTGATTTTCGATGCCTTGGCAAACGAGACAGCGTCCCTGACTCTGGAACAGTGACGGAGGTCGGAACTCCGGATTCCTTCTCTCACTTGAGTGAGGCGTGATATTCCAAGGCTTTTCACATTCTTTGCAAATATCACAATGCCAGGGAGGAAGAGATGGGCCTCGACAGAGCCCTGCGCCCGCTCGCCACTCTGCTGCTTTCTCTGCTCAGGTGACCGGCAGCAGATGGCAGAGGGAGGCTGGAGCTCAGGCAAGTGCTGCATTTCCCAGGACCTCTGTTTCTTTCCCTTTCAGAGCACTTTACCTGCTGGAATGGGGTAAAATAACACCTAAACTGAGTTACTGGCAACCCCCCAGAGTCTCATTTCCTCTCTTCTTTTTCCCCCAAATTACTCAGCTTGACCTGTCCTCTGGGAGAAGGTGCCCACTCAGAGACCCTCTCACACAGGAGGCTAGAGCTGCCATGTGGACTTGGAGGCCAGCTGGCCCCATTCATGGAATTCCCAAGAGTGGCCAGAGGCCGCCACGTGGCAAGTAGCTTTTGCTGTGACTTTGGGCGCCCTGATCCAAAGACTCAACGGGGCTGCAAGGCAGGTCAGTGGGGCATAGCTCACATCTTGCACACACAGGGTCCAAGGTTTAATTTCTGGCACCAATGGGTACAGTGCTGAGATTCCTAAACACTCTTGGTAAGCAATATGCCCCCACCCCCTTTAACACTAGAAAGTTCTTCTATAGGTTGCTTCATCCACAGGTTCTGCTTAGAAGACCAGGAGAGGAGTCAGAAGAAGTATGTATGGGCAGAAGTATGGGCAGGGACCCAAAGTAGGATGTCAGCATCACATACTCTCCCCTAGTGCATCTGAATGTAACCCTGATGGCACACGATTACTCAGAATGGCCTTGGGGTTCCTGAGCACTGCTAGGGCCCCCCTTGTCCCTCAAAGGGAAAAGGCATTAATCTCAGTGATTTCTTTCACCACACTTTAGCACAACATCTAGACTAAAAGAGAAAAGGCGCTTTGGACTACACAGTGGTATGGGGGGGCTACAACATGGCCAGGCATTGGGGTTCCTCCCATCACCAGAGGGTCACTGCCCTGGACCTGTCTGACCACTGAGGGCAGTGGAAGAGGTGTCCCAGGAGTTTCCAAGCCTTGTCCTCCAAAGGCCTAGAAGCTCCCACCGCAAGTGTTTATGAACACCTATAGCACCTAGGGGCTGGGGCAGAGCTGGGCAGGGTCAGTCGCCATGTGTACATGAGGCCAAGTACTGAGCACTAGAATCCAGCTGAAAGACCTGGGACCTACAGGCTCCGAGAATGCCCAAGAGCACCCAAGACAAACTGCTCAACACAGCCCAGTGCCAGTAACTGTTTTTTGCTTTTTCTCTTTGGAGAGGAGACTCTCAAGCAGTGCTCAGAGGGCCTGGGCTACTCCTGGTGAAGGTTCCCACCTGGGTTGGAGTGGCTCAATGTGGAGGTTGCAGAGTCATAGGCCCCAAGGACCAGTGTGACAGTGCTTGGGGCCACAAGGACCACACCTGGGAGTGCTCAGGGCTACCCTGGTAGGACTGCAGGGCCCATGTGGTGCTCAGTTTAGAACTTGGGCCCCTGGCCACTGAGCTGACTCCTGGTTCCCAACTCCAAGCCCTAATTTACACACTCACAAGTTTTGTCTCAGACCATTGCATTTTGGAATGACATGACACCTAGCAGTAGGCGACAGATGCAAGTGCCCACAAGGCTCCACCAACCGGAAGCAGTGATGGAGGGGGCAGATAAGAGGGTTCAGGGGTGCTCACGTGACACCCTCTAGTGTACCTGGATGCCCTGGGGAAGGGGAAGCCGCTTCATCTGGGCATTTCACAACAGCCACGGGAACAGAGTGGTCACCGATGTCTCCAACTAAGCTAAGAGAGCTGCAGCCTACCCTAACAGCCAGCAGGACACTGCTGCCCCAAGGAGCAGACCGGAGTCACCCAGGTAAGGGACGCTGGCCCCACCAAGGATACATAGAGGGGGCTCTAGCCTTGCATGCCACCGACCAGAGTTTGCTCCCCAGCAACCCATATGGTCCCCCAGGTCCACAAGGAGTGACTCCTGTGTACAGAGCCAGGACTGATCCCAGAGCACACCCCAGAGTCAGGAGAGATCCCAATGATCCCAGAACAAACCCCTGAGCACTGCCAGGTGTGGCTCCCAAACAAACAAAATCAAAAACAAAAACCAGGGTAAGCAGAGTCAGAGGCTGTAGTGTGCCGAAGACAAGGCAGCTCTGGACAGCCCAGAGTCTGAGGCTCCCAAGGGCGGTGACCACTCCCTAGACCTGCAATTCAGCTCTGGCTCCTGACTCACACCCAGCCTTGGCAAGAGAGACGGACTCCCATCAAAGGTGGCTCTGATGCAAGCTCTGCTCACCCATTCCAAGTACTATATTAATGCGTACTCATCCTGGCAGAAATTTTCGTAAATTCTGTTCCCTCCACCTTGTTACACATCTAGTGGGGATTAAATGGCATAAGAGACTGCTGATGTAGGGGCTTCCCCTTGGAACTTATTTGAGATGCAAATCCTCAGTCCCAGCCCAGACCTACTGAACCAGAAACCCAGTGGCAACCTTACTCCACTCTAGCCAGCTCTGCGGCTGATTCAGACTTTGATAAAAACAAGAGGCTCTTAAACTTGGCTGCCCATGGAATCACTCGGAACTTTACAATTACTGATGTCTGGTCCCACCCAAGAGACTGTAATTAAGTTGTTCAGGGGTGCAGCCAGGGCAAGAGGATTTAATAAGTTCTCCCCTGAGAATTCTAATATAGAATCAAGGTCGGACAGCTCAGAGGCAACAGTTTTCACAGAAGTCAATTACAGGCTAATTACTAGTCAGGGTTTTGCTAACTGCGGCCTTGAATTTAAAGGGTTTCATATTTGTATATAACAAAAAGTCAAGGGTTGCCATTTTTACAAGGTTCACACCAGGCCTCTTTTAACAAAAGAAGCTGATCATTGTTAATACTGCTGGTGTGGACCACATGGGTGGATCTGCGGCTTGAAAGGAAATCTCTTTACACTCCACCCGTTAAATGGGATAGAGAACCAGGCTAAGAAAAAGTGCCTGGGAGCAATGTGATAATCTGCGAAAAGACAAAAGCACTTGCCAAGTTTTGCAGCTATGTGACAAGGCAGAATGCAAGTGCAAAACACAGTAACTGCCAAGGTGGTGCACAAAAAATGATTACCAACTATAGCCTGGCGGTGAACTGACTACCTCCTGGGGACAGAGATTCTGAAGAGTTGCTTTTGTTGGTTTTCACCACTAAATAAAACTGTTCTGGAAAGAAAAGACTTGGACATTAAAAAAAAATAGTTTAAAGTCTATTTACCGCCAGGAGGTCCAAAAGAAAAACATAAAAGAAAATGTAGCTGATGCCACTTTAGTATTGACTCGCTGGTCTTGCCACCTGTGATTCTCTTAGCACCAGGACTCAACAAGAGCACACTCTGTTTCCTCGGAGTGTAGATGCAAACTGTTTGGAATTTTTTTTTTTTTTTTTTTTTTTTTTTGCTTTTTTGGGTCACACCCGGCAATGCTCAGGGGTTTCTCCTGGCTCTGCACTCAGGAATTACTCCTGGCGGTGCTTGGGGGACCATATGGGATGCCGGGGATCGAACCCGGCCGGCATGGGCTGGCTGCGTGCAAGGCAAATGCCCTACCCGCTGGGCTATCGCTCCGCCCCCAAACTGTTTGGAATTTTGTCCACTCTCCTGAAGCAGGTCCCAGGTGTCCTTCCAGCCCAAGAGGACAAGGTAGGGATCAAAGAGGCTAACTCGAGTCAAATGATTCTCATAGATCACCATTGGGATGCTGGTACAGAGAAACAACCCCCACACACACACACACACACCAGAGCTGATGATGAATCCAAAATTCACACTTGTAATGATTTTGTTTTAAATTAATATGTGTTAGTTGATTTACAGAGTTGTTTACAATAGGGTTTCAGGTATATACTGTCTCCTGCCCACCCTCCCCCGCCTCCGCTTCCACCCCACCACTCTCCTAGTGATCAGTATCAATGCTTCTGTGCAAAACTTTAATGCGCAAATATCCAGGGAGTTTACTCAAATACAGACTTGGATTTCCAGGGGGTTTTGCTGTTGTTGGACCATAAACCACACTCTGAGAAGCAGGTTCTGGAGAATAAGGAGAGTGGAAGACACACATAGAGTGTCGGCTGGGGGGGTGGGGTGCTGGGTAGGAGAATATGTGTGCTGAGGACATGACCCTGAGATCAGATGACAGGAGTGATAATTTTATGAAAATGTCTCACACCCAGGAGGTTTGTCCTGCCAGGACTCTAGAGGAAGGACTGAGGAGATGCCATCCTCAGGAATGCAGCAGCAATCCAGCCATATCCCATAACTAAGGCTCCTATTCCTACACTGAACATGGCCAGGTGGCTACTGGTTAGGAGCCACATCTTATCCTTGGCAACAGCAGCCTGACCTCCTTAGGATTTATACCCTCCCTAGGATCTGGGGGCCAAGGACTCAGGTTGAGTCCTTGGGGACCAATCAGTGAAACCATAAAACCTGAAAGAGCAGAAGTTCCTAGAAATTATGCAAGACACTTGAGGGCAAAGCTAAAGTGCTTGGCGCCTCCCCAACACAGAACTTCTAAACAGAGCTAACTCCCCATTTGCTGGTTCTGAGATCCTGCTACAGCATCACGACAAACAGGAGGGAGTTACAGGAGAGGGTTCTCTCAGAAATGTCAAGTTCATTCAGGGCCATTTACTGCAAGGCTCAATGCTGGGATTTTTGGTACTACCCCTACCAAAGGGATAGTAGGGAGTACATCAAATACTGTCGAATAAATAAGTTCACCTTTGATCTTCTTTGAAATGACAGTGTGTATCATTTATCCATCCAGGCATTTATTCCAACACTTCATGCCAAGTGTTCTAGTAGCTACCAGAGACTTAAGAGTGGCTAACACATGGTTATCTCCTTCCCAAAGGGGAAAGAACACTTAATACCAGGTGAGAACATAGGGGCAGGAGCCAGGTGTGACTTACAGGAGCTACAGGAAATCAGGACAATTCTGTCTGTGGCTACAAGGGAGAGCTCCTGGAGAAGATGATTTCTGAACTGGGTTTTCTTTTGCGGGGGGCTCATACCCGGCGATGATCAGGTGTTATTCCTGGCTTTGCATGCACTCAGGAATTACTACTCCTGACGGTGCTTGGGGGACCACATGGGATGCCAGAGATTGAATCCAGATCGTCTGCGTGCAAGGTGAATGCCCTACCCGCTGTGCTATCACTCGGCCCCTGAACTGGGTTTTAAAGGCAGGAAAGGAAAAATGAAGAGAGATGTGAAAAGTGCTTTGCAGACAAAGAGCATGAACCAGGAGGGGTGAAAACACAAGACCTGTTTAGAGGATGGTGAGTAATTTTTTTGACTGGGTAGCGTTTGTGGAGCTGGAACACAGCGTATGTGAAGGGAAGTGGTGAAAATTAAGCTTGCGCTAAAAGCCACAACTATTTAAGCCACAGCAGTTCAAAAGAAGGGTTCCAAGTGCTCACAAGGAAAATTAATCCTCTTGCCAAATCTTTCAGGGTCCAACTAAGAAGTCATAGTTTTTATATTCTTAAACTTATTGGCATGAAGAACATCTCATTTAAACATAAAAAAGACACTAGCATTCAAAAAGAAATATTAGCCCTGGATTTGGATCATTCAACAAACATTTGGGGTAGAGGAAATACAAAAAATGAAAAAGACATGCTTTTTGTTGTATGAACATTGAGTTCCATTCCTGAGCCTGCCACTATACAGCCGCTCACCTTGGAAAACATTCACCCAACTGTTGGGGTGAACATTCTCATCTCAGAAATGAGAAGACTGGACCCTGGAGCCTCTAGACAGCTCTCCGAAGAATGTCTATGAGACAAGAGCTCATCACTTAAGGAGCTCACAGCCAAGAGAAGAAGCCATCAGCAATGGTTCGGAGGCACCCAGGTTTACCAAGACTGATGGGAAATCCCCAGGAATTCCTGACATCCCCCCCACGTCCGCCCCAGCAGCAATGCAGGAAATCTCGTCCACTATCTTCAGCAGACTCAATGGAACCACTTCCTTAATGAAACCCCCTGCAGTAGCAGATGCAAAGCCAGAGGTTTTCCTTTCAAGCCCTCCCCCAATTGCCCCATTCCTCCCATTTCCTTCCCCTCCCTCAATCTGGTATAAAAATCCAGTAATTTTAATCAGCAGCTTGCAATGTCCAAGGCATCCAAGTGTGTGAGAAATCAACAATGATCCTGGAAAGCGTCTAGCAGGGGGATCCTGTCATCCTTTACACACCCCACCGGTCTACTGAGTCCAAGGGAAAGAAGG
Source organism: Cryptotis parvus (assembly GCA_021461705.1). NCBI lineage: Eukaryota > Metazoa > Chordata > Mammalia > Eulipotyphla > Soricidae > Cryptotis > Cryptotis parvus. Next base: position 291,327 of record JAJIBD010001222.1, read on the forward strand.
GAACATCTACTCTATGACATTATTTAAGTCCAATGCAACAGATGTGTTTAATGAGCTTTAATTAACTTTTTTTTTTGAGAAAATAAGGCCTGGTGCTATTTTGAGTGTTCCTTATCATCTATCCACAACAAGAAATACTTTGGGAAATTATGAGGTCTACTCTTCATCCAGCAATCCTGCAACTGAACAGGAACCCAGCTAAGGCCAGTAAGCTTTGCATTTCCCTACAACTGAACCAAGAACCCAGCTAAGGCCAGTAAGCTTTACATTTCACAGCCAGATGTCAAGACAATTCCTCTTGCTTTTCCTTCATTCTTAAGCCCACGTGTATATATCCCCATTTAAAGACCTGCAGAAATAACTGAATCTTATTTGTTCTTGCTTTGCAGAAATTCCCGGGTCAGGAGAGATAGTACAGCTGGTAACGTGCTTGCCTAGCATGTGGTGATACAGTGGGAAGGTCCTTGCCTTAATCCAGCTTCCATCCATAAGATTCCCTGAGCCCCACCAGGCACGATCTCTGAGCACAGAGCCAGGAATAAATCCTCAGAATCTTCAGGTGTGGCCCCCAAAACTAAAAAATTTTTTTAATTTTTAAAAAATTCCCAAGTCAGAGTAATCGTCAGTTCTAATTTTCCAGTAAGATATGTAACTTTCTTCCTGGAGGGCATTACATGCATTGAGTATCTGGGGAGGCATAACAAAAAACCATTTTTTAGCAACATGTTTCTCCCTTGAGAAGTGTTTCACTTGCATTTTCCTTGTCACATTACTGCAAATCTTGTCCTTTTACATACATTCAAAATTGATTTGGAATGTCTCAAAAGTTTTTGGTAAGATAAAAACCAGTTAATTGGTTCTGTTCTAAATTGACATAACTGTTCACTTTTATATTTACCACCCATAAAATTATTTCACAATAATGCTATTAGATCAAATAAGTGAACATTTAAAATAACAACAAGACACATGTACTTATGGGTTTGAAATGTCTGGTCTGTAGCCAGACTCATGAAGAAATGTATAGTTCTTACAGTTACTCTTCTGCTGGTTTCAAAAAACTAAAACAAGCTAACTACTGACAACCAAACTCTAGCACCCACTAAAGATTAAGTTTATTGGTTGGTCAGGTACACTTTCTAGTAAGAAAGAAAACAGAAAATTTTGATTATTGGTAACAGGAAGACCCAGTATGGCATTAGGGAGTTAACACATGAAGGAAGAGGTGAAGGGAAAGGGAGGCAGACCCCAAGTTCAGTCTCCTCAGAATCATTCATTGAACTTTAAGAGGGGGGAAAAGAGCCTTGGAAATAACCATCTACCTTCTGGGTTTTACACATTAAGAAAAAACTTTGCTATCACACACACAAAAAATTACAATCTAATTTTCACCAGGAAATAAAACACATAAAAATCATTATTTAAAAAATTGCAAACATTGAGGAGCCACAGCATATTTCAGCCGTAATGTGATGGAAAATTATGGGACTGCCAAAGATGCCAACTAATTAAAAGTCCAAATATACAATTCAGTAAAACAAAATCCAAAAGACTGTAGTTTCATAGACCTTGGAGGAAAAACAGGAGGAAAACCCTTCAAAATCTTAAAATGATTACATAAAATTGTGAGAAATTTATTATATTCAATTTGGAAATAGGTATTACTTTCATGTAGATTTTACTTCATTTTATATTAGTAACGTGACTTTTCCCTCACAAAGCCGCACAAGTGAAGTTTCACAGTAAGTTATATCAAACTGTAAATATCTGCTAAGGGAGCAAAATTGTCTGAAATAAATGGGTCTGATCAAGAACTTGGCACCTAAAAAGTAAGATTATCAGACTCTAAGACAAACTAGGACTGGCAACCTTTTAGTAGATCATGGGTGCTATATATAGGACTTGAAAGTCTCAGAAAATTGTTGGCATCATTTTATTTCCCAGAATATTGGGAAGAAGGTAAATGACATACATTGTCTTTTTGCATCATTGAACTTGTGGTTATTGTGTTTCTGGCCAGACAGTCTTGGCAAAGGGAACACAGAGGTACTAAGGGACTGATAGGTGCCCAAAGGAACTTGGAGGGAAGCAGCCTAGGGTGGCAGCAAGCACATGGTGATAAATCTGCAGGGCCGAAACCTCATCTGTTTCTGACACCTCTCCACAGCTATGCAGCCCCCTCACTCAATCTGAAAGATCTGATGTAAGTTGGAAAAGAGCAAATGACCATGTTGCATTGAGATGTCTGTTGGTCCAAGAAGGCCGTGCTTCAAGGTACTACCTGAAGGGCTGATCCCGTAATCCCGAATTGGTGGTAAAGGAATTCTGGCCTTGCCAAAAGCTTGTCTTTTTCTTCCTGAATACATTTTTTAATATATTTTACAAGATATTTACAGGAGCTCCAAGATTTCTGCCTGACCTGAGTAACAAATCAAAGAGGTTCTAACACACACCTGCGCACACACACACACACACACACACACACACACCTGAAAAACTAAAATTAAATTGCGACTAATCAGAACAGAACTATACTTCACCAGTTAACCAAGTTTTGGAAACAGAAATAAAGGCGCACAAGTTTTAGGCAGCAAAACGCAATAAAACATACACTTTGCCCTGGATGTTTTGAATGAACTGCAATTTCCTAGATTTACCTTAACCTAATAGACTTCATTAAGTTATTGAAATGTTCTGCGCAGTTATATTTCAATGAGTGATAAGGGACTTTTGAAAAAATCGTACTTAGAGAATAGAAGAAACAATTTCATTCAATGCAGCCATTCTAGCGACCTTAAGATCTCTCCTCGCTCTGGGTTTCACCCATCTAATGTGAAATCTTAGGAACTGAGGGTCTAACTCGTCTGCCCGCAAAGAAAGAGCGTTCTAATAATCACAGCATTTGGGTTTTAGAAGCATTTGAAAGAAGAAAATGCTCGGTCTTAACGCGCTTTTCTTTCCCTGGGACCGCTGCAATACCTAACTTTATTTTTGCGTGACTGCACTTCCCCAATCCCCCACCTTTTTTTTTTTTTTACCGGTTCTTTGAATGATTAAGAGAAAAGCGCTCTTAAATTTGATTTTCCCTTCCGGGACTGAACCAGGGAACTTGTCCCATAACTTCTTGGAGCCCCGAAATGCCCTGAGACTTAACACGACCACCCGAGCGCTGTAAAACCTCGGGGGAGCCCTGGTGGCCGGCAGCGCTTCTCGCTCAGAGCGGGGCTAACGCGCTCCCAGTCACCCGCGCTCGGAGCGTGCACCCCCGTTTTCGTGGGGCGCTGTAAGGCAGGTGTGCGCTCCCGCTACTTAACGGTCCCAGCCAGACCTCAGCCGTCCCGTCCGCCAGGTGGCCGCAGACCGGCGCCCTGGGACGGCCAGCTCCGAGACGAGCCACAGGGAGCCGGCGACGCTCCGGAAGATCCCGGGGGGGCACTTGGCGCCCGGAGTCCCAGGTGGGCCAGGACCAGCCGACAGCCGCGCTCGCCGGCCCCGCGCTCCGACCCTCCTCCGGCCCTGTCGAGGCGTGAGGTGGTAACCCGGAATCCAACCTCGCCGGGATGCGCGGTGCCTCGCGCGGGAGCTCCGATTCTAAGGGGGGGCGCCGCCTGCCTCCCGGAGGCTGGAAGGAGGCTCTGGGGGAGCAGAGGAGGCAAGGCAGGGTGCGCCGCGCTCCCCCAAAGCTGAGCCCCGACCCAGAGCGCCGAGCCGCATGAGGGAAGGGTCCGCTTTGGGTGGGGGGTTCAGCCGCCTCCGACTGTCCAGCTCCTCCCCGCGCCCCCCGGCCTGCAACCCGGCCCACGCCTCACCTGGGAGCCGCAGGAAGGCGAGCAGCGCGCACAGCAGGAGCCGGAGTCCCCGCAGCGGCGCATGGTGAGCGCTACGCGGCCTGCACCCCCGGTGGCCGCCGACCCCGCCGCCCCAGCCGCTCTTTTCGCTTCGAGTCCGCTGCAGCTGGCGCCCGCCACGTCCCGGCAGTCCCGCAGCCCCGCGTCCCGCCGCCGCGCCCGGCCGGAGCCCGCTCCGAGTCGCCGCTGCTTGGAGGCTCCGCCCGGCGCGCCCCGATCCTGCTGGCCACCAACCTAGATGCGGCAGGACGCGGGCAGGGGCGATTTATAACCTTTCTCCGGCCCACTTCCTACCCCGGCACCTCCTTCCACAGTGACGTCAAGGGGTCCCCCACCCCTCATCCGCCTCCCCACCTACTTTCTTTCCTCCGGGAGCCGATTCCCCGCGGCTGCCCTCGAGAGGGGCGGGCGCCACTGTGGGGGTCGGCGGCGCCGCCTCCGGGGCGCGTCTCGGGCAGGTTCAGGGTCCTGGTCCCCGGGTCTCCGCCCGCTTCCCTGAGCGCTCCAAGGACCCCTCGGTTCACCGTCGGACTCCGGGAGGTTGCGGGCACCCGGAGAGAGGTGCAGAGTCGCTTTGTGCCCCCGACCCCGGGGAAGGCGCCGCAGACTCCGTCCCGGGCACGGGACCCGGAGCCCACACATGGGGCCCCCTTGGCAACGTCGTGGGGGTCGTCAAGCGAGCGCGGGTCTCCGAGGAGCGCCGCTGGGTCTTTCTTTGCAGCCCTGAAGCGTCCTCCCGCCGCTTCCCAAAGGGCTTCTGCAACTTGTAAAGGATCGAGCACTTGAACTTTATCCCCTGCAAACACATAAACCGCAAAGGGAAAATACACTTCTTTAGAAAATTATTTCTGGCGGCAGCGTGGTAAGACCAGAGCAGCGACGCTATTGCTTTTCAACAAAGCCGGTGACGTGTACTTGGGGTTTCAGGTGGTTGCGAAGTCCCTAAGGTGCAAGCTGGTTACCAGGAACAGTCTCCCGCTAAGGGGTTGCGACCCTCCTGGGCTCCACACAGAGACTGGCCCGCCTGTGCGCACCAGTGCCGCTGGGTACAGGGGAGTGTGTGTGTGTGTGTGTGTGTGTGTCTGTGTGCATGTAGGTGTGTGCGTGCATGTGCGTGCGTGTACGTGTGTGCGCACGTGTGTGTGCATATATGTGTGTGCGCGTGTGTGTATGCGCGCGCGTCTTGTGTGCTTGAGTGTGTGGTGTATGTTCGCGTGTGTGTGCGTGTGTGTGTCTGTGTGTGTTGGGGGGGAGGTGTGGAGTGCAACATGTCAGAATGAAAGGACCAAAGGATCCTCAGTGACTCGTGAAAGCGGCCGGCGACCCCCAGTAGAGGGCACGCACTACCGCACCGCTGCCTGCGGCCGGCCGAAAACTGAGAGGTCCTTGCGTCCCTGCGCGCTTGGCCCCAGCTCCCGAGGATACGCAGAAAAGCTGGCCAGGCTCTGCCTACTTTTCCAGCCCAAGACCCTCGCGTCTCTCCTGGCTCCTCTTGCCTGCCTTGCCTAAGACTGATTCCTACGGAAACCGCAGGATCCTTCCTCCGAGGACAATAAACAGGAATATGGCAGGGGCGCAAGAGAATCCTCGCATCTGGTCCCACCCAGCCCTGGTACTGGAACCAGTCCTCAGGCCCTGGTACTGGGACCAGTCCTCAGAACCCAGGCGTCCCACTTCTCCCTACGGAGAAATCCTGGTCTTCCTGGACCCTCCGGGGGTGGGGGGGTAGGAGAGGATCAAGGGGAGGCTGAGGGGTGGATAGGATCACTGCTTAGGCTGAAAGGGGCCCTGGGGATTAGCTCTGCCTTCTGAGTGACTTTGAGTCTGTTTTGCTTTTTTTTTGGTTTGGGCGTCACAGGGCAGTGCTCACGGTTTACTCCTGGCTCTGTACTCAGGGATCACTCCTCCTGGTGGTGCTCCTGAGACCATATGGGGTGTCAGAGATGGAAATCCTGTCAGCAGGGTGCGAGGCCAGTGCCCTGCCCACAGTACTATCTCCCCACCACCCCCATACCTGGGCTCCCAGATTTAGAATCTGAGCGAAGGTTAGAACCAGAAGAGGATCCCAGGGTATGGGGAGCTGGATTCACTTGCCGAGAGCTGCTGGTGAGGATCCAAAGAGTTCAGATCCAGGAGACTTGCGTCCTCAAAACGGTCTAAAGGGCGCTTCAGCGCCCTCCCAAGGTGCAATACAATTTTCAACTGCTTTTTGGTTTTTAACAAACAGGCAGTTCTCCACCTGCCTGCAGCCGGAATGGAGTCTGCCTGGGCTGACCTTCATAAATTATAAGATGCCGTCAGTGCTAATATATTGCTCAGTGACTTGCGGTGAAAGGCTGAAAGACCAGAATGAAAGACTGCATGAGGCCAGAGTGATGCTAGTACTGTAGTGCGCGCACACAGCCAACCTGGGATTCACACCTGTCTCTTTCACTTGGTCCCCAGGAAGCCCCAAGTAGCACTGGGAAACCAAAAAGTAGACAACAACAGAAAAATTTTAATAAATGAAGTGCAGTTTAACATAACTTCATTTGCATCAAAAATCTGCAGTAAGAACTGCCCTCCATTCTCCACTTATTCTTTAAAAAGCCATAAGTTCTTTTTTTTCTTTTTTTCTTTTTAATTACTCCACCGTGAGATATAAAATTACAAGGATGTTCATAATTGGGTCTCTGTCATACAGTGTTCCAGCACCCAGACCTCCACCAGTGCCCCATACCCATCACCTATGTCCAAAGGCTCCCTCCCACCCACCCCAGCCTGCCCCTATAGCAGGCACCTTTTCTTTCTCTTTCTCTCTGTCTTTGTCTCTCTCTTCTCTTATACTTTGTGGCTTGCCCTACAGATATAACGGTTTACGATGTCAATCTCTATGTGTTTATTCAATAGTGAGTTCTAGTGTGAAATTATAATTCCCCATTCCCCATCAACCTCCCCAGTTTGTTGGAACTACAATGATCATTACAGTGTCTAAATGTGAAAGATCCTGGGTAGGACCTGATCCTAACCTCCATTATTGTTTAAGTCTGTCGTGTGGCCATGGAGGGGCCGTGGCGCGTGCAGCTGTGGGTCCTGTCTGTCTCTTGTCTGGCTTTGCTGGCTGTGGAAGCTGTGAGCCCGAAGCCACGCCCACCAACATGGAGGTGGAGGAATGGGGAAAGGAGCCCAAATCCCTGCTCCAAGTCTGGCCAGTGTGTCTGCTAACCCTAGGAAAAACCATAAGTTCTTATAGTCAGCCTCGACTACCCCCACAAGACTTCTTTCTAAATTGTTCTGCCTTACCAACCACACAGAGAATGCAAGACGCTTCATGTTGTCTTATAGAGTTTTGTTTGTGATTTCATTTCTACTTGCTATGTTTTAGCATTGAGAAACTAATAGGAGCTAGAGATACAATATAGTGGGTAGGGTGCTTGCCTTACATGTGGCCAAGCTGGGTTCCATCCCTGACAGCACACATGGTTTCTCAAGCCCTGACAGGAGTAATCGCTGAGCACAAAGCCAGGAGTAAGCTCTGGTGTGGTCCAAAAAATGAGAGAGAGAGAGAGAGAGAGAGAGAGAGAGAGAGATACCTTTGAATAAGAAAAGCTACAGTACTCTTTTAACTAAATCACCATAGAAAAAGGTTTTTATAGATAATAGTGATGAAAAAGATCAATTTCAACATGCCTGTGGGTATAAAAAGCCATTGAAGTGGACTATCTCCCCCCTTCCTGCCCACATACAAAAGAACATTTCATCTCCTGCAAAACCAGACACTCGCTAACGTTATCAGCTGCAAACATTCTCTTGAGGATTCTTCTGTTCCCTATTCAGCGTCACACTTGGTAAAACCAACAACTTCAATATTCAAGACTGCATAATACTGTGAGGGCATGAGCGAGAGAGCAGGGGAGAATCTAGGGCCTCATCTCCACAATGGGCCAGACTGTGAGCTGCCCCGCTCACGGCACCACGGCCCCATCAGGAATTTCATGTCCGCACAGGTTCAGGTGACTTATGACCAAAGGAAAACAGTCCTACAACCTATTATATAGCACATACATATGTATGGTTAGTTATAAGAAACAATAGATTGTATAAAACTCTCTTGAGTTAAGAGTTTTTTTTTTTTTTAAGTCGCAGTGTATCTCTCTCCCCTTTACCAGCTCCTTGGTCTGAGAAGCACAAACATGCGGCCACAAATAGCAAATTCTGCTGAGTTTTCTGAAAGTTTGTGTCTTCATTTGTCAGATACTGTTGATTTCTGGTAGCGTTCTTTAGGGGCTACTGGCTCCTTTGGTTTCTGTTCTGTGTGTTCCCTCCTGTCCAGACTCCCTGCAACCCACAGAGGGTAGTAATGGTGCTGTTAATCTCTTTGGGACTTGCTTGGAGCTCCAGCTTATTTTTTGAGATTACGTGTCCCAGCTCTGGACTCCAGTTTAGCTCTGCCCCACCGTCTGTTCTTTAGGGCCTATGGCAGAGAGTGTTCTTCTAAATCCATCTGTTCCTGCAACCTCAGATCAAAGGAGCCCTTTCTGTCTGTTATTTCATACCTTGGACTCTTAAAGACCTTAATCTTAGTTAAACCCACTATGGCTTTTTCACCAGAGTTGTGGTCTGGCTGTACTTTTCATAGTCATCGCTTCTGACAACTCCAGCTGTGGGTCCACATAAACGTCTTGTTTGGTTTTGTCCATCTTCCTGGGCTGTTGAGATCCTGCAGGTTGGATTTGGCTGATCAGGGCATTTTCTGGATCTGTTACTTTAAACCATGCCCAGGAATGCTAAGGGGCCTTCCTGATCATCATTAAAATCCCCTGATGGTGCTGAATGAGTGTGTCAATGACCGAATGAAAGAAGAGATCTGTAGAAGTTAAATAAATCAGAGCTTGACATGTTTCCTTGTGCCTTGATCTCTAGCTTTATGTGCAAGAAGAGAGGTTAAATGTGTCATTATTTAGAAGTAACTGATGGACCTGGTGAAGCAGGTAAGTTTTATTCAAGGTGCTTTAGGGAGATTTAAAAATAGAAAAAATAAAAAAGCCCTGAAAGATAATTAGAGAAGCTTAAAACAGGTGAGAAGGCAAAACAACAAGGAAATATGCTTAATATATAATATACTAAACATGTATATATATATTAAATATAGATGAGTGTGTGTCTGTAGTAATTATGCAGCCAGAAAGGGACTTGCCTTGTGTGTGCGGTGTGTGTGTGTGTGTATGTGTGTGTGTGTGTGTATGTGTGTAGTGATTGGACAGCCAGAAAGGGCACTTACCTTGCATATGACCAGTCCAGTCAAATCCCTGGCATACCCTTTGGTCCCCTGAGCACAGAGTCAGGAGTAAGCCCTGAGAACTCCTGGGTGTGACCCAAAAACCAAGAGAAAAAAAGAAAAGTATTTTTCTAAGGAACTCTGCATAACTTAGCTAATGGTTAATATTAACAATTTAAAATGTTTTGAGGTCAGTTAAAGAAGAAGAGCAAGAGAATGATTCATAATTTTCTCTTTCCTTCTTAGCCAGCATGATCACTTTGCTTTAGTTCATTTTAGTCTTTTGTGGTTTATTGTGCTTTTACTTTTCTGTGTTTCTATCCATACTTCATAACTTCTACCTAATAACTGCAAGGTACTGCAATGCTGGACAAGTCAACTTTATTATTTTAAGCAATTCTGAAATAATTGAACTGACATAGGAATTTTGGTTTTTATTTATTTGTTTTGGTTAAATAGACATACCACATGTACACGCATTATATTTCCCTCTGCCCTCCAGGTTCCTTCAATACACAGACACACATTAATTGATATTCTTGCTTTACTTAAAACTTATACCTGAGGGTCAAAGCAAAAGGATCGCGGGATAGCAGGGGAGGGCTTTTGCCTTGCACATGGCCAACCCAGGTTTGATCCTTGGCATTCCGTATGGTTCCCCAAGCACCACCAACAGTAATCCCTGAGTGCAGAGTCAGGAGTAACCCCTGAGCATGGCTTGGTGTGACCCCCAAAAGCCAAACAAAAAAATAACAAAAACCTTAAACTTGAGCCATGATGGAACAAAATAAAAGGGTTCATGTCATAGAAAATGTTAGGAAACAAGTCTGCAATGAAAAGCAAGAACAAAAGACAGGAATGCTAAAAAGAATGATTAATGACTAAATTAGAAAGTGGTTTGAATGTTCATAGCAGATTTAATTTCGGCTGAGCCCAGAGGGGATTCTGAAGGGAAAGGGGGTGACACCAGTCAGCAGTGTAGGGAGCGCCCTTGGGCCTTGGTGAAGCTTGGAAGTGCGGGTTTCAGGGGACTCAGGCCCAGAAGGGAAAGCCCAAGGACCTTGGCGACTTGGCAGGTAGCTCCGAGTGTGTTTCATCCTACCAATTTCAGGAAGGGTACTAGAGGGGCAGTCAGAGGCTCCTGAGGGCTAGAGGGGAGTGAGATGGGAAGAAGGGACGAACTCTGAAGAAATCAATTCACGAAGAAAATCTATTAAGGAGGGAGAGGACAGCTGGGAACAATGTCAGGAAGGAAAGAGCGGGAGTCCAGGGTGGGTCTGGTCAGTAGTCGGGAAGGGGATGGAAAGAAAAGAATCAGCTTTGGGGTCGTGAGGTGAGGGAGGAGCCCAAGAGAACCCCAGGGGTTCTGCGGCAGACTGGAAGACAGGCTCGCTGGCCACTGGGCAGGGAAGGTCACTGGAAGGACGCAGGAGGACTCGCTTAGAAGCGCCCAGGGTAAGTGGGCCGCTGTGCACAGACTTTATTTTCTTCATTTTTTTTTGTTATGTTAAGGAGATAAAACAAAGCAACCTCAACTTTAAAGCCACGCATTTCAGAGAAGTAGAAATTCATCCTCAGATTATTGCACCCGATTGTGGACAAACATGCATGTGTGTGTGTGTGTTGATCTAAAATAAATATAATGTGAGCTTTAAACAAATCTACCTGCATAGGCAGTGAGCCTTAGAGAACAGTAGGGCTCTCACTCTTTTAAGTTATTAAAAGCTGTGCAATGAATGTCCATCTCGGAGTAAGAAAGATAGGCTAGCAGAGACTCCCCACCCCCCAAGTGCGGTCTGCCTTCTTGCAAAGTTCCCTCAGCTCCAGACTCAGCCTGATCTGGCGGCAGCAGGAGACCCTCCCTTTCCTTCCTGTACCTCTTCCAGACTCCTCCCAGATGTACTTTTCATGAGTATCAGGAGCTGCAGAAGTCCTGGAGTGGCCCAGCCCCGGGCCACAGTCAGAGGAGTCGGCCAGCTGGCAGCATGGTGGCTCTGCTGCCGGGCTGCTGTGGGTGCTAGATCTGGCCCAACGGGCACCTGTAAACAGAGCCCCAGGCTCACCTCTCCTCTATGGGTGCAAGTCTTGAGATTTGTTTAGAATTATCCGAGAGATGGGCCAGAGGGGTAGTGCAGCAGGTAGGTGCTGGAAGTCCACACGGCCAGTCCAGGTTTGACCCTCAGCACCTTATATGGTCCCCAAGGCCCTGCCCAGAGTGATCCCTGAACACAGAGCCAGGAGTAGGCCCTGAGTACTACCAGATGTGTCCCTCAAGCAAAAAGGACAAAGTCAGAAAATATTGGTGTACTATGAGATCTAGTCCAAACCTTGTACTCTCCTTTATGAGGAAATGGGTAAAGATGTGCTTTGAAGTCACCAAACCGAGAGGTTATTTATTTTATTTTTTGTTTTTTTTTTAGGATTTGGGGGCCATAACCGATGTGTTCAAGTCTTATTCCTGCCTCTGTGCTCAGAGATCACTCCTGGCAGTCCTCAGGGGACCTCATAAATTGAACCTAGGTTGGCCATGTACAGGGCAAGCTCCCTGCCTACTGGACTATCTCTCAGTCCTTTAAGCTAAGGGACACACCTCCAGCAGTGCCCCTCGCCTGTCTGGTCTCCTACCACTAAGGTGAGCAGATGCTGACTTCAGCCACAGGGCAAGCATGGAGCAACTGAGAAAACAGTGCAAGACTCTATCCTTAGCAGGTTGTTCAGGTGAGAATCAGCTCATTTAGGCTCACCTGTGTCTGGGGAGAACTTGGAGAACCACATGAAACAAAGGAGAGAGCAAAGAACCTCAAGCTTGTAAACGGGTGTGTTTGAGCTTCTGGGCTCGCCTGGTCTGGATTGACTTTCTGCTGGGGGCACAGCTAGAGTGCAATGAGTTCTCACTTTCTGCCGGGGGTGCTGCTGGAGGTGTAGTGATTCTCACTTCCTGTCAGTGACAGATTCTTGAAAACTGTGACTTTGTATGAAATACAAAGGAGATTGATCCTGGCTTGATGTCATCTTGTCTAGTCTTCACCAGGATGTTCCCCTTTGTCACACTTATAATAAAGAAACATGGAATGAAACTGCTGTAGGGCCCAGAGCAAAGCACTGAATCTCTCTGGGCTCTTGGCTCCCACTGTCCATCAGGATGGACAAACTCAGAGTTGTGGAGCTTGAAGAGGAGGTTCGGGACAGCACTCCGGCGTGTGTGAATGTGTGTTAGCTCTTACAACATCACTAACATTTGACCTGCTCTTCTGTGCTTCGTTGAATCCTCCTTTGCCTACTCCCAGGAGTCACTCACCCCTGTTCCCAAATTCCAGGTCTCTAATGAAATGTTGAATGGCCCAACATACTGTCTACCCTTACTAGTTTGTCTCTAAAAGGTGGACCCCTTTTCCATACCTTTGGAGCCTATGTCCCCCAGTGCACAAGCCACCCCTTTGGTGTGGAAGCCCTCTGACACCTGTCTGCTGGACCCGGGCTTGAGTAACTCTTGGAGTTCCTGGTGATCCCTGAAGGGACCAGCTCAGCATGGCCCAGTGCTCTTGTTTCCTTCCTTCTCCTTCCTGCCCCATCCGGCTGCCCATTCTCCCTTTCCAAATTCCAGCATCAAGCCCTAGGCCCAGGTTAGATCCCTGGCACTGCATGGTATCCTGAGCACCATCAGGAATACCAAGCACCCCAGAGCCAAGAATAGTCCCTGAGCGAGCAAGGCTGGGTGTGGCCTCCCCAAACCAAAACAACAACAACAGCACTGAGGTGGTTTTGCTTTTTGTCATGTGTGGTATTTGTCATCATGAATCATGTTTGGTGATTTGAGGAGCCCAACCACACCCAGAAATTAAAAAGTTTACAGGAGGGTCACTCACGCAAGACCATCCAGAGCCATGAGGGATTTCCAGATTGTTTTGTCCCCTGACACCAAAATCAAGCCTCTGACCATAGAGGAAGGAGATAAAGATCTCAAGCCCAGAGGAAGGTATATTAGAACCACAGAAGTTCGCCAAACCAAGTGTAAAGGTCAGGTTCTAAGCCAAGAGTTGGGTGGAAGGGGGATGTTTGTGCTCCCCTGAAGTGCTCCCCACCTGCGCACAGGCCTGGCACTGTCATCTTGGGCTGTTCTGCAAAGTGGAAATAGCAAGGCTTCCTGGGGGCCCAGATGCTCTTTGTGCTGGAAGGAGCTGTCCCTTGCTCACCTGAGACCCACTTACGTGACACACACCCCAATTACTCCCATTGTCTGTTCACTCTTGCCACTGCACCTGTCCTAACCCAGGGGCACAGGTGGCAAGAACTTCCCCTGAGCACTGCAGTCAATCTGGCACCATCGCCCCTATACCTACACAGTCCTGCCAATGCCACACACCCCTGAATATAAAGTTCTGGATTTTCCTCTTGTACTTTCTTGTGTAGGTGTCAGGGAGAACCACAGGGAATGTGTTGGGCATGGAAGCACTTGTTTACCAAGTGAACATAATCATAAATATGTGAGTCCGGTATGCTTTGGGTTGAAAGGAATAGCATGTGCCATGAAAGATAGTTTAAGCAGGAAAGAACAGGTTTAACTTTGGGGAAGTGTGTGTGGTTCCAACTGTCAAACTCAGGTCCGCACACATGCAAGCCAAGTGCTCTACGGCTGAGTTACAATCCCTGGCACTTAGCCCCAATGTTTTAATTTGTTCTTAAAAAGTAGAACAATGAGTCTAGGGAAGCATTTCCAGGTTAATGGTGATTATTTTCCAGAATGTTCTAAAGTAGGCAGTCCTGTTGTAGGGTCCTGTATATAAAGTTAGAAAAACCCTCTAGGAACACGACTACGGAATTGTTCTTTTTTAAAATTTTGAGCCATACCGGAGGTGCTTAGGGGTTGCTCCTGGCTCTGTGCTCAGAAATCATACCTGGCAGACTCGGGAGACCACATGGGATGTCAGGAACAGAACCTGGGTCAGCTGTGTGCAAGGTAAGCACCTTACCCACTGTACTATCACTCTGGCCCCCAGAATTGCCCCTTTTCAGAACTGTATAGCTTGTGAGTCTTTTAACACAATTGATTTAGGACAATCCAGATTAACTACTGCAGGAAAGAGGCAGTAGTTAATCTTGATGGTCCAAAATCAATATTCCCAATCTATATTCTGGGCAGGCCAGGGTGTCTCCTGGAATGATATTTTCCTCCCCTCCTACCTGGAAAGATCTATGATCAGAGAGCCGCCAAGGAGACAAACTAATTTCTGCATGAGCAAAACCAGTGTCAGCTGCAATGACTATATGGATAGTAACTGCATGTGATAGCATCCTAAGAAGCAGGAGGAGGATCATGCACTGCCAATGGGAGAAGTTCCAATATCCAAAGTAGAAAGGCAGTTACATAAGCTTTGAATCAAAAGAACTGAATTAGTGCCCTACATAGCATGACTTTATATGTGAGCAAATTAACTCACTTTCCTGAGACTCAGCTTCTCAGTTTATATCAAGTGAGTACATTAGATTTGCTTTATTTCCTTTGCTTCTGATACCCAGTGAGTCTCCATTGACTTTTTTTTTCCTCTGGTGTTGGGAAGTGAATTCTGGGGCTCCTTGCAAACCTGTGCTACAACCCTTTGAGCTATCACTTCAATGTTATGTGGAAAGCATAATTTAATCCTCAGCATACCAGAATGTGCTCTATCCAGAAAGTGTTTGAAGAAGTCATTCAATGTAAATGGGGTAATTAAGGTGTGTTCTAAGCCAGCATACCTGGTGTACTTTGAGAAGGAAATTTGGATGGGATCAAAGTGACAATATAGTACTAAGGTCCTTGCCTTGCACACAGTCAACCTGGATTCAATCTCTGGCATCCCAAATGTTTCCCTGAGCACCACCAGGAAATAATTCCGAGTGTAAAGGCATGAGTAAACCCTGAGCACTGATGGGTGTGGCCCTAAAACAAATCCAGAAAAAGCAGAGGAAATTTGGGTCCAGAAAGGCACAAAGGGAAGATCAGGTGGAAGGGCAGAGAAGGAGTCAGCCCTGGGCGAAGCAAGGAGAGAGAAAGACACTAATCCCGCCTCACCTGGATTTGGGGTTTTGGCAACCAGCAGTATAAGGAAATAGTTCAGGAAGTTTCTGTGGTACTGTTATGGCAGTCCCAGAAATTAATTCATAACCTGTGTTTTTTAATATACTAGATCAGGTACATTTTTGTTTAAATTTTCAGTTTTGTTTCAATTTTACTCTACATTTGAGAATAGGTATAGAAATATAACACCGGTGAAACTTGTTGCATTCTGAAAAAGTTCAGTTCTGTGGTAGAAATCACTAGATCATTAGATCACTAGATCACTAGACATCCCATTGTTCATTGATTTCCTCGAGCAGAAGCCAGTACCATTTGACCCTACCACGTGCCAGTGTAGCCCAATGGCATCTGGTTTGCTTCAGGAATACAAAGAGCCTCAAACCATTCATTCATGACAAAGAAGTCTAACCATCTGCTAGGTGGGCGGCCACGTGATCTTTTGACATCCCATGGGATCCAGTTGGTAACGGCTCTAGTCCAGCGGTCGTCTCCAAATCTCATTCCATGTCCAGCCCATCTGATTTTCAATGCCTTGGCAAATGAGACAGCGTCTCTGACTCTGGAACAGTGACGGAGGTTGGAACTCCAATTCCTTCTCTCACTTGAATGAGGCATGATATTCCAAGCATAGCTCTTTCGATTTCTCTTTGGGAGACCCAAATAGCATTCTCACCCTGCTTTCATAGGGCCCAGGACTCTGAGGCATATGTTAATGCAGGGAGAACAGTGGAGTCGAAGAGATGTTCCCAGAACCGGAGGTTCTTTGTCTTTTTGCTATTTCTTCAATGCTTTTGAAGGCAATTCATGCTGCTCTCTTTCTCCTACACAGCTCAGGTTTAAGGTCATTCATCATGTTGACTTCTCGACCTAGGTACACATAACTGCTGCATTCAGAGATGTTTGTTCCATTGAGAGTGAATGCGGCCTCTGGAACTAGTTCATTTTTCATGAACATAGTTTTGTTGAGATTCAGCTGTAGAACTATCTTTCCACATTCTCGGTCAAAGTCAGCCAGCATTTGTGCCGCTTGGCTAATGTTTGGTGTTATTAGAACAATGTCATCAGCGAAGCAGAGGTGGTGTAGTTGACAACCGTCTATCTTCACTCCCATTCCTTCCCATTCTAATTGTCACATGATGTTCTCGAGGGTGGCGCTGAAGAGTTTTGGTGAAATGGTATCACATTGCGGAACCCCTCTTTTGACATCAATGATCAATTCCTTGTAGAATGGTGAGATCCTGGTGGAGAATCCGTAATAGAGCTCATGAAGGATCTTGATGTATTGGGTTTGTTTGGCTAGGGCTTCAATAACTGCTTTGGTCTCAACAGAATCAAAGGCTTTCTTTAAATCAATGAACGTGAGACAGAGCGGCATCTTGAACTCCCTACAAACCTTAATGAGCCTGGTTACCATGTGGATATGGTCGATTGTGCTGAATCCTTTTCCAAAGCCAGCTTGCTTGCATGGTTGCCCTTCATCTAATGTTCTGCCAATCCTGTTCAGGATGACTCGAGTCAACAGCTTGTAGATGACGAACAACAGGCAGATGGGGCGATAGTTGTGGTAGAAATCACAGCACAAGATTGTTATATAAGATACCTCCACAGTATTAATTCTCACAGGTTATATAAACAAAGTTCTTACCATTTAGGTAAATTAGATCATGAACTTTCACTGTTGTCTTCTGAGCCACATTCATCATAAATCAGGTAAGAGTGATAGAAATTTCAATAGTATAAGAATTCTCTTGCTCTGCTGGTCCTGAAAAAGCTCCCCAGAGCCTTTTTATTTACTGGGTTTCACTCCAGGGTATTATTGTGATAGGTTGTGGGGAGAAATTCATAGGATTGTGTCAGTTCTGGGAATTCATATTATCTTGGGAGAATAATACTTCTTTTTGATCTGTTTCAGGCTCGTAACTTATTCTGGGGCTGGAGAGACTGCTCAATGCTTTGCATGTGGGAGGCTCGGGTTTGACACACAGCTCCACTTAGGGTCTTATGAGCACCAGCAGGAGGGCCCCAGGCACAGAGCTAGAGGTAGCTCCTGAGCATTGCAAGGTATAACCCCCAAAGTAAAAAGGAAGAAATGATTACTGCTTGCTTGTCTTTTTTTAAAGGTGTGTCACATCTGGAGGTGCTGGGTTATGCCCTGTGACCTGATGCTCTGGGGAACATGCAGTGCCAAAGGGTAGAACCTAGGATTATAATATCACTTGATCACTTGAATCCCGTTATTCATCGATTTGCTCGGACGGGCGCCAGTAACATTTCCATTGGACCCTATCATGTGCCAATGTAGCCCAATGGCTTCTGGTTGATTCAGGAATATGAGGAGCCTCAAACCGTTCCTTCAGGGTCTTGACAAGGAAGTCTGACCATCTTGTAGGTGGGCGGCCACGTGATCTTTTGACATCCCGTGGGATCCAGTCAGTAATGGCTCTAGTCCAGCGGTTGCCTCCAAATCGCATTACATGTCCAGCCCATCTGATTTTCGATGCCTTGGTAAACGAGACAGCATCCCTGATTCTGGAATAGCAACAGAGGTCAGAACTCCGGATTCCTTCTCTCACTTGAGTGAGGCGTGATATTCCAAGCATAGCTCTTTCAATTCCTCTCTGGGAGACCCGAATAGCATTCTCATCCTGCTTTCATAGGGCCCAGGTCTCTGAGGCATATGTTAATGCAGGGAGAATGGTGGAGTCAAAGAGATGTGCCTGGAGCCGGAGGTTCTTTGTCCTTTTAGCTATTTCTTCGATGCCTTTGAAGGCATTCCATGCCTCTCTCTTCCTCCTGCGCAGCTCAGGTTTTAGGTCGTTCATCATGTTGATTTCTCGACCTAGGTACACATAACTGCTGCATTCAGAGATGTTTGTTCCATTGAGAGTGAATGGGGCCTCCAGAACTAGTTCATTCTTTATAAACATGGTTTTCTTTAGATTCAGCTGTAGGCCTATCTTTCCACATTCTCGGTTGAAGTCAGCCAGCATTTGTGCCGCTTGGCTAATGTTTGGTGTTATTAGAACGATGTCATCAGCGAAGCAGAGGTGGTGTAGTTGCTGACCATCTATCTTCACTCCCATTCCTTCCCATTCTAATTGTCGCATTTTCCAAGGAACAATTCTTCTCCGGTGTCAAATACAGCATGATGCAACTGGCGCCTCCTCGTCTCAGTCAGACCAATGATGTCATACTTGATCTTTTGCGCTTGCACCATCAGATCCTCAATATATGCTTCCGATGCCAGCATATGTGCATTGAAAGTACAGACAGTCATTTTAGTCCTTCATTTTGGCAGCCTAGGATGTCCGTGAAATTTTATCAGGCACTGCTTGTTTGCCTTTCTTACTGCTGCCATATTAAGGGCTCTTTCGGGGTCAGGAAAATAAACATTTCTGTTACTGGATTTGGCATATCGAACACGCATCGGACAGCTTGCCAGGCTCTGCCATGCGGGTGCTATATTTTCATTACTTTGTGGGGCTCTCTCAAAGGGGTGGGTAGAATATTTATGGTAATTTGGAGATAAATTGCGTGGCACGCAGCACCTTTGTATATTAGGACTCTAATATACAAAGCATGAACTCAGACCTGTGAGCTAATTCCTCACCTCTACCCAGGAACTGGGAGCAATCTTAACTACAATTTTATCTTCCAGTCAATATAGTAGAAAATTTGCTTTGCTTTCTTTTTTTTTTTCTAATTTAAAAACAATGGTTAAGGAGGGCACACCTGGCAGTTCTCAGGGCTTACTTCTGGTTCTGTTCTCAGAGATTACTCCTAGTTATACTCCAATCTCTGTACTCAGGGGTTAGTTCTAATAATGCTCAGGGAATTATATGCAATGGCAGGAATTAAACCAGAGACATCCGTATGCAAGACAAGAGCCTGATCAGCATTGCCAGGAGCATTCCAGGGTTGCAGCCACAATGTCAGCCGGGAATCTCTGGGTGGGCATTAAGGTCTTCTTAGAGTCAGTTGGGAGGCGCCCTGCAAAAGGAATTAAAAAACAGTGATGACAATGTGTAGGAGAAGGAAGGGAGAGAGAGGGAGAAAGAAAAGAGATAAAGAACCTGCCATGGAGGCAGGCTATGGAAGGGGGAGGGAATTGGGGACGTTGGTGGTGGGAAATGGACACTGGTGGAGGGCGGGTGCTGGAACACTATGTGAACGAAACCTCCAAACATGAACAATGTTGTAATCGTATATCTCACGGTGGTATAATAAAATGTTAAAAAAAAATAAAATAAAAAGAAACTAAGAACCTGCCATTTAGGCAGGCTGTGGGAGCGGGGAGGGAATTGGGGACATTGGTGGTGGGAAATGGGCACTGGTGGAGGCGGGGGTGCTGGAACACTATGTGACTGAAACCTCCAAACATGAACAACGTTGTAATTGTATATCTCACGGTGGTATAATAAAATGTTTAATTAAAAGAAATAAATAAATTAAAAAAGATAAAAAATAAATAAAAAACAATGATGAAGCTATTCTCCCCCCCATATTAATAAGGACAAAGGTCCATACAAAGAGGTTAAATCCATAGGCTGCAGAAAACTCCGAACTGTTAGCATGAAAATTGCCCTGAAGTGGGCCCATCACCTCTCAGAGGTCCCGGAAGCAGCCGGATGAGACTCACCCACCACACTAGCCACCACCTTCGCTGTCTGGATGCTGGGATACTACCTCACGACCAGATTAACAGAGCAAAACCAGTTTGAGCCCAGGTAGGCAGCTCCCAGAAGCGGGAATCTCTGGGAATTCATCAGATGGAGTCAGGATTCGGCCATTCCCCCTCCATTTTGTCAAGCCTGGTGGCCTTCCCCCTCCCCCCAGGAGCTGCCCTGGGGCGACCAGCCATAGCATGCAGTCTCAAACGCAAAAGCTGGAACTCCGCTTTCCCCAGGCTAAACTGACCATGGGGCTCCCAGGAGGACAGATGGGTTTTGGGAGTGGGCCCCATCACCTCTTGGGGGTCCCGGAAGCAGCCGGATGAGATTCGCCCACCACACTAGCCACCACCTTCACTGTCCGGACACTGGGATACTACCTCATGACCAGATTAACAGAGCAAAACCAGTTTGAGCCCAGGCCGCGGGCCATCAAAATAGTGGAAACAGTAATGCCCTTTAATGCACTGCATTCTACGATGTACAGGAAAGTTTGGCGGGAGGGAAAGATAGAGAGGAGAGAAAAGACATACAGAACCCGCCAAGTAGTTGAGGTGTGGGAGGGGGAGGGAGGTGGGGACTTTGGTGATGGGAGATGGGTTTGGGTGGAGGGATGGGTGTTGTAACACTGTAGAACCAAAACTCTACATGAGCATCTTGCAATTGTATGTCTGAAATGGTGTAATAAAATTGGGGGGGGAGAAAATTGCCCTGAAAATTCAGATGGATTTGATAATTACCTATAAGAAAAAAAAGATTACTTTCTGTTGAGCTGTTTAGGTTTAAAATGGAAGCTGGAAATGGGGCTTACATGAAAGAATTTTCCTCTTAGTACAGAGCAAAGTGAAAACAACCACATGGCAACTATCCTAAGACATATTTGGTGTTAGATAACTAACACCAAAGAGACAGGCATGAAGCAATAGTGAAATGACTTTAAATATGAATATTTGAAGAGACAGGAATTTATACTACAAGGATCAGTAACTAGTGAAAACACACATACAGCAAGCTGAGACTTCAAATATGACCCTTCACCGAAACCACAACTGTGGGCAGAGAAGTCCTAAAAATTCTTTGGGTGGGGGCCAGGCTTTGGGTCACACTCAGCAGTGCTATTTCATGTTCTGTGTTCAGAAGTGGAGCTCAGGGGACAATATGCAGTGCCAGGGATCAACCTGGGATTGGCTACATGCAAGGCAGGTGCTTTCTCTCCTGTATGATGCTTTATCTCTCTAGCCTCAGGATGCTTAATGGTACCCCCGATAATATCCCCCAGAAAGGTAAAAGCTTTTATTTATTTAAATTTTTGAATTTTTTTTATATTTTATTATACTACCGTGAGATATACAATTACAAAGAAGTTCATGTTTGGGTTTCGTTCTTACAGTGTTCCAGCACCCATCCCTCCACCAGTGCCCATTTCCTACCACCAATGTCCCCGATTCCCTTCCCCCTCCCTAGCCTGCCTCTATGGTAGGTTCTTTATCTCTTCTCTCTCTCACTCTCTCTCTCTCTCCTTCTCTCTCCTCTTACACTCTGTGGATTACAATACATACATTTAGAGGTTATCACGTGTATCTTTTTTGCCTGTATTCAATGCTCAGTTCTAGACTGGTATTATCACTTTTGACAATTATTAGCACTGTTCCCTTCTCTGTCTTACGTAACCTCTGACTCCCACACCTTTGTTATATATATATATATATATATATATATATACATATATATATATATATATATATATATACACACACACACATTTATATCATGCAAATAAATGCAGTCATACTGTATCTGTCTTTTTCCTTCTGGCTAATTCACTCAACATGATCCTTGGAGAGGTAAAAACTTTGTAGGTACAGTCATCTCCTGCTTCTTCTGTCTTAGAAATAGCAGTAACAAAGAAACAAGGGAACACAGAAAGACCAAAACTAGAGCGCTTTCTCTCCCTGGGTATTATGAATTCTGGCACCGACATTTCAGCCAAATCTCAGGGAAGAACAAAGGACTACTCTCCTAAATAAAGCTGTGCCCTGCCTATCTCCTTATTCCTATTTTTACAACATAATCTGAAATAGTCAACCCATGAACTCAAAGGAAAAAGATATAGTGGAAAAGGCACTAAAAATTAATCACTTAGGTTAGGGAGATAGCTCAGAGGGCTGAAGTGTGTTCCTGACCTGTGAAAACCTGAGTCTGACTTCGGTAACTCTTGGGCCCCTGAGCGGTTCCTGCACCGCCAGGCCTAAATAGCACAGCACCACTGGCTCAAGAAGTCAATTGTTCGGCCCACATGTCTGGGAATTACTGAGGATGGTGAGGGAGCCTTTGTCCCCAAAAATAAGCGGTCACCCACAGTGCATCAGAGGAGATAGAAGGTTTAAGTCATCCAAAATTCATGGAAGGAAGGAAGGAAGGAGGAAGGAAGGAAGGAAGGAAGGAAGGAAGGAAGGGAGGGGAGGGAGGGAGGGAGGGAGAGGGAGAGAGAGAAAGAAGAAAGAAAGAAAGAAAGAAAGAAAGAAAAGAAAGAAAGAAAGAAAGAAAGAAAGAAAGAAAGAAAGAAAGAAAGAAAGAAAGAAAGAAAGAAAGAAAGAAAGAAAGAAAGAAAGAAAGAAAGAAAGAAAGAAAGAAAGAAAGAAAGAAAGAAAGAAAAGAAAGAAAGAAAGAAAGAAAGAAAGAAAGAAAGGAAAGAACAGACTAGAGCAATAGCACAGTGTGTAGGGTATTTGCCTTGCAAGTGGCTGGCCCAGGTTCGATCTCTGGCATCCCTGAGCACTGCGAGGAGTAATTCCTAAGTAAGAGCCAGGAGTAACCCCTGAGCATCGCCAGGTGTGACCTAAAAAAAGCAAAAAAAAAAAAAAAGTAAAAAGAAAGAAAGAAAGCTCTTCCCAATTTCTCTGCTGGAAAGTACTTTTATAAACTCAAAAAATATAGTAAACTAAGTGCTCAAGGAGCCGGCGTGGTAAGCACAGCCAAGGTTGTGCTCTGTGTCCACAGGCTTCAGCTCATCTTCCTGCTCAGCACTCAGTTTTTATTTCTTTTCTATTTTTTTTTTCTTTTTCCTTTTTTTTCATTCATTTTTTACGGCTGCACCCAGAAGTGTTTAGGGTTTATTTCTGGCTCTCTGGAATTTTTCCTGGAGTGTTCAGGGGACCCTGTGGGATGACAATGATCAAGCCTGGGTCTGCTGCATGCATATCACTCCAGTCCCAGTTTCTCTTTCTTTATCTTTGATTAGTCAGAGGAAAATGGGCACGTTCCCAGCCAAGAGTGTAAGTAGCCCAGGACGCGGCGCCCAGCCAATCTCACACTGTTCCTCCATTCCAGTCCTGTGGGCTGTCATATCTCCTCCTGGGCCGTGTAGAGGCCGGGTCACAGTCCCAGGTACAAGAGCTGTCAACGCTCTCTTAGATAGGAGCATCCCTGTAAAGATTCTCTTCCTGCTTCCCCCAGCCCCATCTTCATTCCACCTCCAAGATGAGTGCACTGAGGCCACAGGCTTCCAAAGGCATCTTTAATCTCCCAGAGCCAGAGCTTCTCTACCTTACAAAACTGCCCCAGAACACTGGAATTAAAGGTTTTCTCTGGTTCCGTACACTGGGTTCCAAAATCAGATAAGAACAGTGAGCAAATTAGTGACCTGACTTTACAGGGGGAACAACAGTAGATCCAGAAATTTTCAACAAAGCATCAGTCAACCAAAGAAAGAAAAATACAACAACTGCAGGGATTTTTAGTTTGCATTTGCTAATCAACGTCAATTCTATTGTTTGGAAACCATGTCAGGCTTCTGGATCTGCAATTATGTTTTCTTTCGGTACTTGTCACTTTATCTTATTTGATTTGGGGAAAGGGATCCCCATAGGGGTGTCCAGGAGACCCAGTGCCCTTTTCAATGATTCTTCATCAACTGGGCCAATGGTTCAAAGCAAGGGTTTAAGAATAGGACAGTGCTCAGGAGTACCTGAAATTACTGCCCCTTGCAGTGCTTGGGGGCAGCCAGAGCAGTACCTAATGGTGCTCAGGGACCTTTAGGACTGTACACAGCAGTCTGCAAGCTGCCAGGACCAATATCATTATTGCCTGTGGTCCAGGTGAAATTAACCGCCATCTCCAACCTCTCATTGACGTGAGGTAAATGGAGCCTCCAAACTCCATCCCATCACTTATGTTTGTGTGAAGCTGAAACTCATTGTAGTCAGCTGCATGCTGCTTTGGGACACCCTCAATGTGGCAATCTCAAAGTTCATTTGGTGGCCAGTTGGTCCCCATAGATCCGCACTGAGGCTCCCCTTCCTGGCAATGTTGAAATTCATTTCACAGCCCAGGTCGATGTGCTCCACATGTTTCCTGTTTTGATTTCATTTATTTATTTATTTATTTTTATTATTTTGGTTTTGGAGCCATACCCAGTGATGCTCAGGGGGTACTCCTAGTTCTGCACTCAGCAGTTACTCCTCTCAGTGCTCTTGGGACCACATGGGATGCTGGGGGAAGTATGCAAGGTAAGCACTTACCTATTGTGCTATTGCTCTGACTCCTCCTTATTGGCACTCCCTGCCTGGTCCCCGCAGTGTTTGTGAGAAGGGTCATGAAAGGACAGCTGTAGGCGGTGTTGGTAGTAGAGAGGTCAGCATGGTCTTCCGGTGGTCTCGATGCACAGATGTTGTTTCTGCCTTCTTTCTCACTGGCCACAAGCCCATATTGGCACTTGCTCTCACTGGCCCATACTGCCAGAAGTCCACTGGCACTTGGTTTCCAAGCTGCCAGTCATGGTGGTATCTGTGTTGGCTGAAACTGAGCTTGCAAATTTCAGTCCATTCTTGTATTTTGTTTTCAAATCAAGTTTCATTAAGCCAAGACCATAGTCCTTGGTGAAGACCCCTTGGCTGCTTTGCTGAGATTAGTATCTGCGGAAGGCACAACTGTTGTCTACTCAGAGCTAGTATGTGGACCAATGGGAGTTACAGTGGGATGAGCAGGAAACCTGGTTTTGATCCCCCAGCACTTCACAGTCCCACAAATACTGTCAGGAATGTTCCCCTGAGGGAAGGAAGGAAGGAAGGAAGGAAGGAAGGAAGGAAGGAAGGAAGGAAGGAAGGAAGGAAGGAAGGAAGGGAGGGAGGGAGGGAGGGAGGGAGGGAGGGGAGGGAGGGAGGAGGAGGGAGGGAGGGAGGGAGGGAGGGAGGGAGGGAGGAGGGAGGGGAGGGAGGGGAGGGAGGGAGGAAGGAAGGAAGGAAGGAAGGAAGGAAGGAAGGAAGGAAGGAAGGAAGGAAGGAAGGAAAGGAGAGAAAGTAAGAGAGAAAGGAAAGAAGAAAGGGGAGGGAGGACAGAAAGAAAGAGGAAGAAAAAAAGACAAGAGACGGAAGGAGGGAGAGAGATGGAGAGAGGGAACAAGAGAGAGAGGAAGAAAGAAAATTAAGACTATAGATCTTAAAAGTTCTCATCACAAGAAAAATATTTGTTACTGGATGAACTAACTGGATGAACTAACTGTCTCATTTGCCAAGGCATCGAAAATCAGATGGGCTGGACATGTAATGCGGTTTAGAGACAACCGCTGGACTAGAGCCATTACCGACTGGATCCCACGGGATGTCAAAGATCTCAAGCCGCCCACCTACAAGATGGTCAGACTTCCTTGTAAAGACCCTGAAGGAACGGTTTGAGGCTCTTCATATTCTTGAATCAACCAGATGCCATTGGGCTACATTGGCACGTGATAGGGTCCAATGGAAATGTTACTGGCGCCCGCTCGAGCAAATTGATGAATAACGGGATTCAAGTGATCAAGTGATGAACTAACTAGATTTATTGTGATAATTTCTCAATGTATAAAATATTGAATCACTGTGTTATATGTATAACATATGTTATATGTGTGACATATGTTATACATTTGTTAATTATAACTTGGAAAGTTTTTTTTCAACTGACTGTGCTCAAGAGTGATCTTTGGCAGTGCTCAGAGGACCATATACAGTGCAGGGAGATGAGTTGGGGTCAGTTCCATACAAGGCAATTGCCTACACCCCTGTTCTCTCTCTCTGGTCCCCCACAACAAGTTTTTTTTAAGCCTCTGAAGGAGCTAGGGAGAATGGCAGAAGTGGTAGGACACAAGCTCAAAGCCCTGGGTTTGATCCCTGGGGTGCAGCATGCAAGTTCCCCCTCCTCCAGTGGCACAGAGTGTGGGCAGGTGGTCCCTGTGCACCACTGGTCTGAACACCCTCAGCCCCTATAGGTAAAACCCCAACTCCCCTGCAGCACTGCTGAATGTTATCCCTAGAGAAAGACAAAATCCCCTAAGCAGCATTAGCTTGATGAAGAACAAAAGAGAGCCATAGGGGCCTGGTGAAGGGGGGAAAGGCTGAGAGGCGAGTGTGGGCCGCAAGAGTGCTCTCACCCCTCAGCACCCCCACAGCACCCAGAGGAAGCCCAACTCAGCCCAGGCCAGTCCAGCATGGTGCCGCCAATCCAACACTAATATTTTGTGTTAGTGATAGTCATACAGGACACATAGCTCCGAAAGGTTAGGGAGGCCCATCTCAAAGCTATTTTGATAACGTAAGTTACTGGCCACAACAACCAGAACCACCACTTAGGTCCTTGACACCAAATAGGAACTCCATAGGTCTAACTTAGAGATAATGAAAACTGAGCCCAAGACAAGGGGAGTGATTTGCACAAGCAGCAGCGCAAAAGCTGAGCCCAAGTTCTCTGTCCCTGGCTGACCTGTGGTGGGACCCAAGAGCTGCACCACATTTCCCTGAATTCCTCCTAAGTCCGTGCCATTAACTCATTGGCATGAGATCTTACAAGCCAGCAACGGACTCTGCCACTGTAAACTTGGGCTTGAGCAAGTGTGTATCAGACACACAGGAGGGCTCATGATTATGGGCTTTGAGCAGAAGAGCTCAGAAAATTATTGTCAGGTCTAGATACATTCTCCATGCTCCATGCTAGAGCTTCTACTCAGAGTGTGTGTGAAATTAAGTTAGAACAGATCTTTCTCTTCTTCACTCCTTTCCTTCCTTCCTTCCTTCCTTCCTTCCTTCCTTTCCTTCCTTCCTTCCTTCCTTCCTTCCTTCCTTCCTTCCTTCCTTCCTTCCTTCCTTCCTTCCCCTTCCTTCCTTCCTTCCTTCCTTCCTTCCTTCCTTCCTTCCTTCCTTCCTTCCTTCCTTCCTTCCTTCCTTCCTTCCTTCCTTCCTTCCTTCCTTCCTTCCTTCCTGCCTGCCTGCCTGCCTGCCTGCCTGCCTGCCTGCCTGCCTGCCTGCCTGCCTGCCTGCGCCTGCCTGCCTGCCTGCCTGCCTGCCTTCCTTCCTTCCTTCCTTCCTTCCTTCCTTCCTTCCTTCCTTCCTTCCTTCCTTCCTTCCTTCCTTCTTTCTTTCTTTCCTGTTTTGGTGTCACACCCATAGATGTTCAAGAGTTACTCCTGTCGGTCTTGTCAAAGGTGGAAATTATCACAAACGTGTGGGAGTCAGAGGCTAGGTAAGACAGAAAATGGAACAGTGTGCTAACAATTGTCGAGGGTACTAATGCCAACCTAGAACTGAGCATTAAATAGAGGCAAAAGATACACATGACAACCTTTTAATGTATGTTCTGTAATCCATAGTCTGGAAAGGAAGGAAAAGAGAAAGAACCTGCTATGGAAGAGGGGCTAGGGGAGGGGAGGAAACCAGGAGATGTTGGTGGTGGGAGATGGGCACTGGTGGAGGGATAGGTGCTGGAACACTGTATGACCAAAACCCAAATATGAACTTTTTAATTGTATATCTTTGTAATTGTAAAAATAAAAAAAAATTAAAACTCAAAAATAAAAAAAGAGTTACTCCTGTCTCTGTACTCCAGAATTCCTAGTAGCAGTAGGAGGACTATATGGGATGCTGGTGACTGAACCTGGGTCAGCTGATGCAAGGTAAACACCCTACCTGCTGTACTATAACTCTATCACTCCGGCCTCTCTCTCTCTCTCTCTCTCTCTCTCTCTCTCTCTCTCTCTCCTCTTGCTCTCGCTCTCCTTTTCTTTTTTTTTTCATTTTTTAAAAAAAAATTTTTTACACTTACAAAGATATACAATTAAAAAGTTCATATTTGGGTTTTGGTCATACAGTGTTCCAGCACCCATCCCTCCACCAGTGCCCATCTCCCACCACCAATGTCCCTGGTTCCCTCCCCCCCTCCCCCAGCCCTCCTCCATGGCAGGTTCTTTATTTCTTTCCTTTCTCTCTCTTTCTCTTTTCCTTCCCTTCCAGACCATGAATTACAGAACATACATTAAAGGGTTGTCATGTGTATCCTTTTGCCTCTATTTAATGCTCAGTTCTAGGTTGGCATTAGTACCCTTGACAATTGTTAGCACACTGTTCCATTTTCTGTCTTACCTAGCCTCTGACTCCCACACGTTTGTGATAATTTCCACCTTTGACAAGACCTCCTGATATATGTTTTACTTGACCTTGGATATTGGTATCATAATATGTACATATATATTTATGTTATGCAAATAAATGCAGTCATTCTGTATCTGTCTCTCTCCTTCTGGCTAATTTCACTCAACATAATCTTCTCCATGTCCATCCATTTATAGGCAAATTTTATAACTTCATTTTTCCTAAGAGCTGCATAGTATTCCATTGTGTAGATGTACCAAAGCTTCTTTATCCAGTCATCGATTTTCGGGCACTCTGGTTGCTTCCAGATTCTGGCTATTGTGAATAATGCTGCTATGAACATAAAAGTAGGGATGGTGTTTCCGCTGCGTATTTTTGGTTTCCCAGAGTTCTCCTTCCTTTCTTAAGACAAGTCTTACACACTGTACTTTCATTCTGGATCCCACTCTCTATCCCTTCCTTCCTCCCTCCCTTCCTTCTTCCCTCCCTCCCTCCTTCCTTTCTTCCTTCCTTTCTTCCCTCTCTCCCTTCCTTCCTCTCTCCATGCCTCCTTCTTTTCTTCCTTTTT